>CM049314.1:44776044-45376044 GCA_026874595.1 Sipunculus nudus | reverse complement strand
TTTGCATTAAACTTGGTAAAGCTAGCTCCTGTCAATTCTGAGAATGTTATGTCAGTATGCTTACTTGGCCAAATGACCCAAGTTCAAATTCCTGAAACTCGGCCAGAATTCATCGAACCCAAACCATTTGAACAAACATGAGAGTGCTATCTCTGGGATCATTTCTGTGAAATACTGAACAATTGGGCTGAATGATTTCAGAGAAGAAGATTTTCAATGTTTTTTTTAGCTTTTCCCCTGTAAAATGTTAGTTCATGCAGGTGGCACCACAAAAGGCTCAATTCATGAAACATTCGATATATGACAGATTTTTGCATAAAATTTGGGGATGCTAGCTCCTGCTATTCCTGAGAAATTATGGATTTATGTACTGATGACCAATTACCCTTGTATAGGAAAGGTTGATGCAGGTAGCACCACCAATAACTCAAATTCAAGTATGAGTCATGTGATCAACATTTCATAAAATTTGGTGATGATAGCTCCAGCCATTTCTGATATAGTAATTATAGGATCCTTGTTTGGCCAAATGACTAAGTTCAGCTTCCTGTAACTCGTCCAAAATTCACAAAACTGGAACCGTTCGAACAATGGCAGAGTTTTTGTAAACTACAAAGTAAACATTTTACTTCTTTATAAAATTTACTGTAATGTGATTTCCTCTGTTTGCCCGAAACTATGGAATTGTGAGCAACAAACAAATCTCATGGGGGTAATTTTTTTTCCGACATTCGGCCAAAACATGGCCGCACCTGTTGGATTGGGTACAGGTGAATTTGGCCCATTTCTAACCCGGCCCGTACCAACCCTGCCCGTACTTACCAACCCGGCCCATTCAAATTACCAACCCGGCCCGTACCTGGACTTTGCCTATACAATAACGTGAATCAATATATATTATGATATGAAAAATCAAAATATGTTCAACATATTAAAACAGGTGTAAACTAATGGAGATTTAGAGGAAGGTTTTGGCCTAGCGCGCGCTCTCTCTCTCTGTTTCTACACATACACACAAACATAAATAATATACACAATATTTATCAAATCCATAACTTTTTATTTACCTCTCTTAATAATAATAAATAATGATAATAAAAAAACTACTACAAAAATATTATATACCGTACTATTCAACATATGCATAACTTGTGAATATTTATACGCATGCAGTCTAAATATGTATATGAATAAGTCTTTCTGCTGAAACACACATGTTGGGCAAAGACATGTAACTAATGTATTACATTTCATCACAACTATCTAATATTTCCCTCGGGCAACATCAAAGATTTACATGATTATGAATATCGTAAAATTTAATGTCATGTTTGTCGAATTTTAAAAATATTAATTATTCTTCACGGATATAATTTGATACCATACATAATAGCTATTTAATGACACTTTCATTTAAAAGTGCAGTTTATATTGAACAAATTGATCGATATATATTTATATATATATATATATATATATATATATATATATATACTTATATATATATAATTTATATATATCAGCAATTGACACCAAAGTGCAGCACCTAAGATGATAAAATTATCAAAAATTATTTATGTTATCTCATTTATAATGTCACAGGTGAAACAAATATTAATATGTAAAATTAGTTCTCTTTCCTGTTTGATCTCTCTCTCTCTCTCTTTTCTCTCTCTCATAAAAAAGTAAAATATGAATTAAAAAAAAGTATTGGGATTAGACATATTGTGATTGTTCATTTTAATATATATATATATATATGTATATGTATATATATTATTGTTATTGTATACGCAAGGTCCAGGTACAGAACGTACGGGCCGGTTTGGTTATTTGTATGGGCCGGGTTGGTAAGTATGGGCCGGGTTGGTAAGTACTGGCCAGGTTGGTACATGCCCGGTTAGAAATGGGCCGTATTCACCTGTACCCATTGGATCATCAGGGAGTCTATTATATTAGAGGAGGGGTCTGGGGAACTTGGGTTCCCCGCCTGAACGGGGGTGTGGGTGCCGAGCTTCCACCTTAAGCTTAATTCTCCTGTTCAAATAGTATATGTTCTCCATTTTTTGTGATATATGGGGCTTCAATAGCAGATATAAATGAACAAAAATCGCCCCTGCTGGTACCTCGTCTTCAAGGCTCACTTAGTAGCATGTAGGGCTCTTGGTCTTGAGACTGTAGGTTTGTTTCATGCTTCAGGTGACTTCAAATGTTTAGTAGTTGTTTATGTTAGATTAGTTGATATGAGTGAAGGGACATCTACGGGAAAAAGTAGGAGTTAATATAGGGAATGAGAAGAGACAGTTTAATTAATATTTGGCAGGCCTTATTTCCACTCCGCCTCTCGGTAAAGGCTGGTGCAGTGTATAAGTATCCTGGGAAAAAAGTAACGAAAATGTTTTTCAGTCTATTTCAGTCATAAATAAGCACGGCTATATTTTACCAGAAATTCTAGTTCAAAGATATTCAGCGAGTGTGCATTATACTATATAATATTATGACATTAGGGGCATATATATATATATATATATATATATATATATATATATATATACATATATATATATATAGTTTATCATGTGCGCACTTAAAAAGTTTTTACATGGAAATGCATTTCAAAGTGAAATTGTTACTGTATTTAAAATAATTTTAAAATATATATATATGATTTACTTGAGAAAAACTTAGTTTTCTTACATTCAAATTTCTGGCCAGATTTTTAAAGATGAATAAAATGTATACTATTCTTCAAATAGTTACATTTTGTCAATTAGTTTGTTTAATAATTGTATAGGTTTATATATTAGGCATGGATACAAGCTTTGAGTAGCTCAAATAGGGCGGGAATGTTTTGACAACACTTGTTTCCTTGCTCATTCCTTATCAGTTGATGGTTACCACCTCATCAGTAGGGCCAGTCACAGTAGAGTGCCCAGACTAGTGCTGTCAGGTCTTTGCTAAGTGTTCAGGTAAAGTCTAGACAGTTGCACTGGACCATACACTTTGGTTTGCAACTTCATTAATTTATTCCACCACTAGCTGATTTTATCCAAAACAATTTCAATGGAATGACAGTGGTGTCAAAAGAAGTGAACTTTGTCTGAAAGAAAAACTAGAACTACAAAGAAACACAGGATGCATACATGTAAGTGTAATAATAAGACTGTTGTCCCCAGTGTTGGACATTAAAGGTAAGACAAATAACCGGGTGTGACTATTTACCGTCCGGGACCGCCCACACCATCCGGGACTCCCTGAATACCGTCCAGGACCCAGCTGTACCGCAGGGACACCAGAACTAGATTAAAATTTATTTAAATGCATACAGACACTTATTGATGTTAAGTCCGTTCCGGACGGTAGATAGTCACACCGCAAATAACCAACTTCTATTATATGGTATACGGCCTACATGGCTGATGAAAGTGAATTTCTTAACTTACAAACATTTAATGTTTCTAATATATATATATATATATATATATATATATATATATATATATATATATATATATATATATATATATATATATATATGGGGTGTGGCTATAAGTATTCTTTATTTAAACTTCCAGGGGGGAGTGGAAATAAGCATCCCTTATTTCAACTCCCTGGGGGAGTGGAAATAAACATTTCCTTTATATTTTCATGTTCCTCAATTGAAATGTAGCCCGCATTCTATAGTGACTCCATCTCGTCTTCACGGCTCACTTAATAGCGTGTAGGGCTCCTAGTCTAGAGATTGTAGGTTCAATTCCAAATTCAGCCGTCTTCTGATATTTAGTAGTAGTTTATGTTAGAACAGTTGATATGACCTATGAGTGAAGGGACATCTACAGGGAAAAATAGGAGTTAAAATAGGGAGTGAAAAGAGGCAGTTTTACTTATATTTTCATGTTCCTCAATAGAAGAGTAGCCCGGTTTCTATAATGGCTTCGTGATACGTTCCACTTAGATCACGTTTCGAACTGAATTTTTCACTGGGATATTCGTAATTACCATATTTCCGAGCGGTAACGAACGCAACAATAGATTATACGAAGTGTCTAGAGCTCCGGACCAGTGAATACTGCCGTGCAGCTATTTTCCGTACTAGTTCTGGTTTACATGCGCAGTGGCATACTGCTCAGATAACCGGAAACGGGCAACTTGTTGTGACTGGTACAGCCAAACTGAGCCGTGCTGTGCCAGCGACGGCGTTCTCCCGCTAAAATGGCTGTGAATAAGCTGTTAAATTAGGCTTCAAAAAGCAGCCTCCATTTCTGCGTACGGCATTGCAAGAACAGCATCCAGCATCAAGAAGGACAAAACGTTTCAAACGCTATGGCTGCCATCGTGGTTGGTGACCTGTCCAGCAACGACTATTTTTACTATATAAGTGACATAAAATAAAACTGCCGGACAAATAGCTCAGTTGTTGCGGGTCCGGAACCGTCTCTTTTACAATTTAAGTGACATAAAATGAAACTGCGGGACGATTAGCTCAATTGATGCGGATATGGCAGTGTCTTCTTTGCTTTATAAGTGACATAAAATAAAACTGCCGGATGAATAGCTCAGTTGTTGCCGGTCCGGCACTGTATCTTTTACTATTTAAGTGACATAAAAAGTAAAACTGCTGGATGAATAGCTCAATTGATGCAGATCCGGCAGTGTCTTTTTTGCTTTATAAGTGACATAAAATAAAACTGCCAGACCAATAGCTCAATTGTTGCGGGTCCGGCACTCACTGCCGTGCCATGCGTATATCATATGAAGTACCGGTACTGAGCCAGATTCAAAGAGTGCCGGACCATTAGCTTTGCGTAGTCTGCGCCCGGCACTTCTGAATTACGGTGCTACTGCTCACTGCGCATGTGCACAGGAAGTGCCGATCGAATAGCCGGCTGCATAATGGGTCTGGGCCCGGACCAATAGCAACAGCCTTGATTATATTATGCTGCGTTCGTTACCGCTCGTACAGATGGTATGTGCCAGATGGCAGCTTGTTCGTACGACTTGCAAACGTTCGGTACCCAACAAAAGACCCACTGACCGGATGTCTAGATTGTGATTGTAAACAAAAAGAAACTGATAAATAAAATATGTTTCATGTTACATTTGTTCAACTTTATTTGTCATTTTAAACTTTTAAGTAAACCAGTCAAATATTGCCATTATTGGTGTCTCTATTTGCTTCCTACATCTCGAAAAGCAGTGAATAAAGGTGAAGGTCGCTAAGTGGAACAGATCGACTTGCTCCGCCAAATCCCAGTTTCCCAGTGGTACGTTCCACTTGGATCACGTGTCGAACGGGATTTCCCACTGGGAAACTCGTACGTACCATCTGTTCCAGAGGTAACGAACGCAGCATTAGATCATAGATGTGGATTCCGCAACAAGCCACACTTACAATCTCTCCAAAAAAAATAAGATTATCCTTTGTCCTTACCTTCCCATTGTTTAACAACCAGTTAAAACCTGCCCCGGCATAGGGCGGGATTGTTAACAAGACGTAAACAAGTCCTAACCCTGGGAGTATCTCGTACCACATTCTGACAGAAAATGGTCGTCTGGCATGGGCGATAAAATAAGTGTGACCTTGCTTGTGATGTGACCTTGAAATCTTTCATTTTTGCATAAAGAAAGAAACCCGATTTCACTTGGTTGAGATATATGATCAACCTCAAATCAATTATTAAACAACCAATTTAAGATAAAGAAAGGTGGAAAAATAATTTATTAACTGATCGGATTTGAGATTTGTAGTGAAAGGTCAAGGCCAATACTGTCAACCATGGATTCATATCACTCCGTAGGTTTTGCACTGTTTTACTTCCTTAATCACCGTAGCTTCTTTTACGAACATAGTGAATATTTGATATTTCTTCACAAGCTGTGGAAGTCACAAGTGGAGAGAACAAAACTAATAACAAGTTGACTTGTCACACAGATATGACACTGGATAAGAAGAATCTGAATACACCAAGAACTACCACTCCTGACAGGAGAACAAAAGAAAAGAAAGACACGTCCCCAACTAAGGTGAGATCATCTTTAACAGTTTAATACCAACACTTATGTTATGAATATGAGGTATGTTTTACTGCTGAAAATAAAATTAATAATAATAAGTTAAATAAAATTTTGGAGCCACTATAGAACACTACACTCAACTCTTCTAACATTAAGAACTACTAAGCATCAAAAGTCGCCTGAATTGGGAATCGAACCTACGATCTCTAGACTAGCAGCCCTACACGCTACCAAGTGAGCTGTGAAGACGAGATACCAGCAGGAGCGAGTTTTGTTCATTTTTATTTGCGATTCAGCCCCATCTATCACGAAAATGGGAAACCATTTACTATTTGAAAAGGAAAATTAAGCTTTAGGTGGGGGCTCCGCCCCCACACTCCCGTTCAGACGGGGAACCCAGGTTCCCCGGACCCCTCCTCCTCTAATATAATAAACTCCAGTTATGAGCAAAATTAAATACGGGAATTCCCAGGAAAATAATATTTATCAGCCTTTTGCAGGAAACAATTTATTATGCGACACCCGTTGTGCATAAGGTACCGGCGGCAGGCTGAAGCCCAATTTCTATTGTTCTGCCAAAATTTTTATTATACAGCTCAACTGACTGTAAGTCAACTGAGGTATAGGTACGGCGCTTCGTCCGTCTTGCTGTCTGTTAGCAGGGCACAAATCGTAACTACTCACCCTAGGAGCCTGTAACTAAAAATCTAGGGAGGTCCACAATAATTCTCCTGGATACCGCTGCATAATAAGCTTTAGAGTAAACTGGAGAACTTAAAAAAAAATATGTAAAATCAAATATTGTGTGTATGACAAGGAAACTTAAGTAATCGAAGGAAGATATAGTACTTTATCTGAATGACCGAGATATTAAGCTAAATATAATGTTTTTGTATTTAAACAAGACTTGCTTTTAAAACTTTGCAATCCTGGCGCTTGAAACTCTCATAATCTGAAACAATGAACTGCATGTCCTTTGCTTGCTGAGCCAACACAGCCTGTTACCACTGGTTACACAGGCACTTGCCAGCCAGCTGTGGTTGGGGGAAACCCAGAGCAGACATCGTTCCCAGCATATCACTGTTTATAAGGTTAATATACATTCTTCCAATCAACATTGAAATTGGACAAACACTGTCTAATTGGTATGTTATTTAAGCGCATTTAATAAGAAAATCTTTATTTCATAACGAATACATTTTCAGATGAAATATAAGAATTTAATTGTCATGAGGAATGTCTCCTGGCAGTTTTCTCAAATCATCTTCTAGGGCTCTCGCACAGTGTAGTGCAGTAAGAGAGCAAGGGAGCTAGGGCTATTTGGAAACCTGAAGTTAGGTCACTGCGACCTATATCCTCTGAGCTATGGGGCTTGTAAGTACCCCCAGAATAATATAATTTTTTTATACAAAACCCCTTAATATCTTGCTAATTAATGCATGGATTATCATGAAACTTGCCTTGAATATTGAATCCATAAGGGAAGATTCTTTTTCCATTTAGGGCCATAGGGTCATCCATTCACAAATTAGTTTATGGATGATAATTCTGCTTTGGCTAGAAAGATTGGCTTCAAACTTGATTTATTAATGACCCAACCCTTAAGTAAGAAGTATTTTGATTTTCAGGGTACAGAGGTCAAAGGTGAAGGTCACAGGAGCCACATCTTTAAAATTATTGTGGATGCACCGTAAATCAAACTTTCCATCCCAAACTTTCCATCTTTAACATATGGCTTACTTGCCCAAAGTGGAAGAAATCTGTAGATTTTGAGGTTACCTGGTCAGAGGTGAAGGTCACTTTTTAAAAGATATACAATAATCTAAATGCTGCAAGTTCAAGGTAAATAAGTTCTCAGATTTTTTGGTCACAAGGTCATTGGTTAAGGTCACAGGGCTGTCATCCTGAAAAATTTCTTTAAAAATATCCTTCTAGAAAAATTCAGCTGAGCATCTAGACCCATGTGTGCCTAGTATAAATTATAATGTATCTTTTATGTTAACCATATGTTAGAAATGTGATATCTTTTACATTATCTGATAATGAACAAGAATTTCCACCACCTTTTTATTCCCTTAGGTTATTCCTAGTCAAATTTTAAGATTTTGTGCACATACTTATTGTCCATATATTAATGATGGATATACTCTGTGCAGGTAACTGTAAGGTGAGATCATCAAAATGAAACCCTTGTGAAATAAGTTATAAAACTGAAAATGAGAAAATTCAACACAGTGAATATGTCACAAACCACAGAATATTCATAATCACTTTTGGGCCATGTTCAACCTGAAGGCCTGAGAAACTTACATTTCATGGTCATCACTAAGTTAGTAATAAGTTTGACAGCACAGAGGCTCATGATTACACCATCCTAGTCATGTATTAAAATTAACTTGAAAATCTACTGCCAACAGCAGTGGGATATGACCACAGGATGTCAAATTACCACATCACCCTGATTATTGGAATCACTATAGTCACCCCCCCCCCCCCCTCTGATTCCAAGCCTGAGTAGAGGGCTGCTGGAGGCTCTATTACATAATTCCAGGTAGCAGGGTCCTGATAATGACATTACCTTGGTCTATGAAACCTTGTGCCACACAGACATGACTGCATGCTCAGAAACTTATAAAGGCTCTTTGAAGACTGCATGATCCCAGTCATCAGGAAATTATGCATTATTAATACCTGAAACCTTACAGGAGCCCAGCAAAGCTTAATGTGGCTGTATCACCCAAGCCATTTTGATAGTTTTATCAATTTATAAATGTCATGAATTTAAACAAAAAGAGGTTTTAAGCACTTGTATGAGGGGCAGTTTTAACCAGGTTACAACCTGCTGGTATGATTAAAACCTTCCTGCTGCAAACTTTCCAACCGTGGGTGTAAACTGAAGTGCTCCTTAACCTCTCAAACTAAATTTTGTGTATCAGAACAGTCACTGATTAGGTCTCTTGTAATAAACACTTTGCCACTTGCTTGAATTGTGAATTGAATTTGAATTAATTAAAAATGATTTGACTTCAATTTGGATTGATATTTTTCCCAACACAATGAAATGAAATTGTAGTTGAAACTTCTTGAAATAGAATTGAATGAGAATTGAAAAATCTGAATTGACCCCAGGTCTTGAGCCCTACATAATGTAACATCCAACTGGATTTTTTTGCTCTGAGTTAGTGTACATTATCCCTTTCTAAGTTTCAGTGTACCTACTTTACTTTTGTACTCATGATTAAGAGAATGATATTATAACTCTACTTTTACTCACCAGGTGGTGATCCGTCGGTTGCCTCCCTCCCTCACTGAGGAAGCGTTTAGAGAACAGATATCACCCGTCCCAGACCATGACTACTTCCACTACGTCAGACAGGATAAAAGGTCAGCTTTCATATTCAGTAAACTTTTCGTTTCTCACTACTAATTATTTTCAAGATGAATGAGTCTTTTCATGCTTGGCTTCCACTGATGCCTATATAAGTATATTTTATATAATCTTCTTTATATTTTCCCATGAAAAACATTTTTTCCCACCGGACTTGTGCCACCTAGTGGTGCTGACTGACACTGAGGGTATGGGTGCTTCATATTAATTGAATAATCATATTTTTTGGTATGTTTCAAATGATAATAGTAAAAGGTCTTGACTTATCTTTCATGACAAGGTTCATGTGAGAGCCTCTGACTTCTATTACTTTTCACTTGACAAAACTCACAATACTGGAAAGTTGGACGGAACACTGCAGATAATATATGCTTTGTGGAAAATGTTGATTAACGTACTTATTAGCTTGAGTGATACATTGAGTTAATGGGGAGATATAGGCAAAGTATATAGAAAGTACAACATTCAAATGATAAAAAAAATTTTACTTTCACAATTAATTGAAAATATTTCTTCACCAATAATTAATCATTAATAGATTTGCTCAAACTGATGACTGTTTATGAAGCAGAAACCATCTCCAACCACCAGTTGTAGAAAAAGAGAGAAGGCTGTGACAATGCATCAGATAATAGATCATAGAAATATTCTTTTAAAATATATTTAAACAAAATATTGATTCAAACAGTTACCTTTAATCTATGTTGTCTTCTTTGTTATACCCCTGCAGTCTTGGCCAGCATGCCTTTGCCAGGGCTTATATCAACTTCCTCAGGCCAGAAGAAATTGCCATATTTTGTGAAAAATTTGATGGCTATGTCTTTGTTGACAGCAAAGGTAGGTCTGAAAAAATATGTGTAGCCCTATGAAACCATTTATAGTAATAACTCTTTTGTGATCAGTTAAATGTTTGTATTTTCCTATATCCATTCTTTGTAATCATGTACATAATACTGATTTCAAATGATCTTCTGATATCATATAACTTCAGTGGAACCCCACCTTGGGACCACCCCACAAATGCGACCACCCCCACAATTACAACCACTTTTCTTGGTCCAAAATATACGATCCATGTAACTGAAAGTTTCATAAATAAGACCACCCCCAAATTATGACCACTTTGGTCATTCCCCAAGGTGGTCGTAATTCTGGGTTTCCACTGTCTTTTCAGTCTCTATAACTTAATGATTAATAAAAATTTAACGATCACTGTAATGAAATATTAAATATGTATATATTGCTGCATTTCTTTCCCACAGGAAATGAATTCCCTGCCATTGTAGAGTATGCTCCCTTCCAAAAAGTTCCAAAGAAAAAGAGCAAGAAACCAGACTCTAAGAAAGGAACAGTTGAACAAGGTTGGACCATTTTTGTGAGATATCTTGCAGATACTGAGTGTGTTAAGAGAAAATTAATGTATGACTGTCATTATAAGAATCTATTGACTATTTGTAGACCTTAGCTCATTTACATGCAACTTTCTTTGCAGTTTGTTCCTAAATTTTCCATAGTGTCGTGGAGGGCATTACTCAGGACAGCATCCATGGGTGGCTAAGTAAAAATATAAGGTTAATTTGTTGAAAATATAACTTATTTAATAATAATATTTACATGTATTTCCAAGTATGCCATGTTATTTCGACTCAATTTGAAAAAAAGTGTTGTACATCAGTATTATAAAAAGCTCCTCAGCTATCATTGTTACATTAAGCCTTGTATATAATATATATTTGATATCTTATTGTAGATCCTGACTACCAGAAGTTTTTAGAGACTCTTAATAACCCAGAGCCAGAGAATGTACAGACAATTGATGCCTATCTCGAAGAAATAGAAGCCAAAGAGAAGGAGATGAAGGGTCAGTGTTACCATCTTTCACCAAAGATAATCCGCTACTGTAGATAATCTGCTCCCCCATTCAGAGCCATAATATTGGTGGAAAACCCAATAACCCTGTGTATATCATGCACTGTATAACCCTGTGTATAACATGCATCATGTTTCTTGCCAAAATCCTGGATGATGTATATTGTAGAATGATTGACACTTGCCAAAGTCTCATAGATCTAGCACAGAAGTAGGTCATTACACCTGAAGTCATGGCAAATTGTCTATTCACCCTTAGTTATCAAGTGATTAAAAGCTGCATTGGGCCTAGATGGAACCATTTTGTGTAAGATTGAACTAAAAATTGCCAGGGTACACCTAAAACACCTAGCAGTAACTGAAAAATGGTACTTATAAATATAACTAGGAATGATTGCAATTAATAAAGTCCATCAATTAATGCTCAGCAATGGCCAAGTTCTAAGACCATTTCTTTCTTGCCAAATTGGACATCCTACCATTCTGAAATTTGAAAGTACCCATCCTCTTATATGACGAGTCAAATCATTTATCTGCAGGCACCCATGCAAACTAGGAATGGAATGACTGAAAACAAGTTTTTTTTTGTGCACATTATACATGCAAAAGGTCAAATATGACTTTATTAAATATCATAAAATACACTACTTGAGTGTGCACTTTGAAACTCCCTTAAATCCTCCATCATTGAACACATGAAGGGAGGACCCGTGTATTGGGGTTAATACTATAAGTGACAAGATAATACGCTAGACATGTCTCATATATTCTAGGTAATTATTAATACTGCGTTATATGAAGATGTTATTTAGATACCAAAATGTCATATACCATTTGGTCTTTCCATGGCAGTAAACTATCCAGTCTAAATGGTTCAGAATATTTGTGTTTTTCCTTTCATTATGTGCGTCCCAGATTGAGGGTCACGCTGCAGATGATTTACCTTATATAGCATGAATGACTGAGTCAGAGCTGTCTCAGTCATGGTACAGGACTCAAGGGCCAGGAAGGCAAAGCTTAAAGTTGGATGAGACTGACTTTCTTAGTGATATCAGACCTTAACCTTTACCTTGTACATAAAACTACAAAGGCTAACCTAAAAGTAAGGATTCATTGCCACAATGTTGTACAGGTTTTCTTTGTCTGATTCTTTAAATAGGACAGTTCAGCGCACTCATTTCATCTTTGACTTTAATTTCCAACCATGTTGTCTTATTCAGCAAACCATGGAGTGCTTAAAGTAACCACACCTCTGCTTGAATTCCTGAAGAAACGCAAAGAGGAAAAACGTGCTGCCCGACAGGTTAGTATTAGCCATCAACAAGTACTGCCATGTGGATATGTTGACAGCCAACGTAATATCAGGACTTTAATAATCAAAGAACACTAATCCCAGCTGCTTGATGTGCCAAGGTATATACTGGTGAATATTCCTGTAAATATATCATCACTATAACCTGAATACTGAACGGTTCTGATTGTGTGGGAATACCTTTAAGGGTATTCAGTTGTTACAGTTTGATTATGGCTGCCAGTGAATTTCTAAATGTAACCAATATTTGTCTCCCCCTCCTTTCAGTTTATCAGAATAATACTTTGGAACTTATGAAGTGATGCAAATTATTAATATTTGAATTATCCAAGCATTTTTATCATGTAAAAATTTTCTGAATGGGACCAACTGTTTGTCATCTGAATGGGACTAACTATTTGTAACACTATTTGTTGTGTTGGCTTTTATTTGCATTAGTTATATTGTGTTCTTCATGTAAAATAATATTCATTGAAACTGCTCAACACTTATTCATGGAAACCTGAAAGTGGCTGAAAGTCATGTTTATGTTGATTATTCATCAGGAGTGACTTAATTTTTCCCACAGCGTGCAATAGAGGATAGAAAGAAGAGGGAAGTGGAAAGGAGGAGGTTGAGAGAGGAAGAGAAGAAAAAAAGACGAGAAAAAGAGAAACAGAATGAGAGAGAGAAAGAGAAGAAAAAGGAGGACTCTGCTGGCACAGTTAAGGTGAAGTCAAACTCACAGCATCACAACGTCTTCAGTCCTGGGGAGAGTTCAGAATGTTAAATTCCATTACAGTTCCCATCGGGTAACTTTTATGAAACTTCAGTTCAATTTACTTGGAAAATATTAGGTCTTATGCAGTTTTAATTTATTTCATGATTAAAAAAGCTCAGTAATTAACTAAAAAAATTCAAATTTTAATTTCTTTTGATTTCATTTTGGAGTGCAGTGTTACACAAAATATTCAGTAGGAGAGTTTTAGCAACAATTTTGATGCATACAAAATGGCATTTAGGAAATAATGTCAATATCATATTAAAATACAAAAAACATTTTAGCAGTAACAAATACTTGAGAAAATATAAAAATTTGATCATTGTTTATCAATTCAGCTCAGTTCATCAGAGCCCCAGGACTTCATGTCCATTTTATTTCATTTATATTTTTGCCATTTCAGTTCCAAATTATTTTCTTTCCACTTCAGTTCAGAACATACCACAGGTCTTTCAAAAATGTGATATATCAAAAGAAAATAATATGATCATCCAGTACTCTGTGTCCAGGTTCATTTTATAAAGTTTGATATGATTAAACTTGGCAGTCTGGTTTGTCTAATTGAAAAATATTTATGTAATTAAATAAACCCACCACAGTCCTTATGCCCCAACCCTTTACCTAATTATACAAATGAGCCCAAAAAGACACTCCTACCCAGAAGGCTTTTTATGTCTGTGGCTGTGAAAGCTGTTTATAAGACATCAACATGATCAGCTAGAATTGCTTGTTTACATCTATTCTTTTTATTGAATATATTGCAGTCATTGTGCAGTGTTTGTCATATTTTGGATTATTTGCCTCATACAAAATCAATGAAAGGTAAGGCATTATTTCAGTTAGCTGTCAACATAATAGCTCCTGCAGCCCATAGGCCAGAACATTCTATACTGTCAATTTTGTATAAAAATATCTTGGGGGGGGGGGGACTTAAAAACACAGGTACTGGTACAGACCTGTTGGTTTTAGGAGAGTGGTCCAAATTATGCAAATTATCCACTTGTCAGGTGATTGACGTTGTTAATATTAGCTTATTCGCAACTGCTCTGCTCATGATTATTCATTTAATGAATATGCAACTAAGGTCACATATAATTCATGATAAGGTCAATTGGTACATTACAAAGGGCACTGCTGGTAGTCAGTAACAGGAGTAAGCCACATCAGAACACGCCTGCTTGTGTATATATGTATCAGTAACATAAAAAAGGAGTCTTAAGTTTGATCTTTTAGTTTATCTCCTCGACAGATATTGAAAAAGGAATCAAAAGAGGCAGAACCATCAGTAAAGGACAAAGACAGTCGAAGCAAAACTGATGGAGAGAAGGACCGTGAGAGTGAGAGGAAGGAACGTGATGCTGAGAGAAAGTCACCCACGAAAGAGAGGCAAAAGTCTGCAAGAGACCGAGAACGAGAAAAAGAGAGAGAAAGACAAAGGTAACAGACCCACACAGTGTTATAATCAGTCAAATGGTGCATTTAAATCAGCTTCTGTTGTCTAGGGATAGAGCACAGGACTAGAAAATGGGAAATTGAGGGTTTGAATCTCAACTGAGGCGGTAAGATTTTTCACGGTCATCCCCCAAACAGGGCGAGTGCTTTGCAGGCTTAATGGGAAGGCTGGTCCCCACAGCTATATTTCACTTACAGTCAAATGCATCTGTCAGGGTTGGACCTTGATGGTATGACCCTGCAATCTTATAATTAGTTAATTGGTTCATTTAATTATTATACCAATGTGAATGTAATGGATGTCATTTATGAAGAAAAATATTATTGGTATTTCTTCATAAGTACACATGCATATTTAGGAAGTACCAATGGAAGAAGGACAATTCTAGGTTATTTGTGCAATTAATAATCCAGCTATAAAATATAATTTGAATATGAAAATATAAATGAACAGTGTGATAGCTCTATATGTAACAGTGTTAACACAACTTTACAGACAGAGGGAACGAGAAAGGGCAGCACGGAGACGGGAGGAGAGAGAAGAGCGAGAAGCCAAGTAAGACTTAGACTGCTTCATTGTCTTGGAGTAGAGTTCAGTTTCTGAACTCTACAGAAAACTGAACTCTACAGAAACATGTAGACCATGGTGTTCTAGATTCTAGGCCAGCTTTTTTGTTGTACAACAAAATCAGCACCACCCATTCAGTTATACCTGTTGCTTGTATGTCATGTTATTATCCACAAGTATCTGTTTATTTTTTCTATGCATTTTCTCTATCAAATCCTTAAGGCTAAAATTAAGGCTGAAACCAACTTCCCCCCTTATTCCTGGAACTTTGGAACTTTTTAGGTTATTAATCACTTCCTATAAAAGGGAACCCCTTTGCCCCCTCTCCCTAAGTCCTGGATCATCCCATATATATTTATATTTTTTTTTATCATGGAAAAATTTTCTTGATCCAGGTGTTACGATGGTGTTTACAAGGATGATCTTTCTTAATATGTACTGAGCTTATTCTTAACTTTTTTTAGCCCTCAGCCCTTAGGCTGATGGGCTATTGTTGTCATCCAAGCTGTCCATCCGTCCGGAGTCCGTTAACTTTTACCTGAGCGGGATATGTCGAAAAGGATTCACAGTCAGAATTTTATTTACTCGGTAAAGATGTATATTGACAAAATCTCGATCAGGTTCAAAGATGGGTGACCTTCACCTATTTTTCTTCATTTTAGTGCTGATTATAGAAAAACACTTAGACGCTTAATACTCAGGAACCATTTGGTAGATTTTCACGAAACTTACTATGATTATTGGGACTGATAGTCTGTACCTGCTACACAAGGTTGGTGGCGCCACCTACAATTTCTGATTTTTAATGAATTTTTATTGGATTTTTCAACTTTGGGCTTGTGAGCGGGATATCTCTAAAATGATTCACCGTAGGAATTTAATTTCTTCGGTGAAAATGTATATTGACAAAATCTTGGTCAAGTTCGAAGATGGGTGACCCTGACCTATTTTTCTATGTTTTAGAGCTGATTATAGAAAAACACTTAGAAGTTTATATCTAAGGAACCATTGGGTGGATTTTTACAAAACCTACTATGGTTATTTGGACTGAAAGTCTGTACCTGCTCCACAAGTTTGGTGGTGCCACCTACAATTTCTGTTTTTTTTACAAATTTTTATTTGATTATTCAACTTTGGCCTTGTGAGCAGGATATCTCTAAAAGGATTCACCACAGGAATTTTCATTGTTTGGTGGTTATGTATATTGACAAAATCTTTGTCAAGTTCAAAGATGGAAGACCCTGACCTAATTTTCTACATTTTAGAGCTGATTACAGACAAATACTTAGAAGCTAATTTCTGAGGAACCATTGTATCTTACTATGATCATTGGGACTGATGGTCTGTACTTGCTGCACAAGTTTGGGGGCACCACCCACTGTTTCTGTTTTTTAATGAATTTTTATCGGATTTTAAACTTTGGCCTTTTGTGCAGGATATATCAAAATGTATTCAACACAGGAACTTCATTTTTCCAGTGCTATTGCATATTTACAATATCTTGGTAAAATTCATAGATGGGTGTTCTTGACTGACTTATCGACATCACAGAGCTTAGAATAGAAAATAACTTGGGAGCTTTTTTCTCAGGAAGCATTAGGTGGATTGTGATGAAACATGTTATATACCTCTCCAATTTAAATTTATAACTCAGACATGTACAGATATACATCCATGTGAGAACAGATATTTTGTACTTGTTACTGTAACCACCTATAAACACTGTTCTTTTGGCTGAGGGCTTTTATCAGCTTTTGCTGATATTCTAGTTTAAAGTTGATTGCATGGCTTTGTCCACTTTGGATTTCCCTCTGTGCATTGATTTGGACAAATTCTGTAACAATAACATATGAATCAGCAATCAATTTTCTTTACCCATGAAGCACTATAGTCATTGTTTCATTTGTTAACATCACCAGGTGTTTGGTCAAACAGTGTTGGCATGGCAACATCATTACCTGCCCTATATCATTTGAAAAGCACAAAAGTAACTATGTTTAACCCATTAACAAATTTAATTATATTGCTATTTAAGCTCAGATTTAGAAATTCCAATAATTTATGATTAGAATAACAGTTGCACTTTTTGCCTATTTATCAGAGCCCACGGAGGAGGAAACAGATCCAAACAAGACACATCTACTAAGGTAAGTCTTACCTTTATCCTAGCCGTAAATACACCGCTCAGTTTTCTTTTTACTGGATTGATGAGGCATACTTTGGTTGTGATGCCAGTCATACAGATGACTGCACTGCAATGGCTGTCAACCCTAGATTGAAAAAAATATTGTGTACAGTCAGTAATCATAAAATGAAGCTTCAAGAGAAGAATTAACACAAAAGTTTGCATGTGAAAGTACAAAAAAAAAGTGTAAGTCCCATCTCTGTGGTAATCACAGTCATTTTTTGTCACTTCATCACTAGTCTATCATTGACATAACCTTGGCAGACATTCCTGTATTAAGTCAGAAATTCACCAATCATGCAGGGAGATCATAAATTAATTGTGTGCTATTCTTGATGATGTTTTAGGGAGCAGAAGGTGGGGAAGACAAGCCATCCTCAAACAAATCAAAAGATTACTATTCCCGAGATCATGAGCGTCGTGATCGCAACAGAGACCGTGGCCGGGGAGGCGGGTCTGGCCGTGATCGAGATACGAGACCATACAAACAGTCAGGTTCACATGACTATAAGGACAGACCCAAAAGTACACACTCAGACTCTGCTTCAGAAAGGACAAACCAAAAGGGAGCAGCAAAGGATGATGGGAAGAGTGACACAGGTGAAAGGTCAAGCAAAGACGAGCAGAGGTCAGCTAGAGATAGTGAAAGGTCAGAAGGAGGATCTGGAGAGGGTTCAAAATCAAGGCAAAGAGTCAGAAACAAGGTGAGTAAAATTAGCCAATCAGACTGTTAGTCAGACACATGTTTAGTCATACTGAGTTGATAAAAGTGTAACTAAGAGTCTGTAACAAGGTTACCTGTAGTCATACTGAGTTGATCAGAATGTGAGTCAAAAACAAGGTTGGTCCTACTAAACAGATTTGAATGTATTGATAAGTCCAATAAAGATTTAGTCATAATAAGCTGATTTAGGATGTAGGAGTAAGTTACATGATAACCCAAGTTGAGCTAATTAGAATGTAAGTAAGATCCAAAATAATTATAAGTTATACTTGGCAATTTCACCATCATGAGAAACCAGACTGATATGTATGTACAAGGAACTATAGGAGAACCGGTATAGTCAGAAGAATTGATAAGTCATTTTTATGCCCCCGCCACAAAGTGGCCGGGGCATATAGTTTTACCCATGTCCGTCCTTCCATCATTCCGAAATCAAACAGTTGTACGGACTTTTTTTCACAATACCTGCAGATATTGGCCTGATTTTTGGTGTGTAGGCAGATAATGACCAGTTACAGATCGAGTTCTCGTTTTGTCCCAATTGACCTACTTTTGACTGTTTTACAGCTCCTTAACTTAGAAAATTTCATGAAAAATAGAAATTTTCATGACAAATACACATGTACAGACTTTTTTTCGCAATGCCTGCAGATATTGGCCTGATTTTTGGGGGGTGGGCAGATAATGACCAGTTACAGATCGAGTTCATGTTTTGTCCCGGTTGACCTACTTTTGACTGTTTTACGGCTCTTGAACATAGAAAATTTCATGAAAAATATAAATTTTCATGACACAAACACATGTACAGACTTTTTTTTGCAATGCCTGCAGGTATTGGCCTGATTTTTGGTGTGTAGGCAGAGAATGACCAGTTACAGATCGAGTTCGCGTTTCGTCCCGATTGACCTCCTTTTGACTGTTTTACGGCTCCTTAACTTAGAAAATTTCATGAAAAATATAAATGTTCATGACAAATACACATGTACAGACTTTTTTTCGCAGTGCCTGCAGATATTGGCCTGATTTTTGGTGTGTGAGCAGATAATGACCAGTTACAGATCGAGTTCGCATTTTGTCCCGGTTGACCTACTTTTGTACGTTTTACGGCTCCTTAACTTAGAAAATTTCATGAAAAATATAAATGTTCATGACAAATACACATGTACGGACTTTTTTCGCAATGCCTGCAGATATTGGCCTGATGTTTGGTGTGTTGGCAGATAATGACTAGTTACAGATCAAGTTCGCGTTTCATCCCAGTTGACCTATTTTTTTCCATATGACAGAGATCCTGAACATAGAAAATTTCATGAAAGACAGAAATTTTTATGAAAAATGCACATGTATGGATTTTTTTTCACAATGCCTGCAGATACTGGCCTGATGTTTGGTGTGTTGCTTGATAATGACCCGTTACAGATCAGGTTTGCATTTTGCCCTAGTTGACCTACTTTTGACCATACGACACCTCATGAACTTAAAAAAATTTTACAAAATTTAACGAATGTTTCTAATTTGCCCCAGGCGGGGGCATTCGTGTCATTCCGACACATCTAGTTCTGTTTTATTATCTGTCTACCTTTAGCTGTATTGTAGTATTGTGGCATATCTCAAAATATAACATTTAGTCATAATAAAATCATTTATTTGGTAAATAATATTCTTATCCTTGGTATACTTTAAATCAATTTCTCAAATTTTCATTTTACAGGATCGCCCAGAGAGGGCGCTGTATGTGCCAGGGGCAAGAAGGGGATCTGACAAAAAATCTGGTGACTCAAAGTCACAGCAAGGTCAGGGTGACTCAAAGACACAACAAGGTCAATCAAAATGTCAAGAAGAAGGAAAGAAAGAATCAGGGAAATCAGACTGAAACTTATAAACTAAAATCGCTCTCATGTTGTTCACTCGGTGCATCAATTCATTTAATCTCCATGTCCGAGTCCTTGTATATGATTGTTAAACATGAAGTTCAGTTACAAGTTAATATGCTGCTCACACAGCCGCTATACACTGCAGTTGTCCCAGATCTCCTTAGCTTTAACCGCTGCTTTGTATAGCAAAGGATTCTCTGGGCGGGTGTCCCATGTTTAAAATGTGGAGCTGGATGCACAATGTGATACCACGCTCTCATTGGTCTTATTACAAGTCTGTGCCAACCCTGGTGGTGTATATGCATGATGAATGTACATGAGAATGGAGATGCATGAAATCAGTATGTGTAAATGTTTAACACAGCACTGGTTGTAGTGCTTGTGAAGTTTGATTAGATGGACTGTTGTTGAATGGAATATTCCACGTATCTAAATTTCCTAAACATCAAGTTATGAACTTGTTCTGGTACAACATCTGTACAACATCAGCCTGTACTTGAAATAGTATTGCTAACAGCAGTGTTTACAATTCAGCAGTGCACCAGTATCATACCAAATATTAGTATGATTGTTAATGTAGCCATTTACATCAGGGGATTATCAAATTGTTTATCTCATCTTTTGCTTAAGTTTGTTTCCTTCACTTATGGATGATGTAATCATAAAATAATGTGCTCACTCAATATGTGGTCAAAGGCAAGGACAATGGTTCTATGTACAGCAGCTTCCTTTCATTACCTCACAATAAATGAAGTGCAGAACATATCCATAAGTTTTTTCCAACCTTCTGCAGTAACTTCAATATTGTACATTAATAGAGGTATATTTTAATTTCTTGGAACAGTATGAAACATTGTGATACATATTGGATATCATCTGAATCTAGTGGAATATAATTATAGTGAGTGTTAGGTTTACCATCTAGCTCCACCTGTCTTAAACTGAACTTACCCTTGGAAATCATGGGACTTTATTGTTTTTCCAGAAGTCATGGGACACTTTCAGGAAATTATAAATTCTTTATATCCTGACAAATTTGTGAAAGATAATATCAGCTGGTTTATATAAACTTCCTGTGTGCATTTATGTTTAAGTACACTACCTTTTTGTTATGACAGCATGAACTGGTACAGATGGCAACCAGATGTTGACAGTGACCGTATTTGTTCTAATGATTTTATGAATTTATGTGAATAAATCATGAAAATGAACCTCTGTAGAGTACTGCAGTTTGCATGCATATATCCATGGATGACATTGAACTAATTGTAGTTTGATTGTAATATTAATAATATGAATTTACTTCAAAAAGATCACATGTCCATACATTTGGTGTAGAAAACAGTACCAAAGTTAAGTCTTGTCATGTTCCTTTATGTTCTTTGCCATAACAAGAAGTACTCCCTGGAAAATGTTCTCGCCATGAGATACTTTTTTATAGTAAGATAGGGTGTGGGACAAGAAAATTCTTTTGAAGAAAATTATGTTTTGCAGTGTAGGTCTGTGTATTCTCATAGCTTTTCCAGGAGCACAAAATTCAAGCAGCCATAATAATATTTGCCAGAGGATTATTGTTCTTCATTTGCCGGAACCCATTTAAATGGTTGCAGAGAGGGTACACCTTGTGGTAAAGGCTTTGGCCTAGTGTTTTGAAGGGCCCTCAGAACAGAAAGTGACCCCTCAGCCAGTCCATGGCCAGTTATTGACAATTATGCCATTAGCTTGTAATAGATATGATGGTCTTCTTTTCATTTGAGTGCCTTAAGTGTCTGTTATGGAGGGTGTCTGTAACAGAAATGTCTGTAAAGTGTCTGTAATAGAGAGATATCTGAAATAAAGAGGTGACTCGTACAGAGGTTTTCTTATGTACCATTGACTGTCTGCTACATGTGTGTGCAGAATGCAGATATAGACTTACAGTACATAGGATAGTACTTCAGTTAGTCAATAGGTGGTGCGGTGTCCACATAATCAGACGCCTTGTATCATCTTGTCTTCAGACTATTGTTGTGATGAAGATCATTATCATGTGATTCTGTCATTGTACAGAAACAAACAAACCAGAAGAAATCTGGATGTTGGGACAAATAAACTATCAATTTCCTTTGTTTATAATTTGTTCTTGTTTTTCACCAGAAAGGGTTTTATCATAACACTTGCAAGAAAAGATAAAGGAACAAGGCCTACAGGCCTAATGCGAACCTGTGCAATGCGATATACACCACGTCTAATGCTTCAATACTGGATCATTACTTTTCAAGTACACGGTTAACATGTATATGAACAATGCAAGTACTAAACATTTTGAATAAGAAACAGTTACACAAATATCACTCCTGAAGTTCTGGCATTGGTGCACACAACACAAAAATGATTGAAGCTGGTACCACCAGTCTTGTATACAACAAAGCTTTCAGAGATATATACTTATTCCCAATTTCAGACTGATATATCAAACCCCTCCTGAGAAATAAGCAGGGACATACACTGTGCAAAAATTATTTTAGGTGGCACCACCAGTTTTGTATATGACAAAGCTATCCAATATGCATAAATATGCCAAATTTCAGGCTGATATATCAAATTTCTCTGTAGAAATAAGCAGGCACATACACTGTGCAAAAGTCATTGTAGGTGACAACACCTGTCTTGTGAACGAGAAAGCCATCAAAGATGCATAGACAGGTCAAAATATCAGGCTAATACATCAAACTTACCTTAAGTCTAGGGCACTCGGCTGACCAGGCTTAGGTGAGAAAGGCAGTTGCCCCAAGTGAACTGTGACAAATTGCCGGCTCAAGCTTCTGCACTAAGTGAACTCTTGACCTGGCTAGACTGAGTGAACTTTTGACCTGTACCTGGCTGCACTGAGTGAACTCTTGACCTGTTGCATAATCTGACACAGTTGGCAGTATGCCAAAGCTTTAAATAGATCAAACTTTGGTGCCAAATCTGATGCAGTGGGCAGTCTGCCAGAGCTATAAATAGAATGCAGCTACTGCACTGAATGAACTCTTGCCCCAAACCTGGCTGCACTGACTGAAATCTTGACCTGGCCTTATCTGATACAGTTGGCAGTCTGCCAAAGCTATAAATAGATCCAGACTGACCTTTGGCCTGTTGCCAAATCTGAAATAGTAGCCACACCATTGCATAAGCTCACATTGGCTATACATGCAGCCCTGAGAGGCATGACACCCATGAGGTGATCACATGATACTCATGAGGTGATCACATGCTACCCGTGAGGTGATCACATGGTGCTCATGTTCACATGACGCCCATGAGTTGATCACATGCCTTGTGCCTGCCTGCACTGATTGAATTTTTTACCTATATCTGGCTGCACTGAATGAACTTTTGACCTGTTACAAAATCTGAAACAGTTGGCAATTTCTCAACCTATTTAAAGATACAGACACAATCTTGGCCTGTTGGTAAATCTGTTTACACATACTGAAAGACTGGCTAATATGTTTTTTTTTCAAGGAGACATATTAATAAGACTTTTTATCAAAAATATCTATAATAATAAAAGATGCAGTTCTTTCATTTCTAAAGGTCCAATAATTCTGCCAAAAATCATTCAAATAAACTTCCACAAAGGCCACCTAAGAATAATTTTTGTGCAATGTTACAGAAGTTATAATTGAAACAAAAAATTTGTAGAAGAACACTTTTGCAGTCCTCAGTTTGAAATAGACTAAATAATGGCCATAAGACCAACTTAAACTTTTCACGACTCGACCAAAAATCAACAAACTCAATTGTATGATTGAAAGAACCATGTCCAAGGATAATTCTTGTGAAAAATTGAATGATTCAACTTGACAGTTTCATCATAAACATTATGAGGTTTTTGCCCATAAAAAGACAGGTCAATGTAAGTGACCCCACAAAATCTGCAATTTCATATATGACTCATGTGACCAACATTTGCACAATACTTGTTGATGCTAGCTCCAGTCAACTCTGAGATTGCTATGTCAGTATGCTTACTTTGCCAAATGACTAAGTTCAAATTTGCGTAACTCTGCCAAAATTCATCAAACGCAAACCATTTGAACAAACTTGAGAAGGCTTGCCTCTGGTATCATTTCTGTAAAATACTGAACAATTTGGCTGGACTGTTTACAAGAAGACCTTTAAAGGTTTTCAGCTTTTTCCCTATAAAATTTAAGTAAATGCAGATAGCAAAAAAAAATTAGCTGAATCCCACAACATTTGATATGTGACAGATTATTGCATAAAATCCCGGGATGTTTGCTCCTGCTATTCCTGAGAAATTATGGGTTAATGTACAGATGACCCATGACCCCCGTACAAAAAAGGTCAATGTAGGTGGCGCCATCGATACCATAATTTCATATGACTCATGTGACCAGCACTGGCATAAAATTTGGTGAGGATAGCTCCGGCCGTTTCTGAGATTGTCATTTTAATATGCTTTTTGGACAGATGACTAAGTTCAACTTCCTGTAAGACGGCCCAATTTCATATAACTTGAACCGTTTGAACAAACTTGAGAGAGAAGGTTTAAGAGATTATTTCTTTGAAATATTGAACAATTTGGCTGGACTGTTTCAGAGGATAGGATTTTTCAAGGTTTTTTAGCTTGCACATATGGCTCACCCATCCATGGAAAAAGAACCCTTTTGAGTTTGAGGCCACAGGGTCAAAGGTCAAGGCCACAGAGCGAATCTCCCAATTTTCACCCTGTATAATACACCCATTCTAATTATGTCCCATGCGAGAGGATGCTCCGATCTGTGGTGCCCTTGTTTAGAGCAGTGACATCACTTGAACTACACAATGGCTGTGTGTAGTCGGTTTTAATAACCGAGTAGAAGGTCCTTGACATGCTATAGATGAATGTGCAGACAGGTCACTGATAAAAAAGGTTAAAAAGTTAAAACACACCAGTTACATCCACAGGCTAAAACAACAACAACACATGATGTACAAAAGAAACAGGCCATTTATTTATAATAACCAGTTTATAAGAACCAAACTTGACAAATCATTTGTACATGTATCAACAACCAGACACTCAGAACTAGTCCTCTAACAATGTGTGGTACATCTGTTTAATAGGTGCATTCCCAATACTAATTATCATTCTTTGTGTTTATGAATTCTTATATATGACACATGCTGTGTTTGCTTGACTTCCAAGAATATATGGAACAGAAACCTAAGAATTTACATGACAGAAATTTGAACAAGACATCAAATAATTCATCCCAAAAAGCCGTTGTAGATTTTGTCAACAGGCAGAAAAAATAGCTCAACTGTACTTTGACACTGAAAAAAGAAACAGAAAAAAACATTATTCATTTTTATTACTCCTGACACTGTCTACATAGACAGAAAGCATGGCTCACTGCAACCAAGTTACATGTAATGACAAAGCTTCTATCAGCTACAGGTGGTCCATTTTGTACATGAATTATGCATGCAAGATTAAGCTACTGGTAGTCTGAACTCTACAGGTGGTCTAAACTGTATGTAATCATCAGCTACAGGTGGTCTAAATTGTACATGTAAATTTCAGCTACATGTGGTCCAAATTGTACATGTAATTAACAGCTACACATGATCTGAATTGTACATTTAAGCTTCAGCTACAGGTGGTTTCGACTTGTACATGTAAGTTCCAGCTACAGGTGGTTGGGATTGAACATGTAAGTTCCAGCTTCAGGTGGTTAAAATTGTACATGTAATTTCCAGATAAAGGCGGTTGGAATTGTACATAAAAGTTCCAGCTACAGGTGGTTTGAATTATCCATGAATTTCAGCTACAGGTGGTAGGAATTGTTTATGTAGGCTTTATTTGCAAAAACAGCTAATCAGAGCCATAAACAGCTCATCATCTTTTAATGTATTGATTAGCTATGATCATTAACCGTTTATTCTAAGTAAATAATTGCCTGCCTCATCAATCAAGACCGCCATGACTACCAAGGTGAAGATTCATAATGTAATACCACATAATTTATGTAAGGGTTCTGAATTTGAACTTCAAGCTGCACATCCAACAAATCCTGCCTTCCTCTTTTCTTTAGAAAGTGTAAATATATGTATATTAATGCTAGATTATGAAAGTCTTTAGAGATGTGCCACTTGCAAGCTCAGTGATATAGTAAAAATCCTGTAGTTGCAAATTTTAATAAATACCATTAGTTATTAAAAATTACAGATGTATCAAAATATAAATCTAAGGCAAATTTCTTTGGTACACAGATGATTATTGCCATTATTTTGTATTTCACATATCATTCAAATTTTACGCTTGTGATCAGTGTCTAAGAACAGCCACAAATACATGGTATACATAAATGAATTACGGTATATGAAATTCCTGAATTCCTAAAATCCAAAGAAAAACATCATCCTTATTGGCCCCTAGCACTTTGTCTATGTTCCATGAATTGGTAAAATCAAGGGTAACCCAGCTAGATTCTAACATAAGTCCCATAACTGTTTAAACGTCAGAATCCAATTAGAACCCATCATATTTGTTTTCTTGCTCTTTATATTTTGGTTGAAGCTGTCCAGGAACATTCAGAGCATGCAAGAGCATTTTTTGACATTGCCTAGTGGTTAAGACAGTAAACTATAGGACTGAGGGTCCCAAAGTATAGCTGGCCAAACCCTGCCAGAGCCGAAAAAAAAAATTTAAGGGAAAAATAGTGAAAACTGTGTAATAAGTCACAGATAGAAGAGTTTGGTCTAAAAGCATAACAGATTAATTATGGCACCTGTGAAACTGGACTAATCACACACATTTATATATATATATATTTATATATATATATTTATATATATATATTTATATATATATATATATATATATAAATGTACATGTATATGCAATTAATGCATTTTGTTAGTATAATAATATGCGGGCAAAATATTAAAAATATACTATAAAGAACATGATTTATAGAGAACACATTTTGCAGGTTACATCAAGATCTGAAGTTTACAATTTAAATTCTGAACACCATATTTAAATCTGCTCTAATAGTATCTTGAGCTAGGCAAGAAGAGATATGTATGTGAATGAAAAAGAATATCTGTAGGTAAAGTGATATGGTTTCATGATTATATATTTTCACAAAGTATCGACATACATTACCGCAGAAGGTCAAACATGAAAGATGTAGCAAGACCTCTATTTGATTCACCAAGGTAAGACAAAATATATTCATATGGAAAACAATATATATATATATATATATATATATATATATATATATATATATATATATATATATATATTAACAAATAATGAAGAAAACAGGGTTCTCCAGATCAAGTCCTGTTAATATGTATACATCTGTCACCACAAGAAACAGAATTACCAAAACAATGTAAACACAAGTTAACCCTTTTGTACATTAACTTGACAGATAAAATTTCAAAGTTGCTGACTTCACAGTGATATTCAGTAACTGACTAGTGACTAGTAATGACAATCTGTAACAATATTTTTAGTTGAACCTTACAGACACAGTGTTTCTTTGTTTGTTATGTACTTACTGCAGTGAATGCAATTTAATCTGGTACTTTTATATTTTATACCATTTGTACATAAAATTGATTTGATTATAAAACTGCTGACTATATACGATTTCTTAATGTAATATCTGATGAATGCATAAAACTATTTGTGCTTCTTCAAAATTCATAACTAACTTTAGATCCTGCAGTCTAACATAAACAGCTACTGGAAATATTAACAATTCACTCATTTATACATGAAACTGATCTGCACTAATACTGCAGATTAAAAGGAAATATCCAGGAAAACTTCTGCTTCAAAACAGAGCCTGCAGTTCATTCATTAACACTTTAAGCAACTGGTATTAGTTTAAAATAATTCGAACATCAAGCAACAATTTCAACAATCAACCCTAATGAACAACACCATTTATCAAACACAGACAACAGCGCTGGCCACTCTCACCAGTAACATGACCTGATAATTATATATTGTGCTAATTCTTTGCATTGATCACATAATCATCACAACCACAGAAGCACAAAATGTTTGTATAAAATGAGGCGGTGGTATAATTTTCAATACTTCTCAGTATCTTTTACCTACATATCTTATAATTCAAATAGCTATGAATTGTTGAAAAAAACCTTATGAGCTTTCTAAATACAGTAAAATTTCACATATAAGACTAAGTGCGGGACCAGCCAAAGTGGTTGTGTTAGTCCAGTGGTTGTGTTAGCAGGAGGTTTTTATGATGATTTAAATTAGTCCGGGAACAAAAAAGTGTCGTCATAACAGGGTGGTCATCATGGTGGGGTGGTCATAAGGAGAGATTTCACTGTATATTGTATGTCAAAGCTAACTGATCTTCTGCAGTGAGTACTCTGGTAGGTTTCTATCTGTTTTAAGCTATAACATACTGTTTGTATTCATGAAACATGTTACTTTCAAAAGCTAAGCCTTTACTAGATTGCTCTTAACTGATTTCTTAATTTTCTTAATATAACATCCTTTCAATTATGTGTACAATTTAACAAATAATGTAAATATTTTAAAATGCCCATCAACATCTACCGATTGTCACAAAACTGAGAAATTGTCTATATGGAGGTTATGGGTATGTCATAAACTAAGTGAATATCACAGCATTTTAATCAGCTAATGTAAAATTTCTAAATCTGAAAATCTTTGATAAAATAACAAAGTCAGTATTTTATTCCTTGTAACATCACTATTCACTGTCTGTCCATCCTGATTGCTTTGTTAAAAAGATATTACACGTGCATCTGGATAGTGGGCTTTATTTCATGAATTTTTTTTTGGGGGGGGGGGGGGGGATGGAGTGGTGAATGGGCAAGGGAAAGGTTAAATGCTCATGTTTTATGTTCCCTAGTTCATACACTCCAGTTCAAGTTTGCTATAACAATCCTGAACCCTGTTTTAGGTGACACACACCTGGCACATTTTATTTTTTTTAGGGTTAATCATCTGACTTTTACATTTAGAAGCTTTCCTCTGACCCTTCACAACACTACAGCAACAAACAAATCAACATAGGATCTGCAATACATGGTGAAATCCACAATGCAGTCTTTCTGAACATGGGATTAATACAATGATAGTCCACAGAAAGTAAAGGGAGCCTATATATATTCTTTAATACATGTCTGCAAGTTTCCTGGCAAAATGTTGATTCTGCAAAATAAGCATTTAAAGGAAAATCGTAAAACAGCCAAAATTAACCTTGCTGATATGGTCAGACTGACTGGCCAATAGAGCTGATATAGCAATGTTTGGCATTGTGAGTGGACTCGTGCACAGGACCAGCACCATAGATACTGCACTCAATGCAGCTGTGATTTTAAATGATATCCATGTTAGTTTTTGTTACCTTTTTTTTTTTAAATTGTATTGACCTCTTTTGGAACTTGCAGAGATAATATTCTAACTCTACTGATAGGGATTACTTAATGTCATGACACCAGTAATGCCCAAAACTGTAATGCAGTGGCCATCAATACTGTAAAGTGTACACAGCCAGGAATCTTATCATAATTATAAGCTATGAATAAGGAATTTATACAAAAGAATTAATATGCATGCATGTGAAAAGTGAGCTTAAATCCATGCTCTATATATGATTATATGAGGCATTATTTCCCCAATACACTCCTTACCCATTGGTCCCATATTCCATTCCTACTACCATAGTTCATTTCATGCTGCCACTGCTCCCACAGGAGCTATTGCCCTGGACCACTCCAGGGGGAGCCATGTATACTGGTGCTGTGCCAAGCATGATCATTTCAGTGATTACTTGGTTAACACCGGTAAATGCCCCATTCTCATTGGTCATACCATTTGTCTCTGTGCTAATCACGGGCAGGGCCAAATGTTTCAACCAATGAGAGCTAAGCATTCCTAAGTGTAAGCTAAGTATAAACCTTTGGCATGGCGCCATTATACATGGCTACCTAGTAGTGGTCCATGGCAAACTTCTCCATAGGACCACAGGGTAGAATGAAATGGTTTACCAGGAATGGAATGTGACCGCTGCATGATGAATATAGCTTGGTCCTCAAAGGACTTAGGTGTCAATCAATCTGTTCATGATAGACACACTTGCATGTGATCAGAAATTCCACAAACATGCAGGGAGCTAAATTTACCAATGTGCTGAGTTATAATGGAAACTTTCTCATATATGACAGGGGTTGTTAGAAATTCAGCAACTTATTAAATGGCTGGTATGTTTTTTTCTCAGTGACAAAACACTTTAAGTGCCAAGGCTTTGTAAAACATGATAAAACAATTTACTTCAATCCTCAGTGCAGTTTTGCTAATGTGTGTATTGTTTCACTCAACCACTTGGTAGGTTCCTTATGTCAGATGGGAAAAAGTGATACAATGTTGTAACTGTGACTAAGATTTATGATCAACAACTATTGTAGTATCAAGGATGTATTGATTATAATAAAAAACTGATATAGATTACATTAACTATTAAACAATTGCTCCTCTACATCTGGGCTTGAATTATCAAACAAGATCTTTTTGTTCTAAACTGCCCACATTTACACATTATATCCTACATATTACAAATGCAGACTGTTTAAATGACTTAGTTTCAATTATAAAATCTTCCTGTAAGACATATAACTGTCATAAACATATGCTTTAAAATTTAAATGACTATTTGTGTGTCATAATAAAAGTGAAATTCAACAAATATTTTCCATAAATAATGAGAAAAAGTCACCCTTGGATAACATATGGCATATAAACATCATCAACACTGTGTTTTTCTTTTAATATAATAACTATCAAATGATGTATGTGTTGGTGTATTATTTTACAACTAAAACAAAATTGAACACCCTGGTACAATATGACTTGGTATTTCTTATCTAAAGTGGCTAGTGTCTCATTTAAATAAATAAACACCCATTGGCAAGTTTAAGCATTGGACTTAAACAGTCATTAAATACTGAGGCACAATCTCAAAATGCTAATACAAACTTTTAGATTCCTTTACAAAACAATTCTTAATCAAAATTGCAAAAAGATATGTTCATATTTTATCATGATATCATTTAATTATGTAAAAAATTTATGATTAAAATTGACATGGTAAATCATGCAATAATTTTATTTTGCCTGAAATTCAGTAAATTAATGAAATAGTGCCAATGGATTAAATACACTAGGTATATATCATATACGTATAAAGTGTATGTACGCAAGTCCCCTTCCCTTTAATCAAGCATTTTAAATATATCTACATAAGCAGTATAATATCTGCACAATGCATCTGAATAATTATGTTGTAAAATGTTATATATTAATTCTGATATATCAATACTATTCTGCAAAAATATCTCTGTAAATGTTAAAAGAAATTTTGTACAAAATCCAGTGCCTCTTGTTTTGGTAATCAAATCTGATTTGACACCAGAAAATTTACAATTACATTCACTGGCTTCATTCTTGGGCTGAATATGGCACTACTAGAGTTCATATTTAAAAATCGCATGTTTTCATAGCATCTTTTACTTCAATTTTCATGGTATCATGTACATGCTCATAAAGAATATACAAGTTATCTCTACTGTTCCACCAACCTGTGTCCACCTGTTTTTTTTTAAAGAAAATTTTCTTGAAAATTTATATTTTTCAATAGTTTCATTAAAAACTGCATAATAATGGAAGTGATGACCTTATAATGGCAATCAATTTTACAATAAATCTCCAGTTTACATTTCATAACTTCTTTGGACTCTTAACAAAGATCTGTCAGACCGGATGTCTCCCTGCATGTGTAGCCTTCTTTGTTTTAGCTGGTCTTACTTTTTAAGAGTGTTTACATGACATCATCCAATCAGAAAGTGTCAACTGAGGGTGTTTTTGCATGTGACCAATCACCTTCACTGCTATAAGCAGGTTTGATATGTTGTAAAATGTAGACTGATTTCTCATATTTTACAATAATTTTGCTTCTTTAATGTGTAAAGTAGGTGTTGATTTACCTAGTTAAAATTAGGTCCTTTAACCTTGTACCATACATTACCTTTTTCTCCTGCAAAACTCAAGTAATACACATTTTCTTTGCAAAAAACAGGTAGACATGAGGAGATGGAACAGACTATAATTGTGTATATTAATGATTACTGATTATTTGTATACATGTATTCTTATTATTTGTCATTTTCTTAAATTTTATAAACACCTTTGACTTGACTAGAGCTTTAATTTGCTGTAGAAAATTAATCCTATGAACACCAATAACAACAAGTTTCCTGCTTAATGACTGTCAGTACAAATACATTCATATGAACTCATTCCACTTAATTACTACTTGTATGTAAAGAAACCTTTGAGTGTTCAACTGGCAATACACCAAGAAAATTACAATGAGAGTGTCTAATATTGCAGACATTTGCGATGTTTCTTCATTTTTTAATTTCTTAATCTCTAACTGCATGTTACTGATAAAAATTGGTCTAATTGTTACAGATGTAAACTGTTGTTTAAAGATAAAGCAGGGTTCTTACCCAAAATAAATGCATGTGCCCCTGGTGGCTTTACACAGCAAAAGTGGCCTTTGTAAGCAGTAAGTGAATGAAATGAGTTGAAATGAATAAAACGTGACTGCTGCACAGGGAAAATATTCATGCGCTTGTATAAGATGGAGGTGGTATAAAATATTCAGACCTGTCTTAATTATCAACCTTGACAATTACTAAAACATCCTGCATAACTTAAAAATATATATTTCAAGTTTGACCACATGGCTTACTGAGAACAGATACGATACACCAGAACCTCATACATCCAACCATCTCTTTGTAAAGGAAAAGTTAATTTTAATCATAACATAGAATTATACAATACCTTATTTCACTAAAAGTCAAGGAGGATTTTGCCTCGGCAGCAATTTGTTTTCACTAAATAACCCATTAATGCTGGGCTGCAACTCTATATTATTTTACAATACAAAATAGATTGTCCTACTTCATTGACATGGCGATAAATAATACTATAATTATCATAGATTAGAATCCAAGCCACACGTTAGTAAAATGATAATCTAACTTCCTTATATAATTTTTACTTTCAAATTTAGTTCCAAACAATTCATGCCAATGGGATGCAATTCAATTATAGTGAAGTTTAGTGAAGCTGAGAGAGTAAGTTTTAAATGTCCCTTTTCATTGGATAATCAGGTACAGTAATATCTACATTAGTTCGTATCCCTATGTTCTCACTGACATATTGACATAGCCTCACACAGGGATATCTTACAACACAGATTTAATATGATTTTGTTTTATTGTTCCTGTACTAATGATGCATATAAGGAATGATACTGCCAAAATTTGTTTTAAATCTGCTGAACTTTACCTGTATGCAACATTGTTTCTCAGAAGTCTATTTTTAGGAAGCAGCCCTACTTTGGAACATTACAGAATGTATCAATTGTTCGTTTATTATAATGTATTACAATTAATTTAATATCCAAATCCTGAAACCTTGCATATCCAATCCCCAACAACTTAACAAAATTTAGTATCCTGGAAGATGTTTGCATGAATGAGGCTCTACCCTATCAGAAGACAACAGAACACCTTTACGTTGTGTAAACTCTAAGGCCATGAATATGAGGCATAAACGGAAATAGTCTTCACAAGGCGCAGGCAATGTCTGAAGCCATCGTCAGTTGAGAATCGTTATGCCGGTGATCCGTAGTAATATGTCTGTTGCTTGCTATAGATCTCTTCCTCCTCTTTGTCAATAATCAGCAGCACCGCAGCCCCGACGATGAAGATGACCGCACCCCACGTAAGCCCATACGCCCATCCAAAATACCACTCACGATTACCAATCTTGTCACTTCGTTTCTTGATCTCCTCCATAAACTTGACAGGGAAGACGATAAGTGCTATTACAATGCACAATACTGCAAAACACAAATCAATCGGGTGAAAATTTAACCTTACAGATCATGAAGTCTGATGAAGTAAACAATCAAGATAAATTCAAAATAACTGGCAGTTTTTTCTTAGAAATAGATATAAAAATTATTGTCTTCTTTGGTCTTATATTATCATTGAAACATAATAAAAATTTGTTTGTAGGATCCAAGGTAAAAACAATTGTAGATTAAGAATAAGTCAACTGACAATATTCTATCTTCCAATTACTTACAAATAACATTACAAGGATTTCGAATGCAAATGGCCTTTTACTGGGTACAATTGTGAACATGTACATATATCATACAAAATGTTGTGTATGACTGTGAAATTGAAAGCTATGGTAAACAAATTCTATATCAAATGGTCTGGACTTCATTAAGTAAAATGATTGATTTATTTATTTGATATATTTTGAAAGATCAGACGCAATGAATACAAACAAATTTTACACACAAACTGTATTTATTAGATCTGTGTGGTTTGGAATTACATTTTACTGCCTCAGATCCACTTCCATTTAACACTATATACACCTGTATTAATATATACTTTCATCATTAATGGTAAAAACCTGCCTAGGAGAATGTTTTGATACCTCGTATTTTATAATAGCTTATGCAAGACAGAGCAGTGTGCACAAACACTGGTAGAAGAATATAAAATGTATCAAATACCACACACCTGATTTTCAATACAGTATTGGCAGAATGGTATTTAACATTCTTAATTAATGTGTAAATGGCTTTAGATCAATTAGGGCTAGGTCTCCATTACCACATTCTGTCTACGGTTCTCCACTTTCTTGAAGTTTGTGAGAGGAACATAGGTAGGAAATTGTCTATACTGTAGGATACCATAGTGGGACGCAAATGAGCATGGGTGATTTTGTGGAATTATGTTTTCTGTGAATATTTTGCTCTTGGAGAATTTGAAGGACAGTGATCATAACTGTTGCAATGCCGTTAACAGCTTCATAGATAAACATGAAATACTTTGGGGATAACGTCTGCAAATGAGAAGGCAGTCTTCAATTTCTTCACATTCATTTCAGACTATACCACGTTTTGGCTTCTCATGGCTGAACTGTCAGGCAATTGTAGAAGGACATGGTAAATGAGAAATAGGCTTTTGTTCTAACTTAGGTTTGAATTACCTGCGAAGAACATGCACCCCGTGGCTATACGGTACAGAAGTGTCTTTCTGCTGACATCACCCGAAAGCAACCCAAGGAGGTTCAAAACACATCCTCCAATTACCACAAGCATTCCAATAGTACACAGGGCTGCACAGGCTTGAATCCAGGCTGTAAGAGAAGATGAGAGGCCTTAATATAGAAACACTCTGAATACAAATTACCTGGCTCTGTGAATCATTTTACTGTTTTATCGTATACATTGTTACCATAAGAACTTTATTCTATCCTTATGTTCCATATATCTAATGTATATTAGGTATGGACTTTGAAAAGTTGAACCTTTTTCAATAATACATTTATGAGTAAAAAATGACTTCTCTGAAGGAACTGAGGAATTAGTGCTACTTCACCAAAAAGTTAGTCTGTGAAAAAGAGGAATGGTGAATCTTGAAAACACAGTTATGTTTGTGTGTGTGTGTTTAATCAATCTGTGTGAATCTGATTTGCTTCAAATATTACCTCTAACTTTCATGAGACATACAAGGTTATCCGACAACAGGCTCTCTGACAGAGCTTGTCAAAAGTAATCAAACAAGTCAATAACATAAAGATGCATGTTATTTAATCATTCAAAAAGAAAGTTACCAAGTGACCAAGTGGTCATGACACTCAGCTGTTTAAGCCTTGATAATATGTGAGGAGGGAGGCAATTTCATACCTGAGGTACTCAGGTATATGTAGGTTTCACAAAAAAAATAACACAAAAATTTCAACTGGTCTCATATACTTGTGTAAGTTGTCCTCACATATCATTCAATCAATGGATAGTAAAAACATACAAAAGCAGCACAATGCAACCATTCAGAAACTGAACATTTTTCAACTAAACCACCCCAGACAATGCTGACTATGAACTGGTATGATAAAATGTCAAATTCTATATATAGAATTGAAAGTGAAGATGTGATGTTCTTTCTAAGTTAATTGTTATAATGAATTCTAGATCTTGCATGTATTTTAGTATACCAGTGTTACAGATTCAAATTTTTGGTGCTGCAACTTTTGGCCATTTCCCATACAATTTTGACTAAATGAGACAAGTTTGTAATTATACAATAAGTTAACCAAAACTGTATTTATTATAGATGAACAATACCACAACAAAGGTAACATACAGAGAGCACATACGCATGCTGACAAGCACACCAAAGTTCATGCCTAGAGACAGTTTCTTCTACAAATAGAAGTTTAGCACTGGGTGCTCCCTGGGAACCATCCATTCATCTACATCTATGGGGTCCCTCATCGCAATAGTATTACACTTAGACAGCAAGTCTGAGGAACCCACCAATCAATAAAGCTCTCGTACAGCGACTACCTGCCCACAGACAGCACATACACCACAACCAGCTCCCCACCATCATGCAACATACACTATATATCCTATACCCCCAAAATCATTTACTATAGCACAATCATCATCTGATTATTATTTTAGTGCTTATCATTATTGGCTTCATACTCTTTTTTTTAACATCTGTTTAAAACAACATAATCCAAACCCACCATTCTGTCAGATGTCTTTCTACTCAAAACGAACTTTGTCCAGTTTTAGGCAATTTGGCCTGCCTTGTATCAATTTACTTACCAAAACTGTCAAACTTTAAAAATCAAAATGTGTTACATTTCATGAAACACCTTCTGTTAACATTTCACATGCATATGCTTGCAAAATATTACTTATTCTGTAAAGTCCTTACAACAAAAACACCAATGTATATGTGATTTGCCTTGAAAAAAATTTGAACGAATATCCTACTGATGCTTTTTTAAAGACAAGCCCATGGCCTCCAGGTTACACATGAAGCTATTACTCATAAACTGTCATTTAGATTCTTCAGATACAGATAGCTTGAAGTCACCTTTGCAGATATAAAATACCATTTACTGGTATATAGAAATATGAACTAAATACAATAGTATTATTTTCTCGCTTAACTTTCCTTTGAGATATTCTCATCTAGATTTCTTAGAATATACTACATAAGAATTCACATTCAATTTGGCTATAGTGATAATCAAATGTCCATCTGAGGGATACATGTAATATTTAATGTCTTCCTCCTAGATGGTGCTTAAATGTAAATGATCATGCAGGCAGAGCACTGGTGTAGACCGGTAATGATTAAATGAACTTCTCATGCATTCATTACATAATAATCAGTTCTGATGTCAAGTATAAGGTGACCTTCCATGTTAAACAACAGTGCTAACTATGTCATGTGTATTGTTAATCTTTCTTTAGGTAGGAGGCCTGAAATCTACTTCACTCTGGGACCACCCAAGTTTATTGGTCTAAAATTAAGGCAAGTAGAAATTCATATATATGGGATAAAAATCTGATAGTGATCGATGGAGAAAGCCCTGTCTGGTCTTAGAATATACTAAGATGTACTCATTACAATATACTTAAACATCAATATGTTACCTTACAGTAAGGCCTGCCTTGCACGAATCACTTATTAAACTTTCAAAACCAATATCTTGCTGCACTCTGCAATTAATTCATACATTGTACTTGCATTAACATATTTCATAAGCTCAAGGCTATTCTGTACTGCTTTGTCATAAAGCAACATATCAAATCATAAATGTATATGGTATATATATATATATATATATATATATATATATATATATATATATATATATATATATATATATATATATATATATATGTTATTAATTACCTCAGAAAAGCAGCGGTTATGTTTTTGGCAGCGTTGGTTTTCAGAAAGCATGTTGGTTGGATCCCTATGTCTGTTTGTCTTTGCCCACTCTACAGGTTGCAATTTTGCAGCAATCACTTTCAAACTAACACAGTTGATTGACAATCAAAAGTTACTATTGTTTTTGGTCAATACAGGTCAAAGGTCAATGTCAACAAAAAACATTAAAATTTTATTTTTTTCATAACTTCATCAATATTAGATCTATCTTCACAAAATTTGACTCATTTTCTTCCTCCGTGCATCCTTCATAACCTTGTTTAGTCAACTGGTCTCAAACTAGTGTCACTTTATTAGTATGTCTGTCTGTCAGTTGTCCTCAATTTTCCTGCTTGCTCGTTCTTGTGTCTTACATATAGCATTCTACAGGCAACAGTTTAGCAGAAATCACTTTGTAACTTACACATATTTTATGTCAGGGCAATTTCTGGAAGCTGTATTTAATTGGTCCTATCTTCACAAACTATGGCTCATTTTCTTCTTCTTCGTCATTGATCATTCATTGACTGTTTCCACATCATTTCCCACAAGCGCTCGACCTCTGGTGGTCTAGTTTGTTTGTTTGCCTGCCTCTCTGTCTGCCATTTAGCAACATTACTCAAAAAATTATGAAAGGATTTTAAAGAAAGTTTGGGGATGATTTGGATCACTATCTGGATCCAGGAACTTTGCCATTTCTGTTAGTGCCATATGGTGGAGGTATGTGCTTTCTGAGTGCTTTCATGTTGCTTTATATTTCTTTACATTTATTAATAAAATATACAAGGTTACCACAAACCTGCATGGTTTCAACCTGAAGGGATATTGACTCACTGATGTGATGTTAGTGGGAGGCTATCTCTGGGGACTACAAGCAGACAGTGATAAGACAAGAGGTTTATCTTCACACCCTCCCTTAAACTGAATTTTTTTCAACCTTAATGTGGCTATGTTCCATCAAACCAATTACAATATACTGGTAGGCCTAATCCCAAAAACCTTACAGGCAGACACAAATCTTTCCAGATTACAAAAGTAGTAAAGACAACAGAATGCAAGAGAAAATTATATTAATGACAGGCAACAAATCTGCAATGAAAACCTCGTAGCTAAAAGAAGAAAAAAAAAAACAGAAAAAAACAAAGATAGAACTTCAAGAAATACAGGATCCAAGATATAACAAGGCCTACAGGCCTAATGCGAACCTGTGCATTGGGAAATACACCAGGTATAATTCTTCAATACTGGACCATTACTTTTCATGTATATGAACAATGCAAGTACTAAACATTTTGAATAAAAAAACAATTACACAAACACCACTGCTGAAATTCTCATATGGGTGCACACAACACAAAAATGATTGTAGCTGGCACCACCAGTATTGTATACAACAAAGCTATCAGAGATATATACATATGCCCAATTTCAGACTGATATATCAAACCCCTCCTGAAAAAATAAGCAGGGAAACACTGTGCAAAACTTATTGTAGGTGGCACAACCAGTCTTGTATATGACAAAGCAATTCGATATGTATAAATATGCCCAATTTCAGGCTGATTATATCAAATTCCTCTGTAGAAATAAGGAGGCACATACATTGTGCAAAAGTCATTGTAGGTGGCGACACCTGTCTTGTGAACAAGACAGCCATCACAGACAGGCAAATATGTCAGGCCAATACATCAGACTTACCTTAAGTCTGATGCATGGGGCTGACCAGGCTTAGGTGAGAAAGGCAGTTGCCCCAAGTGAACTGTGACAAATTGCTAGCTCAGGCTACTGCACTAAGTGAACTCACGACCTGCACCTGGCTAGACTGAGTGAACTTTTGACCTGTACCTGGCTGCACTGAGTGAACTCTTGACCTGTTGCGTAATCTGACACAGTGGGCAGTCTGCCAACGCTATAAATAGAATGCAGCTACTGCACTGAGTGAACCAGCTAGAATGAGTGAACTTTTGACCTGTACCTTGTTGCACTGAGTGAACTCTTGACCTGTTACCTAATCTGATACAGTTGGCAGTCTGCCGAAGCTATAAATAGATCCAGACTGACCTTTGGCCTGTTGCCAAATCTTAAATAGTAGCCACATCATTGCATAAGCTTACAGATTGGCTCCATATGCAGCCCTGAGGGGCATGACACCCATGAGGTGATCACATGATACTCATGAGGTGATCACATGCTACCCATGAGGTGATCACATGCTGGCCATGAGGTGTTCACATGACACCCATGCATTGATCACATGCCTTGTGCTTGGCTGCACTGACTGAACTCTTGACCTATATCTGGCTGCACTGAATGAACTCTTGATCTGTTGCAAAAATCTGAAACAGTTGGCAGTTTTTCAACCTATTTAATGATACAGACACAATCTTTGCCTGTTAGTAAATCTGTTTACACATACTGAAAGGCTAAAATGCTTTTTTTTTCAAGCTGACATATTCATAAACTTTTTACCAAAAATATCTATAATAATAAAAGATGCAGTTCTTTCATTGCTAAAGGTCCAATAATTCTGCCAAAAATCCTTCAAGTAAACTTGAACAAAGGCCACCTAAGAATAATTTTTGTGCAATGTCACAGAAGTTATAATTGAAACGATAATTTTGTAGAAGAACACTATTGCAGTCCTCAGTTTGAAATACACATAATAATGGCCATGAGACCAACTTAAGCTTTTCATGACTCAACCAAAATCAACATACTCAATCTATTCTTATATGATTGAAAGAACCATGTCCAAGGATAATTCTTTTGAAAAACTGAACGATTCAACTTGACAGTTTCATCATAAACATTATCAGCTGAAAGAGGTTAAAATTATGAGGTTTTTGCAAATAAAAACCAGGTCAATGTAGGTGGCAACATGAAATCTGCAACTTCAAATATGAGTCATGTGACCAACATTTACACAATACTTGGTAATGCTGGTTCTGTCATTTCTGAGATTACTATGTCAGTATGCTTACTTGGCCAAATAACTAAGTTCAAATTTGTGTAATTCCGCTAAAATTCATCAAATGCAATCCATTTGAACAAACTTGAGAAGGCTTGCCTCTGGGATCATTTCTGTAAAATATTGACCAATTTGGCTGGACTGGTTTACAAGTAGAAGACTTTTAAAGGTTTTTCAGCCTTTTCCCTATAAAATTTAAGTAAATGCAGATAACAAAAAAATAAGCTGAATCCCACAACATTTTATATGTGAGAGATTATTGCATAAAATCTGGGGATGGTAGCTCCTGCTATTCCTGAGAAATAATGGGTTGATATACAGATGTCCAATGACCCCAGTTCAAAAAAAGGTTGATGCAGGTGGCGCCACCAATACCTGAATTTCTTATATGACTCATGTGACCAACACTGGCATAAAATTTGGTGATGAAAGCTCCGGCCGTTTCTGAGATTGTCATTTTAGTATGCTTTTTTAGACAGATGACTAAGTTCAACTTCCTGTAACTTGGCCAAAATTCACCCAAATTTAACAATTTGAACAAACTTGAGAGAGATGGTATAAGAGATTATTTCTGTGAAATATTGAACAATTTGGCTTGACAGTTTTGGAGGAGAAGATTTTAAACAATTTAAATAAAATCTAAGAAAATGCAGAGTTTTTCAGATGGCTGATTTTTTACATTAAATTTCATGATGCTAGCTCAAGTCGTTTTAAAATATTAAACAAATTAGCCTCAGTTGTGTCCTTCAAAAATGTTTTGCAGGTTTATAACTCTTATAGGAAAATACAGAAAAATGGCTAAGTTAAGCTTCTCATAACTCGGCAAAAAGTCACTGTACCAAAACCATTTGAACAAACTTGAATGATCAACATCTAAGGATAATTAATGTGTGAGATTTTAGAATTTGGCCTAGTGGTTTTTGAGAAGAAGATCTTTTTAGCCACTGAGCTAAAATGGGCTGTCATGGCATATGACTAAATTCAGCTTCCCATAACTTAGCCAAAAGTCACTGAACTGAGACCATTTGAACAATCTTCAGAAAGCACTACCCTAGGACTATTTCTGTGGGATATTAAACAATTTGGCCATATGGTTTCAGAGAAGAAGTTTTTTGTAGCCCTCAGTATAATAAGGGCACTGAAGACCCCCGTATAAAAAAGGCCGATGCAGGTGGTGCCACCAGTACCTCAATTTCAGATATGACCTATGTGACAAACATTCCCATAAAATTTGGTGATGACAGCTCCAGCCGTTTCTGAGATTTAAATTTTAAAATGCTTTTTTGCACATTTAACAAAGTTCAACCGCCTGTAACTCGGCCAAAAATCTCCGAACTGGAACCATTCGAACAAATTTGAGAGAAAATGGTTCCAGGGATCATTTCTGTGAAATATTGGACAATTTGGCTGGACAATTTTGGAGAAGAAGATTTTTAAAGCTTTTTTAGCTTTTTCCCTATAAAATCTTAGAAAATGCAGTTAGAAAAAAAATAAACAAAATCCGATATAGTTTTTTGGATGACTGATTATTTGCAATTTGGTGATGCTAGCTCCTGCCGTTTTTGAGATAGCTATGGTTAACCTACCGACAACGCACGACACACGACGCCGCACCATCGCATAAGCTCACAGGTTCGCTAAAAAGCTGAGTTTCTTTGGATTATAGGTATTAATTCTTAAGTTTTTTTTATAATTTAGTAATTCTAAGCAATAGGGACAGGATGTAGGTCAGTGTTAAGGTGTTGGACAACTGAAGACAAGGTTCCCTTTTTGAATCCTGGAAGGTAAAATGGTTAAACCCTTGACTGCTCTGGTTTTGACAAAAGGTTATGGCTTCTGAATAATTTCTTTTGTCTCCACCTGCATATATAACAAGTGACCCATGGGTCATGACGCTCAGCCGACTGACATGTTGACAATATGTCCTTGCACAGACAACTAATTAAGGTTATGTAGGTGGCATCATTGTTCATGCATATTAGCTTACCAGTACGTTCATCAAGACCAATAAGCACAACAAATCTGATGACAAACCAACCGGCCTATCATGAGGAATCTGGCAATTTGTGTGTATTTTGCATTATTTATAGGGTGCTCAAACATACCCCAAAACTCTGAGAATATAGTTCACTGTGACCAAATTTCAGGTTTCTGGGGAGAACTTTTGAGGAACTCTCAGGATGTCACGTTAGAAGATTCTGAACCCAAAGGTTACGATTTGTGCCCTACTTTGGTATCAAATTTCCAATTATTCTGAGGGGTCCTTATATTTATAAGCCCCATAGCTCAGAAAATATTGGTAACAGAGACCTAAATACATGTTTCCAAGCAGATTTTCATAGACCTCCCTGGATTTAAGGTTAGAAGATTCCAGGTCCAGGTCCAGATTGGTCAAACGGTTCCCGAAATATGAGCTAGGATGTCTACAGCGTGAACGTGAATGTAGGTGGCGCCACCTGTCATAAAATCAAGAAAGCTATGCAGGATGTATACGCATGCCATATTTCAGGTAATTTGGTCAAACTGCTGCAAAGATATGAGTGATTTAAACCTAAGGCAGACAAACAGATGGAGGCTGTGCAAAAATGGCTGCAGGTGGTGCCACCATTTTTGTGTATGTGATAAAGCTATCCAAGGGCTACATTTGTGTAAATTTTTTTTCCTGATTGGTCAAACAGTTCCCGAGATATGAGCTTGGATGTCTGCAGCGTTAACGTGAATGTACGTGGCGCCACCTGTCATAAAATCAAACAAGCCATCTAGGATGTATAAACATGCCGAATTTAAGGTGAATTAGTCAAACCACTGCAGAGATATGAGTGATTTTAACCCAAGGCAGGTGAACAGATGGACACTGTGCAAACATGGTTGCAGGTGGCGCCACCTTTTTTTGTGTAAGATATAAAGCTATCCTAGGGCTACATTTGTGTAAATATTTTTTCCTGATCGGTCAAACGGTTCCTGAGATATGTGGGTTTATGTGTGGAAACAGACGCACAAACGGACGCTGGGCAGAGGAAAGGTCGGAGGTCAAGGTCACTTGGTTAGGCACCAGTTCACATGTGACCCAATAATTTGTGTAAATTTCAGAAAAATCCGTCCAGTAGTCTCAGAGGAGTTCTCCAGAAACGAACGCGGCGGCGGAGGAACCCGGTCAAAAACATAGTATCCGCAAAACTTCGTTTTGGCGGATACAATTATGATGGGGGGTGCTTATAAGCCCTATAGCTCAGAGAATATGTGTAACAGAGACCTAATTTCAGGTTTCCATGGAGACTTTTCATGTACCTCTCTGGATGTAAAGTGGGAAGATTCTATGTCTAGTTGTTACAATTTGAGCCCTGTTAACAGATGACGGCATCTTTTGAGGTCTCAAAAATAGATAAAAAATAGTAAAAATTAAATCGAAAAAATACAGGTGGCGCCACCAGTCTGCAGAAACTGATGTAACATCCCATGATCAATATCCATGCAAAGAATCATGGTGATGAATGCATAAGTTGTTAAGATATTTGAGCTTTTGTGTCAATTTTTTTATTATTCTGGGGGGGGGGGGGGGTACTTCGGAGCCCCATGGCTTGAAGAATTCAGGTAACAGAGACCTAATTCTTACTTTTTCAAGGAGACTTTTCATGGACCTAACTGGATGTAAAGTAAAAATATTCAAGGTCCAGCGTTTACGATTTGTGCCCTATTAACAGATGTCAGAATCTTTTAAGGTCTCAAAATAGAGAAAAAAAATCGTTAAAAAATCGAAAAAAATACAGGTGGCGCCACCAGTCTGCAGAAACTGATAAAACACTCCCTGATTAATATCCATGCAAAGAATCATGGTGATCAATGCATTAGTTGTTCAGATACTTGAGCTTTTGTATCAAATTATCATTATTCTGAGGGGTATTTCGGAGCACCATAGCTGTAAGAATATGGGTAACAGAGACATAATTCAAGGTTTCCAAGAAGACTATTTATGGACCTCTCAGGATGTAAAGTTAGAAGATTCTAGGTCCAGCGGTTACAATTTGTGCCCTGTTCATGGACAGACGGCCGGACGGACGACGGACAAAGAGTGATTGCTAAAGCTCAGATGACTTACAGTCAGCTGAGCTAAAAACCAGAAACACAAAAGGCTTAATAATAACAATAATTCTTACAGTAATTGGTTAGCTTCAATCTCATTCAATAGGCAGTACCAGCATGGGCTATCCTTTCCCTTAAAACTGTCTAAGCAACAGCATGTCAAATAAACAACCAAATTTTAAAAATAGCTGCATGAGCAAATATTGCAGAACCAAATATAACCCTGGAAACTGGAGACTGTAACAAAACAATGTTAAAGTTAAACCATGCAGTTTGGGTTAATGTAAATTCTGCTTTCTTCTAAGCAGTGCGCCATAAGCCACTCTTTCTCATTGGATTATAAATGATTTATCCTCAGATTAATATTTGTTATGTAAATGGAGCCAATACATTCATTAAATACACAACAAAGTCCAGTGAAGTATGGGCCCTGAACTTTAGATACATTAAAGAATAAATACATAATTGTTTCAGTTATAATGGTATATTTTATGGGAAAAATTTAAGACTTACAATGAAGGCAGTAAGAGATTTTGCATGATAAATTCTCTGGAGAATTGTCAAAAGAAAACAGACAATGTTTTAGCCTCATTGGGGAGGTTTATGTCACCGTAAATTTGTCAGTGTGCTGGTGTGATGTGATTAGCCATCTTTGATCATCTCCCTTATTCATGTTCCATCAGTGCCACCAAAAATTAAAATCCTCGCTACCACAGAAATCAAGAATGGCAGAATAACAATATCAAGGTCATCAATAAGACAGGACTGATTTTTCACACATATCCCCCTACACTTGGTAACAAATCACACGGCCCTTGATCATAAATCTAACACACTCTTCATATGTATTGCTGGGGCCCGCATCCTGATGCAAACTTTAAGTGAGGCCTGAGACAGCCCTGTCATACAGCTCTGAACAGAGGATGGATGGTAATCGCTGGGAAATATAATAAAGCATGCCAGCTGCTGATGTAGGCAGTCAGGTGGAACTTTTGATGGATTCTCTCAGAGACAATAACTCAGCTGAAATAATTTTTGGTCCACCCTAGCTTCTACAGGTGCAGTTGAGCTGTTGTTTAATGTAGGGTCAGACTGTGAATTAGGTGGCCTTCTCTCTGTTTTTAAGCAATCGTTCTTGGTGGTAATAGCTGTCTTCCATGTTAATGAGGTATTCTTAAGTCACCAGACATTATCTTAACATTCATAGAGGCAGCTGCAAACAGTCCTGCTCTACAGCCTGTAATATTTCACTGACCACTTCTATGTATTTTCTTAAAAAATCCAAATGTTTTGTTTGTTTTGCATTCGAAAAAAACTATCACTAAAGAATGTTGAAAACATTTTATAGCTTAACACATACCACATTACACAACAAAAAAAGTCCTTTTATTGTTACAACCTCAAATTTATATCATAAATCAAAATTATTTAAAAAATAAAAGCAGAGTTTAATTGGAAATTATATTTGGAAATAAATTCATATATCCAACAACAGCCAAGCCAAACCTAATGCATCAGGTATGAAACACACTATAAACTTTACTTTATTTGGCTCATATATTTTAGCCTTGGTACATCTATATTGGCCCATTCTAAGTTTTGACAAGTTTGTGAAAACTTTGAAGTTAGAGAAACATGTTAAGTCATTAATGTGAATATCAAACAACTGACTTTTAAATAGAAAATCAAGCTACTGGTAATTAATTCATTCCCATAATTATAATATTCAATGCCCATACTCATTTTATAATTGGGACCATGTCTAGTACCAAAAAGAAAACAAAAAAGACTCTTCCTAATTATTATGGATTTACCTTTATTTTCCAGATTGACATCAAAAGTTAACTGGGTTTTCCTTGGCCCATGTAACCCTCCAAAAAAGTTTCTTGAAAATCGGTTTGGTAGTTTTGTCATCCTGGTGCAAAAAAAATACCCACAAGCACAAACACACAAACAATCAAACGTACTGTGCTAATAAGTGTTAACATAACCTTTTAATTAGCATTCTTAATAATTACATCAGCACTGATACATGGCCGTTAAACAAGTTGTATTTTATATAATTTATGATAAACAAATGCTCGTATCTTGACTCTACCAGCCTGTAAATGGAAAAGAAAATGGCAGATATAACACATCAGTTACCAGTAACTCCATTAGACATACCAAATCCCTCACAGCCACGGAGAAGACACCATCTTTAGCACAATTTCTCCAGTATCCCAAATCAACTCTCTGGTGATTACATGATGGACACAACTTATTAGTGAGCCAAGCTCCGTTTCAGTACATGAGCAGTGCAAGCCCCAAGATGTCTGCCAAATTGATTTAAGTTTATAAAACCTACTACTATGTCTCGGTGGTCTGAGGCTAATGTGGGTTGACATCGTCATTTATACTTGAGCCAGTGAGCTTTCTTCTGGGAGCACCATCACTCCAGATATACTGACAGTATCTACTGGAGCAACTACTAAAATATTTATACTGAGAAACACTGGTATGTAAAAACTAACAGATACAAGTACAATAGGCTACAGGATAAAACCAATATATTACAAAAGACAAGACTTAAATAAATGAAACTAATGCCTTAACTACAATTACTAAATCTCTGCTTTCTTACTATTGTGAATTATTGGTATATTGATCAAAGTCCAGAAAAACAAGTGGATATATGTTGACTTGCACAATACAGGCGTGAAGATGAAAGGCAAAGTGGGCATTCACATATTTAAACTTTAAAAGATAAAGTTATTTCTAAACTTACACTACCAGCATGCAAACTCGATCTTGATAACACATGTATGAATGAAATGTGTTTAAAAGTTTAATAATTTCTAGGGTAGCAAACAGCACAGTGATTTAGGTACACCATACAGATTAGTTATTAAGGTAAGAGACCACTAAGAAGAAGGTCTCTGGTTTAAACCCAACAAGGGCCTCCAAGGCAAAAAGGTAAAATAATGATACACCCCACTTGACTGTCCAGGCCAGGGGGGACCTGGACAGTCATGTGGTAAAACGCTTCGCTCTCTCCGCTGGCGACCCGTGTTCAATCCCCAGTGCAGCTATATGAGAGTGTGTTGTAGTTGCCCGTCCAATGTTGGTGGTCTTCTCTGGATCCTTAAGTTTCCTCCACCTCCAAAGAATACCAAACGCCACAATCCGAGCCATGGAGTGTGCCTTGCATTAGTTATTATAACTAGTTGTACAATCCATGTAAAAATAATTAAGCTTATATATATAAAATAATGATGGAACTTTGGATAATTGTTGTAGAATTCTATTACTTTTTTAGACTACGTGACAGGGTATCAATCAGGCCCTTCAGGACCTGGGTGTGTGTCATTCTCATTGTTGGGTCACAGCACCAAGAAACCCCATGAAAGTGCTCTCATTTATGAACAGTCTCCCCATTAAGCCTGCAGAGGGCTCACCTGGGTGAGTGCTGAGTGTGAACAATCTCACTCCCAATGCTGTGATTTGAACCCGTGATCTCCAGGCTTTAGACTAGCCCAATAAACTACAGAAGAGAGCTGATTTAGGATTTTCCAAGCTAAGTGCATATAAAAATCTTAAATCCAGAGGGCTTAATAATTATATCATTCTTACTATATGGTGACCTTCACCCTCATTCAACTGACAGTGACGAACACTTTTTAAAAAAGTCCATAATTTCAACAAATTTCAAAGCATATACTTAATCTTCACACGTAGGCTTCATCCAACTGAATAGTTTTATAAACCTACAGGGAGTAATTCTGCCTCCACCAGGAGGGTATACATTCATTCCTGTTTGTATGTGTGTGTGTTTGTTCACAGTATAACACAATCTTGAATGGAATCCCATGAAATTCTCAGGACACCTGGGGAAAACAGCCAATAAAGAATCGATTAGATTTTGGTATGGGTCTGGCTTATGATCCAGATCCAGGAAAGACTTCCAGGAATATTCACAAATGTGCAGTCACATATGCCCATTTGAACATCAGAATACCAGCAAAAGAAGTGAATGCAAACAGTTGTTGGGATATATTCACACCAATGAACCTGTGAATGTGGGCCAATAAATGAATGAAAACTCAGGTTGTAAAATACTCCACATTAAGGACCACACATCTGGCGGAGGCCTGCATGTGTAAGAATGTATATTTTTTACACTTTTTTATTGAAATCACTTTCAACTTCCTCCCAAACCTCCCTGACATACCCTCACATACTTTACTTTGAGATGAACTATTACACTCCTCCATCACGATTCACCAGGGTCTGGACACGGAGCTGCTGATATGAAGACATTCATCAAACAAAGATAAATCACAAGTGTCATGAGCTATATGGAAAAATTATAGATCTCCTGCTGCGGCTACAGAGCGCCACTCCCTCAGATCCTAAGCTGGTTACACTGATAGAAGCCTGGAGACTGGAAATGTTAACCTGGAATTTCTTTAAATAGTAATATTCAAATTGTGCAAATTGATTAAAATAAGCTGAACTAAGAATCCCTGTATGAATTGTTAACATTTTGGTAAAATTTACATGCTTCTACACAAATGTCAGTGAAGTAATTAACTTCAGTTGAATGGTTGGTTTATTCAAACAGTTATTGACTCATTTGATGAATTCAATGAATGAGTTAGGATAACAGCCCGGAAAACAATCATTAAATTTTGGAAGGGACCTGTAAGTTGGTGACCATAATATGTTTTTGTTTATAGGATATTTTTACCATGTACAACTGTGCAATAAAAAGGCATTTTTGTTGAAACAGTACTTATTTACTAGTATCATGTTGACCTTCAGTGTAAATTTACAGAATAAGGTAAGGTTTAAATCCCCCTGCAATGTGAAAAGGTATAACCTTGTTTTAGCCACATTAGATCTGGCTGGCAGAGCTAACCTGTGATGTGACACTGAGGTAATTAATGAACCCATGACACATTCCCATTGTGTTGAATTTATAAATTTCCTCTGCTTTTATACCCTACACCACAGATTGAATGATGGCAGAGGTCAGTAGTAGGTGCCCTTTCTATTTATTTCAAAGAGTTTCTTGCATTCTGAAAACTATAAATAAAAATAAGCAACCTGTGACATCAATAAAATCTGAAATGGTCGCAAATAATTTAAGACCATGGGTATAAATCATAGAACACTGTAAGCTAACTGGTATACAAGTTTAAATACTGCCATATAAAAAACTGCATTAATTGTACAAATAAAGATCTCCCTTTTATTTGTATAGAGGGCTTTTTCATTTGCTGTTGTCATTACCAGATTCAAGAAATAAATTAATTTGTTAAATCCCCATAGTTCCTGACCTGCAGTGTAGATGTCCTTACACATGCAAGTGTTACCTTCAAACATTGCCAAAGATGCATATTTCAGTCTTTATACTCAATAAAGTGGATGTAAGTAATAGATGAAAAAGCATGTACAAAGAAGACACAACATATTTCCTTTTGTACAGTATAGTCATTAGGTGAGAGGGATATGGCTTAAGAGCACTTTCATCACCAAAAAAATGTATTTTTTATGCGGTCTCTATTTAGCGCACTCCATGCCTTCCTTTGCAGGAGCTTCACAGTGATTTTATTGTCTGTGGGCGACTCTGAACTGCCACCTTAAAGGGCTGTAGGTCTATAGAAATATCCCCATGCCCTGTGTGATGTCTGTCTGCCTTATTCCCCTTTAATCTTTTTCTAACACCTTCATTTCCCTGCTATTGGCAACGAGGAGAATAAATGCCTCCATTAAAACTCACCCTGAACTGTCTCCACAATTCTTGATCGATCCACATCATGAAAATGTGTTTTACTATTATCTTAACTTTCTTGCAACAGACAGGGCATTGTCTGTTTGTGATGACTATAAAAGAAACTGCTTGAAAATTAACATCTGCTAGACACAATTTGAAAGATTTTTTTATATTTCTGAAGAACAGTCTGAACTTGAGAGATGAGCGTAAGTTATCTCATTACTTTGCATATTATCAACACCACCATTTCCCCATTCACATGCAATTAAAGACAACTAACCAGCATTGGCCTAAGCGATTATAAAATACAGTGAAACCTGTGTTATGAGACCATCTATGGGACTGGCCAAGTGTGCATGGTCTTGATTTAAAGGTGGTCTTATAAGATAGGTCCGTTATAACCAATGTAAATGCTTTCGGTTCACTCAAGGGTGGTCTTAATAAATTGGTACTCTTAAGACAAGTTCAGCTCTATTTGCTTTATGCAACTGTAGGTGATGATCACAAACTTCTGCCATTATAAACATTAGGCTATCACACTTTTGGCCTTTCCATTTTGTTGACCTATTTTACCTATCATATTTTTATCTCCTCCAGGAGGGTATGCATTTATCTGTTTTCGTGTGTATGTCTGTGTGTTTGTTCACAAAATAACTCACACAATCATGAATGGAATCTCATGCAATTTTTACATCAATGAAGATTCAATGAGATTTTCGTGTGAATCAGGAACAAAACCCGGATTCAGGAAAACAATCAAGGCATATTCACAAATGTGCAGTCATTTATGCATGGGTGTTTGAACTTGGGAATATGAGTCTAATAAGTGAATACACACAGGGTTTTGGGAGCATCCTACAATAGGGACCTCCCACATGGCAGAGGCTTGCATTCCACAGAAAGTAGATTTCTAGTTTAACATTAAAACATTCATTAGAGAAACTCTACACATCTCCCTTTCTCTCTGGAAGACTTGTAATACCTAGAATACCTTTAAACCCTTAACCAATGTGTACTATACTGTTCTGCCTCCTTGCCCTCTGCCATATACAAATGTTAATTTAATGTTATGGAATAATCATAATATACAGTATTTTTATTATATTCTTACCCTAATCTACTTCTATTAGATGATTCCTTTTAAGGCTTGAAAAAGGTTATCATTATAACCCTAATTTCTTTTCTTCTTTATCCATTATTTTTTTTTAAATCACATATAAGTTGAAGGAATGTAAAATTAAATATAAAATCATTAACTAAGTATCCTTCTTCAATCAGCAGTCACTTATATTTGCCTGCTTAATATATTCAGTTTTAATGTGTCTATCTAAAGGAATGTTCAGGCCAATTTTTGCTAATTTGAAAGCCAGTTGCAGGTTGAATGAAATATTTTTTTTTAATTGGGTAAAAGAACTTCCCACAAACAACAAAAAGAAACAAATTTTATGAAAAAATATTTTGATAATACCACTAAAATATGTTGGTAAGACTTAAACATTTTTAAATGTTTAAATCTTTGCAATATATGATTTCATTTTATACATATGATATAACAATTAAGAATATATTCTCATTAAATAAAGATATGGCTGCAGAAACACAAAGGTTTATACTTTGCCACTGCTATACTAAGCTACAAAATATCTATACTCCATTCCACCACCCCTGTCCACCTGATTTTCGTGATAATTTTTATACAATGCTGAAGCTAACTTTTATTTACCTCAGAGGCAAATCAGACAAATGTGGTGATTACTAGTATCTTACAGGAAATTAATACTATCCCATGTATGCATTCCATATGATTAATTCTGAAAGCAATATGACTGAACAGATGTACAGTCTTGTGACATATCAGTGATGACCTAAGATGAAGGACTAAAATTACATCCATTTGATGATTCGTAGTGATCACATGACAGTGGAATTTGCTCATCATATGACTGTTACATACATCCCTCCTATATTACATGGATAAATATATCTATATGGCCACTTGAACTGATACCATCATATTTGCACCTCTTTCGAGACAGGTCCACACCGTCCAGGCATCACAAAGTAAATATGTTTATTTCATGCTTATTTTGATCATATTAATTGCCATATTTCTTCCTTTGATATAAATTGTAGTGACAAACAAAATTTATTTGAAAGAAAAATCGCAAAAAATTTGGTGGATAGGGATGTTGGAACAGAGTATAACAAAATTGTTCAGAATCTTGTAATAAATCATGTACATGAAAATTACAGCAGACATCAAATACAAGGATGGATCGGCATTGATAAGAAAGTCCAAGCACTTGGACAAATCATCATTGTCATTTTTTGTCACAATACTATTCTTTGTTTCCCAGTCATAAACAATCACCGTGACAACCAGATCTTTCGGTGAATCCTCATCACCATTAAATGATATTTATTGGTCATCATTCACCTCCGTCCGTGACTAACCGTCACTCTGACTTAGCGACGCTCTCTCTCTTGTTACACTACATCATACATACACTGCTCTAAGGTTTGACAATCATAAGCTGCAGAAGAAGACAACCTGCACATCTCTCAAGGACATGTCATAAATACAGCAAATTCATATGCTTTATTTCCAATTTGGAAGCTGTATTCTACTTAGACATAATAAATTGATATTTATAAAATATTAGTGTTTGTCTTAATTTATACTAATCACAGAACTTTATTCTTTTATTCTTAGGTAAGACAGAATCTAATATTCAGAGAACAAATTGGTAATGGGAAATCTATAAAACAGCTTTCTACATAATAACACAAAAATGACATATTTTAACCTTAAGGGGGTATGGGAGATGGGTATCAAATTAAAAAACATTAATACCATAATAATTTTAATGTTTACAACAATAGAAAACTGAGTATGAAACAAGATTTTCTGCTCTTCATAAAGTCATATTTTTCCTTTTTAATTTACAATTGATTTGTGATAGCAATATTTACATAATCACATGTTAATCAAAATTTTGCGGAGACTTTGAGGTGATATTCAAAAGTGAATTATGAAACAACAACATTTTACCAAACATAAATACATATCTAAAATTTGAGTAAAAGGGTTTGAATGATCAAGTTTAAGAGTGAAATCCACAGTTTATACCAAGTTTTCTGGAGAAAGACATAGCACATGTCACCACAATCTTTAACAGAGAGAGACTAGAGAAGACACCAAATTAGTGAACCAAGCATTAGTAGACAAGTCCCTGGGATCACAGACTGATTAATGGAGGACCAGCTAAACCTCGGGACAGTAACCTGTGGGCCACAGCAGCAGCACTGGTCAGTGATGGACCAGCCACACTCAGAAACAGTCAATACCCTAAGACCTACAGATCCTTGTCTTAAATCTCTGGTGTCACATAAAATATCAGTAGCCAAGCAATTCTGAAATACAGAACTTGAGACAGACAGTGCCACCGTGTGAGGTCACAAACCAGAAGATACTGGCATTAGTCTCATTTTGGTAATGAGTTCGGGGAAGTTGAACCTTTAAAGGAGACCCCTGATGATGATAGAACATCCTGTCTGGATGCTTAACCTCCAAGCGGCCCTGATTCTCCCGGATGTTAAATTCCTAAAACCAGCACCAACTGCTACTGAGAAGTGAGCTTAAGGTATATTAAGAATGCCTCCATCTCGATCTACAGCCCATGTTTTAAACTGCTTTTTCCCCAGTTAAACTAATTACAAGCTACATGGATAAGTACAACTCAGTGAATATATTTTTCAAATCCATTAAACAACAAATCATAATTATCATTTCCTCCACAAACGACCATATGTTTTCACCCATATATGATGTTTATTGGAAGTTGCTTTGTTTGTTTGTTTTTATACAATTATGAGGATTATGCAAAAACTACTGCATAACAATTTCCATAACATTTTCAGCAGGTGTAGGACATGGGCCAGAAAAGGACCATTTGAATTTTGGTGAGGATCCAGATGAAGAAGTTTTCCAGTGGAAGACATTTGCACTCTTTTGAGTACACTCTAGTTGACCATGCAGATGTGATTATCTACCATCTGCGTCTCTGTGAGATTCCTTCAACAAGTACACCCTGAAACTGCTGGGCAACTTTCAGCACATTTACAAGTCAAGTGTTTGCAAAAAAAACCCTGCTGCAGTAGTGCTTAAAGAAAAAGGGCCATCATGAGCTAGCTTCGTTTTTTTGCTCACCTTGACTCATGCAAGATTCCTTGCATACCCACACAACTCAAAATGATCCAACCATGACTGACAAGTAAGACCTGCAAGAATACATGGAAAGGATTTAGCGAGTAAGAGTATAACAAATGTGAGTGCATGTGTGTGTGTGTAATTCTACCTATATATCTTATAGCCCGAGTTCTAAACAAATTCCCAGATCTTGGGCAAGCACTTAGAAATCTACACCACAACCAAAATGATATCCTATCTTGTCAAATCAAACTTGAGGTCAAACTCAAAATCATGTGCGTTAATTTGCAAACACACACTGTATTATTGCATCTGTATGATTCTCAAATTCCAATTAGGGTATGAACATGTAAAGGTCCAAGGTAAGGGCCTATGCTAACAGAATATTGTACACATTGACAACAGATTAGTGAGAGAGGTCTGGGAAATACAAATATACAATTCCATCGACCAGAATTAATTTAATTTTTTCACACAAAAGAATGCAACTACATCATGCCTGCTTCTGGTCCAGGGGTACAGGGCTCAAAGCTGGGGAGGTCATGAGTTCAAATCTCAGCTGAGGAGCTGTGAGATATTTCACAGTGTTCCCCCACCCAGAGTGAGCACTCTGCAGGCTTAATGGCAAGTCTCTGCCCCACAGATGTGTACTATCACTCATAAACAAGTGCATCTTTAGGGGGTTCTCAGGTGTTTTAACCCAGCAATGGGGATGTTTACACTCCCAGAACCCGCAGGTATGGTAGACACCAGGCCTGGGTGACACCAGGATACAAAACTTTAACTTGGGAAGCAAGTGCTGTCGCCTGTCACACAATCCAAAACTTATATGGAACTCTACAGATGTACACATGTACAAGAATGTAATCAGACAGCATAAAAATGGAGGCAGTTACCTCCACTAAAATCCTTTAAAAATACAACATGATGAAGGACTGATGTCAACATATGAGCACTTTAAAATAACAGTTGAATTATAATTAGTTTTATAATTATGGAGGAGCATTTTAATCATGCATTCTGACTGGTATGGTAGAAGTCAGGCTGGTACTCAGAGCCACCTGTCACAGGTTGGTTAAACTAAAGGTGTTTCCATAGTGATGGAAACAGCATTTTGAAGCTGTGTGGAAAGATCTGGTCCACATCCCTATTGTGAACAAAATACCAGGTCCCTCAAGATTATTAAGTACAGCCTGTTTATAATTGTACAATGTTCACACCAAAATTTTACCTAAATGGACAGCATTCCAACAGATCAGACTGAGCAATTCAGCCAATTGACAATACAACAATGATTACTGCATTTCCCATCACACCGCAAGGGCAAGGTTACTGGATGCATGCATGTATAACTATATTATGTCAGTAACCCTGGACCAGTTGAAATATGCTATCTATGACAATACCCTTGTACTAACTGTAAATACTGCATATATACTCTTATGATGTTTGCCACCTTTTGAGGCTGGCATACACATTGCGACCCAACTCAACTCAACAGGTCAAAAACTGTTTAGCTGAGTTGAGTTGAATCGCGTCGCAATGTGTATGCGTGAAATGATGCGACTCAACCAGAGTCGGCACCAGTCAGCGTCAGTTTTTGGTTTCTGACAGTGAAAAAAAAAAATGGTGTTCAGTTGAGTCGCGTCATTCAGAAGTACAGTCAGCAACCAATCACATCTACGTCTCTGACCACATGAGTACCTCAGTCATGTGATTCTCTGGGTCAAAATCATATGGTGCAGAGACAAGACAATAGTATATTATGTTAGCACTGTTCGCGTATTATAGATCTGTATACCCAGTGTTCCCAGTGCAATGGCAGCATAATATCAATATGCTTCATCTTCTTGGATGAAGAATATATAATGCATATCACAGGACATCGAATAATATTGTTTAGACTTAAATTACAGTATATCAAACAACAAGTGACCCATGGGTCATGACGCTCAGCTGACTGGGAAGAGATTCGCAAAAGGAAATTTTATCATCAGAATGGTAGTATATACCCATTCAACTGAAGCATCAAACAGATTAACCAACAGGCCAAGATTTAGTCTGTATTTATATATCTCAAAAATAGAGAAAAATGTGTAAACTTTTAAAACTAGAATACGGGTAACCGACAAGTGACTACATGTATCTGCCAAAATCAGATAGTGAGGCATGGATTGAGTGGCAAGGGGAAATAGAGTGAGGTATGTTGCATATTAGCATGGATGTCTGCAGCCTAAATGTGTATGTAGGTTGTGCCACCTACCACAAATCCAGAAAGCTGTCCAAGTTGTATACACCTGCAAAATTTTAGGCAGAAAAGTCAAACCACTACATGTATATGAGCGATTTTTGCCCATGGCAGACAAACAGACAAACACTGTGCAAAAATCTTTGCAGGTAACCCCTCCAGTTTTGTGTATGATAAAGACCTATGTGAGATCTAAACACATGCACAATTTTGGCCCAATCGGTCAAATGGTTCCTGAGATATGAGCTTGGATGTGTCCAGCGTTAACTAGAATGTAGGTGGCGCCACCTGTCATAAAATCAAGAAAGCTGTCCCTGATGTATAAACCTGCAAAATTTTAGGCAGTAATGTCGAACCACTACAGAGAAATGAGTAATTTTAGGCCACGGCAGACTAACAGACAGACGCTGTGCAAACATTGTTACAGGTGGCGCCACCATTTTTTGTGTATGTTACAGAGCTATCAAAGGGCTACATTTGTATAAATTTTATTTCCTGATCGGTCAAACGGTTCCCGAGATATAAGCTTGGATGTCATCAGCGTGAACGTGAACGTAGGTGGCGCCACCTGTCATAAAATCAAGAAAGCTATCCTGGATGTATACACATGAGGAATTTCAGGTGAATTAGTCAATTCACTGCAGAGATATGAGTGATTTTAACCCAAGGCAGATGAACAGATGGACACTGTGCAAACATGGTTAAAGGTGACGCCACCATTTTTTGTGTATGTTATAAAGCAATCCAAGGGCTACATTTGTATCAATTTTATTTCCTGATCGGTCAAACGGTTCCCGAGATATGAGGGTTTATGAGTGGAAACAGACCCACAAATGGACACTGGATAGAGAGGAAAGGTCAGAGGTCAATGCAAATTGGTTAGGCAACAGTTCACATGTGACCCGATAATAGGTGTAAGTTTGGGAAAAATCGGTCCATTAGTCTCCGAGGAGCTCTCTGGAAACGAACGCCGCCGCGGCGGAGGAACTCTGTCAAAAACATAGTATCCGCAAAACTTCGTTTTGGCGGATACAAAAATACAGGTGGCTCCACCAGTCTGCAGAAACTAATAAAAACACTTAATGGTCAATATCCATGCAAAAAATCATGCTGATCTCTGCATTAGTTGTTCAGATACTTCAGTTTTTGTATCAAATTGTCCATTATTCTGAGGGATACTTCGGAGTCCTATAGCTTGAAGGATATGGGTAACAGAGACCTAATTTCAAGTTTCCACAGGCACCTTTCATGGGCCTCCTTGCATGACAAGAATGAAGATTCTAGGTCCAGTTGTTGCGATTTGTACCCTGTTGACAGATAACCACATCTTTAAAGGTCTCAAAAAAAAGAAAAAAATTCGTAAAAATTTGAAAAAAAATAGAGGTGGCACACCCAGTCTGCAGAAACTGATGGAACAGCTCATGATCAATATGTATGCCAAAAATCATGACCATCAGTGTTGTAGTTATTGAAATACTGCAGTTTTTGTATCAAATTTCCCATTATTCTGGGGGGGGGGGGGGTATTTTGGACCCATACAGCTTAAAGAATATGGGTAACAGAGACCTAATTTCAAGTTTCCATGGAGACTTTTCATGGGTCTCCCTGTGTGTCAAGAATGAAGATTCTTGGTCCAGTTTTAATGATTTGTGCCCTGTTAACAGATGTTCATATCTTTAAAGGTCTCAAAAATACAGAAAAATTTCGTAAAAAAAACCGAACAAATACAGGTGGTGCCACCAGTCTGCAGAAACTTATGAAACACTCCATGATCAATATCCATGCAAACAATTATGGTTATCTCTGCATTAGTTGTTCAGATACTTTAGCTTTTGTATCAAATTTTCCATTATTCTGAGCTGTACTTTGGAGTGCCACAGCTCAAAGGATATGGGTAACAGAGACCAAATTTCAGGCTTCCATGGAGACTTATCATGGGTCTCCCTGTGTGTCAAGAACGAAGATTCTAGGTCCAGTCGTTAAGATTTGTACCCTGTTGACAGATAACTACATCATTAAAGGTCTCAAAAATGGAGAAAACAATTCATGAAGACTGAAAAATACAGGTGGCACCACCAGTCTGCACAAACTGATGAAACATCTCATGATCAATATGTATGTCGAAAATCATGACCATCAGTGATGTAGTTAATGAGATATTGAAGTTTTTGTATGAAATTTTTGACTATTCTGGGGGGTAATTTTGGGCCCCATAGCTCGAAGGATATGGGTAACAGAGACCTAATTTCTGGTTTCCATGGAGACTTTTCATAGGTCTCTCAGTGTGTCGAAAATGAAGATTCTAGGTCTAGTCATAACGATTTGTGCCACGCTAACAGATGACAGCATCCTCAAAGGTCTCAAAAATAGAGGAAAAAATCGTAAAAAATCAAACAGTACAGGTGGCGCCACCAGTCTGCAGGAACTGATCGAACATCTTATGATCAATATGTATGCCAAAAATGAAGACCATCAGTGATGTAGTTATTGAGATATTGAAGTTTTTGTATGAAATTTTTTACTATTCTGGGGGGTACTTTGGGGCCCCATAGCTCAAAGGATATGGGTAACAGAGACCTAATTTCTGGTTTCCAAGGAGATTTTTCATGGACCTCTCAGTGTGTCAAGAATTAAGATTCTAAGTCCAGTCTTTATGATTTGTGCCTTGTTAACAGATGTTCACATTTTTAAAGGTCTCAAAAATAGAGAAAAAAATTCGTAAAAAATCCAAAAATACAGGTGGCGCCACCAGTCTGCAGGAAGTGATGTAACATCTCATGATCAATATGTATGCCAAAACTCATGACCATCAGTCAAGTAGTTAATGAGATATTGAAGTTTTTGTATGAAATTTTTGACTTTTCTGGGGGGTTCTTTGGGGCCACATAGCTCGAAGGATATGGGTAACAGAGACCTAATTTCTGGTTTCCAAGGAGATTTTTTATGGACCTCTCAGAATCCCAAGTTACAAGGTTCTAGGTCCAGCGGTTACGATTTGTGCCTGGTTAACGGACGGACAGACGGACAGACGGACGACGGACAAAGAGTGATCGCTATAGCTCAGATGACTTTCAGTCAGCTGAGCTTAAAATTATTCAGCTATGGGATTGGGAAAACTAAAATGGCGTAATATAGAATTGTATAAATGTACACTGACTAATGAAATATGTATCAATGACTTTGCTTTCATATGGCAAAAGCTTATCTCAGTTTTGTTCATTTGAATGTACCCCTCTCCCCCCAGCTGTCAATCCTCTTGATGCAGGTCGTTATGTGTATGTGCCCCAGCTGTCGTAAGTCTGCAGGGTCATAAACTGGAAGAAACTGCAGAAAACTTAAGGAAACCTGTTCAGTCAGGCCCAGTTGAGTTGAGCCAGGTTGCGTTGCAACGTGTATGCCAGGCTTTACATGCCTTCCTCTTTTTGTAAAAGTTACAGACAACTGTCACTGACCTTTAAATATGGCTAGATAGTCTGAAAAACCATATTATTATCTTGAAATTAATAATATTATAAATATATAACTACATACTCCATTCAAGCTCCTTCTTTGCTAAGGTATATACAGGCTGAAATTTGTGTTTTTTTGTGGAAATATCTTGATCAATGTGTAAACACAGCTATATACAGAGGATATTTCAACAGAAGACAGAGGAACCTCACTTGAGAACAAGTGACCCATGGGTCATGACACTCAGCTGCCAAGCATGACCTGTGACATCATGGACTGAGATTCACAACTTCCAGTCAAATTTTGAAGAACCAATTTGCCAATTTGTTGAAAATTTTCTATGACAACAGAAATATATATCACCTATGTCTGGTTAAAACACAGTGAATTGATGGTCTGAGGAAAATGCATGATTGTTAAGCTATCGTGAACTATTCCAACTGCTTGCTTGAAACCTGTCAGTCTCAAAAGGAACTCCACATAGGGCAAATACAAGATCAAAATATATAGCAAAAATCAAGGAAATACATGCAAGAACTAGAATACAGGTAGTCGACAAGCGACAACATGTATCCCCCTAAATCAGAGTGGAACGGTTGAAGTGAGGCATGGATTGAGTGGCAAAGGGATATAGAGTGAAGTGTGGCATATTAGCATGGATGTCTGCAGCCCAATTGTGTATGTAGGTTGCGCTACCTACCACAAAATCCAGAAAGCTGTCCAAGTTGTATACATATGCAAAATTTAAGGCAGATAAGTCAAACCACTACATGTATATGAGTGATTTTTGCCCTTGGCAGACAAACAGATGGACGCTATGCAAAAATGGCTGCAGGTGGCGCCACCAGTTTTGCGTATGATAAAGAGCTATGTGAGAACTATACACATGCAAAACTTTGGCCCAATCTGTCAAACGGTTCCCAAGATATGAGCTTGGATATCTGCTGCATAAATGTAGAATGTAGGTGGCGCCACCTGTCATAAAATCAAGAGAGCTGTCGGGGATGTATAAACTTGCAAAATTTTAGGCAGATATGTCAAACCACTGCCGAGATATGAGTGATTTTATCCCATGGCAGACAAACAGATGGGAGCTGTGCAAACATGGCTGCAGGTGGCGCCACCAGTTTTGCGTATGATAAAAAGCTATGTGAGATTTATACACATGCAAAATTTTGGCTCAATCGGTCAAAAGGTTCCCGAGATATGAGCTTGGATGTCTGCAGCATAAACTTGATTGTAGAAGGCGCCACCTGTCATAAAATCAGAAAAGCTATCCAGGATGTATAAGCATGCCAAATTTCAGGTGAATTAGTCAAGTCACTGCAGAGATATGAGTGATTTTAACCCAAGGCAGACAAACAGATGGACACTGTGCAAACATGGTTGCAGGTGGCGCCACCATTTTTGGTGTATGTTATAAAGCTCTCCGAGGGCTACATTTGTGCAAAAGAATTTTCCTGATCGGTCAAACGGTTCCCGAGATATGAGCTTTGATGTCTGCAGCGTAAACGTGAATGTAGGTGGCGCCACCTGTCATAAAATCAGAAAAGCTATCCAGGATGTATACGCATGCCCAATTTCAGGTGAATTAGTCAAGTCACTGCAGAGATATGAGTGATTTTAACCCAAGGCAGACGAACAGATGAACACTGTGCAAACATGGTTGCAGGTGGTGCCACCATTTTTGGTGTATGTTATAAAGCTCTCCAAGGGCTACATTTGTGCAAAAGAATTTTCCTGATCGGTCAAACGGTTCCCGAGATATGAGCTTGGATGTCTGCAGCGTAAACGTGAATGTAGGTGGCGCCACCTGTCATAAAATCAGAAAAGCTATCCAGGATGTTTACGCATGCCCAATTTCAGGTGAATTAGTCAAGTCACTGCAGAGATATGAGTGATTTTAACCCAAGGCAGACGAACAGATGGACACTGTGCAAACATGGTTGCAGGTGGCGCCACCATTTTTGGTGTATGTTATAAAGCTCTCCGAGGGCTACATTTGTGCAAAAAAATTTTCCTGATCGGTCAAACGGTTCCCGAGATATGTGGGTTTATGTGTGGAAACAGACGCACAAACGGACGCAGAGCGCAAAGGAAAGGTCAAGAGGTCAAAACAAAATCGGGGCGCAGCAGTTCACATGTGACCCGAACATAATCCCGGGTTTCGGAAAATTCCGCCCAGCGGTTACGGAGGAGTTCTCCGGACACCTACGCGGCGGCGGCGGCGGCCAGCTGAAAACATAGTATCCGCAAAACTCTGTTTTGGCGGATAAAATAAGTTATTTATTCAAGCAAAAAGACCCATAAATATGAAGTTTGAGTCAAACTGAGTGATGCATAGATGTGGCATATGTGAAAGACTGAAGGTTTGGGTTGAACAGTTACACTTGAAATATGCCCACAAGCATTTAGAACAATTAAATATTGTGACCTTGACCTCTGACTTTTTGACCTCAACATCAATAGGCTTCTTCCCTTATTGGTAGGTAAGCCATATATTACAGATGGAAGGTACGGATTGAACAGTTTGCCTGAAAATGACTCGACGCAAGAAGTGGGTGCTGTGAACTTGACCTTTGACCTCAAAATCAACAGGTCTTTTCCCCTGTTGGCAGAGAAGTGATATCAGTGCTGAAAGGTTTGGAATGAAAAGTCTAGCTTGAAATGTGTCCACAAACTTTTCAAAGAAGTGGATCCTGTGACCCTGACCTTTGACCTTGTGACCTCAAAATCTATAGGATTCTTCTCCAACTTAGTAGGTGAGCTATATGTGAAAGATCAAAGAATTGGGATGAAAGGGTTGGCTTAAAATGCATCCACAGGCTTTTCAAAGAAGAGGTTCCTGTGACCTTGACCTTTGACCTTTTGACCTAAAAAAAAATTATGGTTCTTACCCTGTTGGTAGGTGAGCTGTATGTGAAAGATGGAAGGTTTGGGATGAAAATTTTTTCTCAAAGAGTGATTTCTGGGGGGTGCAAACACACCCCATAACTTCGAGAATATAGGTCGCAGTGACCTAATTTCAGGTTTGCAAGGAGATTTTTTTATAACCTCTAAGACTGCATAGGGTTCATGGCCCTAGCCCCTACGGTTACGATTTGTGCCCTGCTAACGGACGGACGGTCGGCCGGACGGACAGACGGAAGGACGACGGACAAAGACCCATCGCTATAGCCCAGCATGACTGAAAGTCAGCTGAGCTAAAAATCGGTCCATTAGTCTCCGAGGAGCTCTCTGGAAACGAACGCCGCCGCGGCGGAGGAACTCGGTCAAAAACATAGTATCCGCAAAACTTCGTTTTGGCGGATACAAAAATACAGGTGGCTCCACCAGTCTGCAGAAACTAATAAAAACACTTAATGGTCAATATCCATGCAAAAAATCATGGTGATCTCTGCATTAGTTGTTCAGATACTTCAGTTTTTGTATCAAATTGTCCATTATTCTGAGGGATACTTCGGAGTCCTATAGCTTGAAGGATATGGGTAACAGAGACCTAATTTCAAGTTTCCACAGGCACCTTTCATTGGCCTCCTTGCATGACAAGAATGAAGATTCTAGGTCCAGTTGTTGCGATTTGTACCCTGTTGACAGATAACCACATCTTTAAAGGTCTCAAAAAAAAGAAAAAAATTCATAAAAATTTGAAAAAAAAATAGAGGTGGCACACCCAGTCTGCAGAAACTGATGGAACAGCTCATGATCAATATGTATGCCGAAAATCATGACCATCAGTGTTGTAGTTATTGAAATACTGCAGTTTTTGTATCAAATTTTCCATTATTCTGGGGGGGGGGGGGGGTATTTTGGACCGATACAGCTTAAAGAATATGGGTAACAGAGACCTAATTTCAAGTTTCCATGGAGACTTTTCATGGTTCTCCCTGTGTGTCAAGAATGAAGATTCTTGGTCCAGTTTTAATGATTTGTGCCCTGTTAACAGATGTTCATATCTTTAAAGGTCTCAAAAATACAGAAAAATTTCGTAAAAAAACCCGAACAAATACAGGTGGTGCCACCAGTCTGCAGAAACTTATGAAACACTCCATGATCAATATCCATGCAAACAATTATGGTTATCTCTGCATTAGTTGTTCAGATACTTTAGCTTTTGTATCAAATTTTCCATTATTCTGAGCTGTACTTTGGAGTGCCATAGCTCAAAGGATATGGGTAACAGAGACCAAATTTCAGGTTTCCATGGAGACTTATCATGGGTCTCCCTGTGTGTCAAGAACGAAGATTCTAGGTCCAGTCGTTACGATTTGTACCCTGTTGACAGATAACTACATCCTTAAATGTCTCAAAAATGGAGAAAACAATTCGTGAACATTGAAATATACAGGTGGCGCCACCAGTCTGCACAAACTGATGAAACATCTCATGATCAATATGTATGTCGAAAATCATGACCATCAGTGATGTAGTTAATGAGATATTGAAGTTTTTGTATGAAATTTTTGACTATTCTGGGGGGTAATTTTGGGCCCCATAGCTCGAAGGATATGGGTAACAGAGACCTAATTTCTGGTTTCCATGGAGACTTTTCATAGGTCTCTCAGTGTGTCAAAAATGAAGATTCTAGGTCCAGTCGTTATGATTTGTGCCACGCTAACAGATGACAGCATCCTCAAAGGTCTCAAAAATAGAGGAAAAAATCGTAAAAAATCAAACAGTACAGGTGGCGCCACCAGTCTGCAGGAACTGATCGAACATCTCATGATCAATATGTTTGCCAAAAATGAAGACCATCAGTGATGTAGTTATTGAGATATTGAAGTTTTTGTATGAAATTTTTTACTATTCTGGGGGGTACTTTGGGGCCCCATAGCTCAAAGGATATGGGTAACAGAGACCTAATTTCTGGTTTCCAAGGAGATTTTTCATGGACCTCTCAGTGTGTCAAGAATTAAGATTCTAAGTCCAGTCTTTATGATTTGTGCCTTGTTAACAGATGTTCACATTTTTAAAGGTCTCAAAATAGAGAAAAAAATTCGTAAAAAATCCAAAAATACAGGTGGCGCCACCAGTCTGCAGGAAGTGATGTAACATCTCATGATCAATATGTATGCCAAAAATCATGACCATCAGTCAAGTAGTTAATGAGATATTGAAGTTTTTGTATGAAATTTTTGACTTTTCTGGGGGGTTCTTTGGGGCCACATAGCTCGAAGGATATGGGTAACAGAGACCTAATTTCTGGTTTCCAAGGAGATTTTTTATGGACCTCTCAGAATCCCAAGTTACAAGGTTCTAGGTCCAGCGGTTACGATTTGTGCCTGGTTAACGGACGGACAGACGGCACGACGGACAGACGGACGACGGACAAAGAGTGATCGCTATAGCTCAGATGACTTTCAGTCAGCTGAGCTAAAAAAGCTGTTTTAGCCACAAAGCTGCGGCCACAGGCGCTTGAATTGCAATTAGTGTAGATGTTGGTATACCTGTTACAATTTGTGCACTGCTAATCAAATGGAAGGTCAGACAGTCAAACAGTTGTATTTTCAGATGAAGTGCAATGAACAAAGACCCATGACTATAGCTCAGTATGACTGAAAGTCAGCTGAGCTAAAAGTGATCGAGGCCTGGTTGTGCCCCATAACCTACCTTTATGAGCCAAATTGTATCAATCTTTTGTACCTCAAATACAATTTTTCTTGTCCTTTAATTTATGTGTACTAGTTACAGTGTTTTGGGTACACTGGTTTTGTGCCTTTTATGTGCTTTTTAGTACCCCTAAAGTGCCCACATTGTCCATATGAGTGTCTCAACCAGGTCCTCAACCCATAAAGGATATACATGTATCTAAAATGATAGGTGTTCATTGCAATAAGAGAACCAACATTATTCACAGTCATGCAATTACCTATTAGCAACAGGAAATAATTATATTTTGCTATTACTGATATATCTAATCATTAAAACAGTCTATACAAAATGTAACACAATTGTTCCTGGAAACAAGAGAAAAGCAGGTGAATTCATGGCAACTGCTGAACAAATGTTCAAGTCTATGTGTGCATGTACAGATATTTATGGTAAGTATTCTCTACCTTGCTCAGTTCTTCCTTATTGCTAGTTTGTACAGGTTTTTGTCATGCAACCCTGCGATCCCCACTGCTGAGGTATTTCAGACACCCCTTATCCCAGGGATATGTTTCTGCCATTACTGAATAATTGATGGTCCAAGGACTGTCGTAAGTACAGCAGTACAGTGAAGTGTACAGTCCTGTGTTTCCTGCATTGTTCCTGTAACATCATTAAATTATGTTCCTGTGCACAAGAAAACTTATTTTTATTTTTACAGTACTGTGAGTTAAAATGGTGTTAATAAATCTCAAGGGGAATCCTTGAACAAGCTGGCCCCCGACAATCATGACATGGGGGTTTCAAATAAATAGTGAAAAAAAGATCTGAGATTGCTGAATCAAGAAAAACTAAAGCAATTTCTTTAAATCTAATATGATCTTTGTTGATTTTTCTTATTTAAATTCTAATTGTAAAATAAGTATATTTGAAGTTCATTTAAAACACAATTTCTGCTGATGGGCCACAATGGCATCCATGTTTATTCCCAATGAATGGTCACGAAACGTGAAAATAGTGAAAGCATGCAAATATATGGTTTTTGTGGGACAAAATTTTATATTTGAATACCATCACACAAAAATCAGACCCATTCTAAGTGCTTATTTAAAGATAAGTATATTCTTTTTTTTTCTTAAGACCGAGCATATTAACACATCATTAGCTATGTAAAACTGGCGCATTGCGCCGGCTAAAGAAAATAGTTCATGAAGACAGAAATATGAGATTTAAAAATCATAATCAATAATTTTACGGTCAAACTGGTAAAATTTTTCCAGGAATTTTCTGTGTTTTGAAATATATATATTGGTCATAATGGTCAAGTATCATTAAGAGGGAAACTGACAGATGCGGGAGTCACAGTTTTTTTTTTAAGTAGTGATTAATGACGTTACTAGACCACCACCTGACACTTGGGTAATAAAAACATTTTATGTGGGGAGGGGGGGGGGGATTAAAGTGACGTGGGCAATGCCTGAAAAACATATAATTAATTTGTTTTGGCCTAATATTTTCCTATTTTTTTTCAGATCATATTGTTTGGTTTTATGTTTCATTTATTATTACTTTTTATCAATTAAGCTAAGCTACTGTAAAGTATTGTGACCAATTTGCCCTATGGATAAAAAACAGACCTGTATTTAATAATGTCAACAGTACGTGGATCATTTCTTTTTACTATACACACTGCAGATACCTGGTGATGAGCACATGACTGATTGCTATACATTTGATATACATTTTGAGGTACCCCGTTTTTTATTGCTTTCCAGTGCAGGATCTATATTCCATTTTCCTGTTCACCGGGTGTGGGTGAAGACAGAGCCCCATGGGATACCTTGGTCCATAAACCAATACGTTCTGAAGACAAATCTGTGCTGAGTCAAGTTTACACAACAAAATACTCATCCATCTCTCTGGCAGACTATGTGCAAACTTTGCCTAAAACAGGCCTAAAACACTCAAAATATCTATATATCTAAACTTGCACTGTAGACCAAAATGTTATACATATATCCACAATTATATCCAGCAGGCAACTGGTCACATACTTGTATTTGATCCCTCTACTCAAGTACAAAATATTTAGTAACTGTCCCGCACTTGTACATGTATGGCATTCACTTGCACTGCACCTTGCTATTGCCAGCCATGATATAGTGGCAAAAACTGTAGTGTTATTGATCAACTACAGGTATTTCTTTGAAGATAAAGAACCACATATCAACTTACATAAACAATATGGCATTAGGAGACCCAAGCATGTTCAATCTTAGTACTGTGATAGACTGACAGACCTGGATATGTGCTTACATGGCTGATTAATATCTACATTTCAACTGATAAATAATCAGTCTTATTTTTGCTTGTTTATCTTATTTTATCTCATGAATACTGAATAAAAAGTATATGTACTTTAGTACGTGGAAATAAAGTACTTGTACTCAAGTAGACACCCCCTGTACTGATATTCTGAGGGTTATAAATCTTTTCTAATGGTATTCAGATCTAATCATAGTCCCCTTGATATTTTGAAATACAACAAAGCTGTAAATCCTATTCATATTTGTCAGTCTGAACAAAAGTATAAATATTACAGTCTTCTCACTGAATTATCCTTCACATAAACCTGTAGCCATCTTTCTTGTCCAAAGTATAGACAAACTGCAGGTCTGTTAACATGGCATTTATCAAGAGTATGGTTCGGAAGAAAAAAAAAAAGTTGAAATTTCAAACAGATTTTTATTTTTTTTTTCAAAATTTGTTTTAATTGAAAAGATCTGTTTAAATAATGTTTTGCCTTTCATCTTTTGACATTACGTAAGCCTGAAAAACCTACTGTAGATGCCTATGAGACCATAGTATTAAATGGCTATTCAACTGTGTAGGCAAAGATTTTATTTTCATGATAATATCACAGTTTGAATCCTGCATGAACAAAAAGCCAGCCACAGTATTCAGTCCCCTAATTAAAAACTGATTTATTAACAATCCTGACTCTGTTTGTTTAAGAATCACAAAACTATTACAGCTAGGTCATTAAGGTTAATGGATCAGCTGAAATGACATAAACCTCATCAGATTCAGGAAACTAGAACAGGTGGTAATAAATTAATATCTCAGTCATATTACCTGAGTAATGACCATGTACCTGCTGTGAATTGAATAAGGACCAAACGTCAGCAGCTGTGAGGTCATCAGGTGATTAATCTTGGACTCTGACTACAAAATTGAAGTTATCCCATGGTAAAATTACCATTATTTTTCCTCTGATATAAGAGAGTCTATCAGAATGTTAGAGTGGCAAAACAAGCCATATTAAAAACAGCACCAAAAATCTTGAAGAGGAATATTTTTTTTAATGTTTTTCAACACTTGCTTACATGTATAATATCAAAAGGAGTAAATTAGACAAACTGTTGAATATGCTTGTTAACTTCCAAGCAGAAAACACCATGCAGGTGTGAAATAGATTCTGTTACTACTCATAACGTTTGTAAACTTTCCAGTATGTTGGTTGGTTTAATTACTGAACATGTATGATCATGTCTCCCACAGGCTTTGTGATAGCTTAAATCATGCAAGCACAGGAAAAGACAGCAGTCACTGAAGAGATGAGATTATATTATGCTCACCCATGACCTAATGTAAATATTGCTTACAATGAACAGCATTACCCTTGTGCCAGTATGGGTGGCCCTTGTAGTGTTGTTACTGGAATGACAAATGCCACTTACACCTCAAGGTAGGCCATATCAGTCTAGTAAGAACGCCCACTTATTCTTGCTTCCACTGTTAATAAACACTCTCCCATGGCGATATAGCATCATTTTTTCACATGACAACAGAATTTTTTTATAATGCAAGTTTGGTCTTTCTGCTGTTCACATATTACCATTCATTATATAATGGTACTGTCATATGAATTGACATGCACAAGGTATGAGGTTCATGATATATACAATCAATATTTTAACCTAAAGGTACTTGGAATAGTAATGACCCACTGTCTAATGGAGGCAGAACTGCTGCGGAATCTAAATTATCTGTTTAGCTTTAAAGGGACTAGCATGGACCTTTCATAACAGATATAATGGAATTTTTTAACATATTGCCAACTATATGTGTGGCTCTGTTCCTGTTCATGTGGGTATAAAAGTATAAGCACATTCACAAATACACTTGCCTTCAAAGGTATTATAAACAGGACATAAAAGACCTGTTGGTAAGTATCCTCAATGCCACCCTTCTGGGGGATACTTTAGAATCCATTAAGTACTTGCATGGTATTTGCAGACTCCCTGAAGGCCAGCCAGGCTTTTTATATTGACTAACTCCATCTCAACAGAATAAGATACAGGTAAAATTACGAGGATAGAAATTTCTTTTCATATATATTGCATGACTCTAATATAGCCACTGGACAATTCCTTGGACCTGATTAGCTTACTGACAATGACTACTGTACATCATGTTTGTAACAGTGCTGGCAGTTGGTCAGTGTAACACCAAGTGAACCCCAATTGTATCAGACTTGTCACATAAAGCGTTCCAGATCTGTTTTATTGGCTCTTTTGTGCTTGTTGCCATGGCAACATATCCATTATACCCATGGCATTCTCATAAATGACAATTGGAGAGCATATTCAACAGAATGAGAACAGGTCATTACCCATGTAAATAGCAATCACAGTCCCTAATCAGTAATTTATTCCTGATATATTCTGACCACGAGAGCTCGTCTGTCTCAACTATCTACAACTCTGGGATGAACCAGAGTAGGAAGCTGACATCCGAAGGTTAATACAACTTGTAATGTATAGTATCAGTACTGAATCATTGTTTTTTTCTATTTGTTTATTTTTCTCCAAAAAGACCCATGTTTTATTCATGATTACTATTACATGATCTCTGTTTTCTTATGTCACATTAACTGTACAGCTGTGTGAAAGAAGTGATTAAATTTCTGTTGTCAGTTGCAGATTGTTGCATTACTAACTTTTAATTACTCATGAAGCACATAAATATCTTACATGTGATCCAAGGACATTGTACTTACCCATCCATGATATTTACTGAAAACAAAGTAATCAATATTTTATCAAGTTTGAAGCATTTTAAAAGATACTGGTTTAAATTATAACAAACTAATTAAATGACTTTTTAAGAGGTGAATGTATTTTATGATAGGTGTAGCCAAATATGTAAAATTAAATGTGTAATATTAATGCTCCTAAATTGCCTGCTTGTGAATAAGTTAAAGAAACAGAGCCATTATGGCTCTAGAAATTTGGAAAAGGGGACATCCAATGATTATATTTTACTGTTATGCATATTAAGATAATATATTCATATATATATATATATATATATATATATATATATATATATATATATATATATATATATATATATTAAAAGGGAAACCTTCATTTAAGTGCACCTCTATATTACTGGCACCCTCTAGTATGGGCACTTGACATGATCCAGTGAACATTTATTCTTTATTATTATATAATTAACAGTACTATAGAAAATGCTGTATTACAGGCACCTATATATTACAACTCTTGTAAGAGATCTGGCAGAGTCAATAGCCTCTGTACTGCTGCTGAATGTTGAATTATGAATCTTATCAATAATGCATAATTTTGGGGTTTTATTTCACACTAATATGATATAGGACAGACACCAGCTGTGACAAGCATAGACTAAGTGATTCCATCAGTTCACCATTACTTGATGAAGGAAGCTGCGTGTCAAATATGTTCTCCAACACGTTCTCAAATTCACTTTATATGCATTTGCAATAAAAAATATTCTGGGTTTTTAAATATGAGGTAAAAAGTAACTTTCTTGGCTCTAATGATTTGAATAAAAATGAAAAAAGCATCTAATATAAATCATTTTGAAGATAGTCCTAAAATAAAATATTTGGAGATGGTTACGTGAAATGTTAGAAGTTTCATACTCTCGACCTATAATTCAAATAAAAAGCAGTAATAAAACTGTCCTTTTGTAATTTTGTTGATAAACACACACATATACAACTGGATGAAAACAACACCCTTCACTTCAAGCAGGGCAACAAATTATCAATAACACCTGATGTATTATATATTTCTAGTTTTCTACTGTAGCATGTAAAGAAATATTTTGCTAATTTATTATAAATGCTCTTAATGGTAGACAAATAAGTCAGTGACTTCTCATTCTCATTTACTTGTGACTCTGAATTACCAACAGAAAAACTAGTTCCTGCCAAAAAATTGAACTTCCATCATAAAACTACAAAATAAACATCCTAACATCTGTTCTAGCTGTCCTGACCAATGGTGGGTTGTACAGCTGTTGTACAAATTTATTAATAAACAGCCACACAAACAGTGCATGCCTTAACTTGGACCAGCTAAAAGAGCTGCAGTTTCAACTGGTACTTCCACAACACGAAGTTTTATTGCCCAGAAGTATGAGCATATAGAAACAAAGAGTATATTGCAAATTATAAACACTACTAAACCTGGCATGTTTTAATTCCTAAACATTTTAATCAGGTTTTTTTTATATGTGACATAAATTTGTCCATCTGGGATACTGTCAGATGGGGCTATACTGTTGTATTGTGATCACCTGACCAGAACTGCCTACCTGGGTCTAATGATTTGATTTTACATTTGGGCCATTCTTTCCCTATAACCAACCATGACCTATTTATCCCTGAACTACCACTGTGAACTGATGGTCACCCTCTGTACATTTTGAAAAGTGTAAGTGAACTCAAGACAGCAACAACAATCCACCGACAGAGGTTGTTTCTACTCAAAAAGAACCTCTTCCAGTTAGGTAGTGTGGGACAGCCGGAACTACTCGTCTCAACTGTGAAACTTTAAAATCGAAATTTGTTACATTTGGAAAAACCTCCCGTTTACATTTCACATGCAAATGCTTACAAAATGTTACTTATTCCATGAAGTCCTTAGAACAAAAACAGCCATGTTTATGTAATTTGCCTTGAAAAAATTGATTCTTGTCCAACATACTTGAACAAACTATATTACCCTGGCTCTTTGGCCTTCACTACATTTATACCTACGCCGTTGGTGTATTTTATTTTTAGAAGCCCTGGTGCATTGTGGGTTGCAGATTTTGAGACCCACATACAAAACCAAACCAGCAGTTGTATTGTACTCTTGCATGTCCAATCCTGTGCAGTTTGGCAGCAACACAGCAAATGGAATTTACAGAAGTATATAGTAAAAGTATATACCAGAGTCAGGTCAAGTACATACACTTGGTACTTAAAATTGACTCAAGCATAAAATTTCTAGTACTTGCTCTTGGCACTTTACACAAAGTCTAGAGCCTCTACAATACCTGTACTTGCCAGCAATAGACTTAAAAAAAATCACGTACATTTCAAAATAGTATATGTTTCTAAACAAAGTTGTGGGTGTATGATTATGAGGTTTAGTTCTCAGAATCTTTGAGTGGCTGTACCAATTGATTAATCTTATCAAATCAGCTGTGCTAAAAAAAGTATGTCTCACTTTATTTCACAATCATAAAGATTCATGCATGCTGTGACACTTAAAAAAATTCAAAAGTTTCAACAAATTTAAAGTAAATGAACTTTCAAGTTTCTGCTCAGGTTTACACAAACAAATATAATCTGAACAGTCATAAGTAATACTGAAAAATACTTAAATATGGCAAAAAGATATTCAATAAATAATAAATGAATAAACATTATTGAAACATATGATATTTTAGCCTTAAGCTGCATGCAACAGCCATAAGCTTTGAACCACGATAATTCTCACGTGAACAATAAACTTAGCATGGATCAAACAGACTACACTCAGAACTTTTACTTACGGAATCCATGTTCTACACATTTTGGTAATCCAGGAATGAAAATGCAAAAAACGCAAGAGATAAGAATAAAGTTACTGAATAAATGTAAATCCTTAAAGCTTGTTATAACTAACTTGTTCTAAAGCATATTTGTATGAAAGGGAAAAAAACAACCTATAGAATATTATAAATTATTATAAAATTACTTAACATGTGTCAACTGATTACAATGGTTCTGGCATAGGCCCAAGAAACAGAACAACAAGAGAATGTGTCGCATGTTTAAAATTTGGAGCTGGATGCAAAATGTGATATCAAACTCTCATTGGTCTGATTACAATTCTTTACTCTGTGCTAGCCCTGGTGGTGTGTCCAAGAGAATCTTGCTATGTAAAGCAGCGGTAACAATGAGGGAGATCTGGAACAATCGCAGTGTATTATTGTATACCCACTACGAGAGAAGCCTACAATGACTTGTAAATGAAACGCACTCAATCAAATCAGTGCACTTGTAACAAGCAAACCTCAGATATTGGATGTTACCCTCCATCCAAAGGTCAGCATAATTAAAAATCAGCCAAGCATAAGAACACTGGGACTTTTATCAACTACACCAAATCACTATGTCCTAAAACATGGCTGTATACACATTTGGCATATGCATACTCAACTAACATACTAACATATTTTGACTGTTCTGTTGAAATTATCTGCAGTGCTTATGTTTTAGGTGTTCTTGGTTTATAGAATAGTATCTTATTTCAATTAAATAAGTGGCATGAAACCTTACTATCTGATTTAACATGTAATATACCCCTATTTACTGTATAAAATGATATTAATAACTACCTTTAAGCTTGTTTACACACTAAATGGCACACTGAAACAGACAAACCTTTTTATGTGACACAAGCACTTTCTTAATTGTGTAAAAATAATTTAAAAAATGTCTGAAATCTGAAAGATCAAAGCACTTCAAATTCAACATTTTTTTATACCAGTATAATTTGTATTCTGGTTTATTGACTTACTTCCTATTAGTCTAATTTGCAAAATGACAAGTTTATAAAAGAAATTTTTATTTTGCAAACTTTTTGGATTGCTCTAGACTTGAAACAGGATTCTCTACATGTTAGGTTGACTATCACTCTTGACCAAATATCATCTAACACCTTAATTTACAAGAACTATTATCTAAATGCAGAAATAACTGAGGCTTAAAAACCCAAGTGTCTATTCAATTTTATCTTAGATATTTTTGAAGATCATCTTAATTTTTTTTTTATTATTCTATTTATTCTTCAAACAATTTAGACTCTTCACTGAATTTACTGCAGTTGCACTGGGTTATAAATATGATGATAAAAATGGCTTAAAAACAGCTGATAATCATGATAATTAACAATAAGTTATATCATCATGACAGCTGTCATATTCCAATCACTATAGTGTAAAAATCTGTCTCCTCATTCATGAAAGGTTCATGTCATCCATACATGGCAGTGATGACATTTGTTAATTAATGAAAACCAAGGATTATCTGCAATATCTATGAAAAATATGACATAACAGTGTATTGAAGAAATATGAAGTGAACCTTCAACTTACCGACATTTCCGTTACTTTGACATTGCGCCTCTGTGCCTTTCTCCCACCAGCATTCTTGCCAAAGTCCTTGGCGATAATTGGAAGCTTCCAGCCAGAAAGTTGTGGCAGACGAAATGATCATCAACAGGACTGCTATTCCACCACATATTAATGATATAATCTGAAAATTAAAGAAAATAAAAATGATGTTTAGATAACTCATGAATAAGCTCAGATTTAACACTTAAATTGTATTTCAATCCTAGTTTTCTTAAATGGAAAAGCCTTTGGATGTGTTCACTTCAATTAATTTCACTTGTTAAAACTTAAATGTACCACATTTCTTCTATGTTCTTATTATGTGTATTTATTTGTGTTGTAAAAATAGATGAACTTGTTAATTAAAATAAGCACAACATTTATTCAACAAATGCACCTACAATGGACTCACCTCATGAATGTGACATTACCAAACTGTAACCCTAAAATAATCCTAAACAAGGGACCTATGGGTCACGGTGCTCAGCTGTTATATATGATAAAAAAATATGATTTAGATATGATTCACGTGCTGGTTTTGTGTGATAATAAATATAAGCTGTATTATGAGTTGTTGTTGTTTAGCTTATGTATGATTTTGATAGTATCTCTGGAGACAGGGAAGAGGATTGATTTCATTTATTTTATGAACAAATGGAGTACTATTGTCGCACAGATTTTGACTTGGCCATATAACTTATAAGCAGAACATATAATATAAGAGTTTAACTATTAATTAAAAAAATTACAAATATTGTCCCAAATATAATTTTTATAAAAAAAATAAGAGAACCTTATGATTTTTTAAAATGAAATAGAACTGAAATGATTATTAAAATAATATTAAAGAATATATTCATGAATGCATTAATGAATACATTTGGAAAGTATTTGCACTGGTATTCATATACTTTCATTTTTACCTGAATTCCCGTTCTGTATGCAAGAAATTTTATAATGGAGTACATATTCATATTCGTATTTAAATACAATTGCAAATTATTCACACCATGTCGGGTATTTATTCAGTTTTCACCGAACAATGATGTTGAGTATCCAGAATATACAAAATTAACACATTTAAATAATGATCATAAGTACCTGGTTTTATGGCTTTAATTTATATTTAAAAAAATAAATGTAATATATTCATTTTGGATAAATTTCACATCGATGTACACACTAGACACAGGAATCTAGATTAATATTATCAACTGCATCTTTGTCCATCATTACTTTCCTTCATATGATCCCCAATCATTAGTAATAAATAATATGATTTACTTTTTTATCATTAAAATTGAACTGAAAAGTACCATAGGTGACTGCATGGTGTTATTTGGAATACATGACATTCTGTCCATCGATACAAGATTCTTATATCATCAGTAACTGCAAGTTAATTTCCTGTTATTATAAACTAACAAATTCCTTTTCTATTTTTCTTTAATTTGTTATTATAAACTAATAAAAAATTATTTATTTATTGTTTATTGTTATGTTGTTGGTTAAAACTACTAGATGAGTTGGGTTGGACACCTGGATCAACTGTGGCTGGCCATTATATAATAAGCTGCCTGGAGCCCAAGTTTATGCCTCCCCTCAAGCATGCATAATTTGCTGAAAGTTCAACAAGGTCAACATACAGGTGACTCAAGAGGGGCTGGAGAGGGCCAAGGTCTGACATGGTCTCATAGAAACATTTACAAAAGCTACAATTTTTGGCCAATTTCTTTCAGCTTTCTAAACTAAAAAGCTGAAATCCTTATGTGTGCATGACATGAAAATTATATCAACAGTGCTCACAGGAAACAAACGTGCCATGGTCAAAGTTGAGCAAAATTTAAGGTACTAATTTTATATTTATACTAATAACTTATAAAATTTGAAAAATTCAGGACTAATTTTAGGTATTTAATTGAATCTTGATTAAATAATGTTACATCCCTGACAAAAAAATCTCTAGCTTCAGCAATCTCCTTGTTAAGGGAGTAAATATATTTCTTGATTTTTTTACAAAGTGCATTATGTTTTTGCCCATAACTTAAAACAATTACGCAATACTGACATCATTTCTGGCATGTGCATAGAGAATGTATAGAAAAATATGTATATTATATATGATTAAAGTCAGATCAGTTGTTTTGATATTAGGCAGTCTTGAAGTGTAAAAATGGGTTTTTAATGGAAAAATGAAGTTTTTCATTAATATCTCGAAGGTATTAAGTCCTAGTGACCAAATTCTTGGCATGGTATGGGATTTTGGAGACATCTAATTTTATGCCAAATTTAAGGAACTGAGAGCTGAAGCTGGGGAGCTGAGCTCTTGCAAACTGCATAACACTAGCTTTATGTAACCAATATGTTACATGGTGTTTGAAAACTCGAATAAAATCTACAGTTTTTGATCAACTGGTTTCAAATTTTTGGTGTTAACAGACAAAGTGCTACCAAAAACATGCTGTGAAAATTAAATCCACAGTACTTACAGGAAAAAAACGTGCCCATGGTCAAAGTTGGGCTAAATTTAAGGTACCAATTTTTTATTTTTGTTAATATTTTAAAAAATTTAAAAGATTTTGATCTAATTTTCAGTATACAATTTAATTTTGATTAATTAAAGTTATATTACTGGAAAAAAAGTCCATAGCTTTAACATGTTTTGTGTTAAGTGATCAAATATCTTTCCTGATTTTTTACAAAATGCATTATGTTTGGGCCCATAACTTTTTTAAATTATATAATACAGACATAATTTCTGGCATGTACATAGGAACTATATAGAGAAATATTTATGGTAAATATGAGGAAAAACAGATGAGGCGTTTTGATATTAGGCAGTCCTGAAGTGTGAAAATAGGTTTTTAATAAAAAATTGAGGTTTTTCCTTAATTTCTCAAAGGAACGAAGTCGCAAAGACCCAGTTTTCGGCTTGGTAGGAGATCTTGGGGACATCTAACATTATGCCGAATTTTGGATTCCTAGGTCTTACGGTTTCAAAACGTGCCACATCTACGGACGGACGGACAGACGGACGGACGACGGACAATGGACCACGACTATAGCTCAGATGACTTATAGTCAGCTGAGCTAAAAATTTGGTTGAACACCACCAAAAACGTATTTAAACAAACTGGGGGTGATTTATTTATTTTATTGTCCCACTATTCACCAGATGTTGCTCCTGTATACTCAGCTGCAAGGAGAGACACCTGGTGGAAACAGTCCATATTCTGGTCACATCAACATGCACTACCTATCTCTCAAAAGGTGGCCCGATGAGTCATTGGGTGTCTAGTGATAATCATGTGACACATCACCATTTATCATTAAGAGTTTAATATGCTGCAAACTAACAACTGGGTGGGTGTTAGAGTTAAAATTAAGTGAATTTGTAAAACAATTTAAAGTGCAAATAAATGACAAAAGAACTCAAAGGAGCGGATACAACATCATTCAATAGTGCTAGTATGTCCAACTGTAGAAAGGGAAAGGCATATGTAAAACAAGAGGTGAAGTAATATAAATATGTCCAACAATAGAGTGGGCAAGGCATATATAAAACAAGAGGGGAAGTAATACTAATATGTCCAACTATTGAGTATGCAAGGCATATGTAAAAAAAGGGGAAGGAATACTAATATGTCCAACAATAGAGACTGAGTGGGCAAGGCATATGTAAAATAAGAGGGAAAGTAATACTAAATGTACAATTATAGAGTAGGCAAGGCATATGTAAAATAAGAGGGGAAGTAATACTAATATGTCCAACTATAGAGTGGGCAAGGCATATGTACAACAATAGGGAAGGGATTCCAGTATGTCCAACTATAGAGTGGGCAAGGCATATGTAAAACAAGAGAAGAAGGAATTCTAGTATGTCCAACTATAGAGTGGGCAAGGCATATGTAAAACAAGAGGGGAAGGAATACTAGTATGTCCAACTATAGAGTGGGCAAGGCATATGTAAAACAGGAGTGGAAGGAATACTGGTATGTCCAGCTATAGAGCAGGCAAGGCATATGTAAAACAAGAGGAGAAGGAATACTGGTATGTCCAACTATAGAGTGGGCAAGGCATATGTAAAACAAGAGGAGAAGGAATACTAGTATGTCCAACTATAGAGTGGGCAAGGCATATGTAAAACAAGAGGGGAAGGAATACTAGAATGTCCAACTATAGAGTGGGCAGGGCATATGTAAAACAGGAGGGGAAGGAATACTGGTATGTCCAACTATAGAGTGGGCAAGGCATATGTAAAACAAGACGGGAAGGAATACTAGTATGTCCAAATATAGAGTGGGCAAGGCATATGTAAAACAGGAGTGGAAGGAATACTGGTATGTCCAACTATAGAGTGGGCAAGGCATATGTAAAACAAGAGGAGAAGGAATACTAGTATGTCCAACTATAGAGTGGGCAAGGCATATGTAAAACAAGAGGGGAAGGAATACTAGTATGTCCAACTATAGAGTGGGCAAGGCATATGTAAAACAGGAGTGGAAGGAATACTGGTATGTCCAACTATAGAGTGGGCAAGGCATATGTAAAACAGGAGTGGAAGGAATACTGGTATGTCCAGCTAAAGAGGGGGCAAGGCATATGTAAAACAAGAGGAGAAGGAATACTAGTATGTCCAACTATAGAGTGGGCAAGGCATATGTAAAACAAGAGGAGAAGGAATACTAGTATGTCCAACTATAGAGTGGGCAAGGCATATGTAAAACAGGAGTGGAAGGAATACTAGTATGTCCAACTATAGAGTGGGCAAGGCATATGTAAAACAGGAGTGGAAGGAATACTAGTATGTCCAACTATAGAGTGGGCAAGGCATATGTAAAACAAGAGGAGAAGGAATACTGGTATGTCCAACTATAGAGTGGGCAAGGCATATGTAAAACAAGAGGGGAAGGAATAATAGTATGTCCAACTATAGAGTGGGCAAGGCATATGTAAAACAGGAGTGGAAGGAATACTGGTATGTCCAACTATAGAGTGGGCAAGGCATATGTAAAACAAGAGGAGAAGGAATACTAGTATGTCCAACTATAGAGTGGGCAAGGCATATGTAAAACAAGAGGGGAAGGAATACTAGAATGTCCAACTATAGAGTGGGCAGGGCATATGTAAAACAGGAGGGGAAGGCATAGCATATGTAAAACAGGAGTGGAAGGAATACTGGTATGTCCAACTAAAGAGTGGGCAAGGCATATGTAAAACAAGAGGAGAAGGAATACTAGTATGTCCAGCTATAGAGCAGGCATATGTAAAACAGGAGTCGAAGGAATACTGGTATGTCCAACTATCCAGTGGGTAAGGCATATGTAAAACAAGAGGAGAAGGAATACTAGTATGTCCAACTATAGAGTGGGCAAGGCATATGTAAAACAAGAGGGGAAGGAATACTAGTATGTCCAACTATAGAGTGGGCAAGGCATATGTAAAACAGGAGTGGAAGGAATACTGGTATGTCCAACTATAGAGTGGGCAAGGCATATGTAAAACAGGAATGGAAGGAATACTAGTATGTCCAACTATAGAGTGGGCAAGGCATATGTAAAACAGGAGTGGAAGGAATACTGGTATGTCCAACTATAGAGTGGGCAAGGCATATGTAAAACTGGAGTGGAAGGAATACTGGTATGTCCAACTATAGAGTGGGCAAGGCATATGTAAAACAGGAGTGGAAGGAATACTGGTATGTCCAACTATAGAGTGGGCAAGGCATATGTAAAACAGGAGGAGAAGGAATACTAGTATGTCCAAATATAGAGTGGGCAAGGCATATGTAAAACAAGAGGGGAAGGAATACTAGTATGTCCAGCTATAGAGCAGGCAAGGCATATGTAAAATAGGAGTGGAAGGAATACTGGTGAAAACGGTGATACACAGGGAACGATGTCTGTTCTGGGTTTCCCCCAGCCATGGCTGGCTGGCAGCCACCTGTGTAACCAGTGGTAACGGGCCGTGTTGGCTCAATGAACAAAGGTCTTGACATTAACTGTTTCAGATTCTGAGACAATTTCAAGCGCAAGGGTTGCAAAGTTTTAAATGCGAGTCTTGTTTACATACAAAAACATAATATTTAGCTGAATTTCTCAGTCATTCAAATAAAGTACTGTATCTTCCTTAGATTACTTAAGTTTCCTAGTCATAAACGCAGCACACTTTTTTTCACGACAAGGGTTTAAGTTCTCCAGTTTACTCTGAAGCTTTTTATGTGGCAGTATCCAGGATTCTTGATATCGCCACATATAATGCAGTTAGTCGAACTATAAGTGGGCAGGGCATATTTAAAGCAGGAGGGGAAGGAATATTGGTGTGTCCAAATGTAAAGTGGGCAGGGCATATGTAAAACAAGGAATACTAGAATGTCAGGCGCCCATCCAAGGGGGGGGGGGGTCTTGCATGACGGGGGGTTTTGAGACCCCCCCCCTCTTAACCAACCACCTTTTTTTGGACATTTTTATGCATGACACCCATTGACCCCTCCGGGCCCTCCCTGCAAAAAATCTGCCCCTGAATGTCCAACTAAAGAGTGGGCAAGACATATGTAAAACAATAGCAGGTGAGGTTTATGTCCAACAACATTTCAGTGGATATGGCATATATATATATATATATATATATATATATATATATATATATATATATATATATATATATATATATATAAACAGAAAGGGAAATTAATATATCATACAACAGAATATTAAATAGCCTACTTTTATACAAATAGAACACCAGATATTGAGCTTAGTTGTGATGAATTAAAATTAATTCAGGGGCCTAAATTCAAGACTCCACACACACCAATTATTGCCCTGTTTAAAATTTTAATTTTAACTGGTACTGATAACATATATCACTTTTAAAAGAGAAGACAAAAGGAGAAATATACAGATATTTTATAAATTATCATACAGTATTTGAAATTTGAGACATGAAGTCATATATATTAGGAGTCAGAAACTGTCATCTTATGACTCATTAGATTCCAGGAATTTCCTGGAAAGCGTCATTCTTTCAACCTGATGTGTAATCAACTGATTACACAATGACATCACAAATAGTCAAACCTGTTCCCATTTACTTTGTGAATCAATCGGTAAATCTTAAGTTATGAAACAAATAACCAAAAATTAAGCTAAACTTATAAATTATAAACCAAAAATTTAACACAAGAGACCCACAAAGAATATTGAATCAACAAGTTCTGGAGGGTGACTGTTGGTTCATCTTGCTGACAGCACGCTTGTTGTTTATTGCCATCGATGTGATATAAATCATTCTCTACACAAAGCTTTACCAACAACATGACAGCCCTCACGCCGCCTGCCATCTAACCCAAATAAAAACATGCTGGCATGTATCGGCATGCGCGGAATGCATCAATTTCATGTCAGTTGCCAACAATACACGTGCACCGCCGCGCCCCCTTTCAATAAACAAACATGTCAGTCACCTCGACAAAACCAGTGTTGCTTACCCGATTAGGGACCGGGGGTGTTCACCCCATTGTATCACTCCGCTTACCTTGAGAGGTCTGACCACTCGAACCGTCTCAGAGGTTGAGGAGGTACCGTAATTTGGATTATACATCTCAGGGTCGTAGCTTGCCCGCTCACCACCCTCGTGTGATAACACAGCTGACAATACAAACAGCAGATAACAGCTTTCCCCTCAATAATTCTGCACTGATGCCTATCTTCTAGTCGTAATCCCGTGCATTAAGCGTTTGTGTGACACGAAAATGGCTGTGATCCGCAGGGAAGTGATCTCACATTTCGGTATGCAGGGTGAGCCGAACCCGACGGTGTACTCAGCGCGGTGGATAGCGATAAGACACATCTAGGTCAACACGGTAAACAAACGCTCAGGCTGCTTCTCTTAACAACCGCTAGAAGGAGACACTTACGTAAAATCACAGTCGGTGCAGTTATCTGTTAACACTCAAGGGAAAAAGCTAGGGCGCTTGTCTTTCAGACACATCGCGCGTCAATTTTGACACACACCCCCCAACTCCCACGCATCAACAGTTTTTCTTTTAGTTTCATTATAAATTTACCGATATCGAGATTCAATCGCTCATACATTTCTTAAAAAAACAAAACAAAGTAATACAATTCCTGTAAAGTTTCGTTTTGTTGTGCTTATTTATATCATGAATAAAGACCTTAGGATCTGGACCGTAGCCTCAGCAAAGTGGGGGGGGGGGGGGGGGGGGGGGGAGAGAGCAGTAAATGGTTTGTCAGTGGGAAGCATAACGATGGGGCGTATTCCCGAAAGAAGAGGGTGTGCAGATGGGAGAGAGAATCCCCCTCCCACGGTGTGGAAGTCTTTTTAAATACATGCTATACAAATTGGCATTTCTTTTGGTATGTTTCTTATAATATAAGCTCTAATTACAGAAAGGGTAACTGAGTGATAGTCACCAGTCAAATTGAACTTTCTTGCAAATACTGCCAACAGTTTTTTTGTTGTACCGACTGAAAAATGATGGTGGCTCGTTCCATTAATTACACGTTATTATGTATGTCATGCGAGCTAATTTAAAGCTCTTATTTAGGGTATAAGGAAGCTGTATGTTGTGTGTATATATCCCATCGCTGGCCCTTATATGACTATCATACGGTATATCAATATTAAATTAATTCAACTGTGTTAGTAAATCAATCAGCCCCCTTACAGTGCCTGTGTATTCACCTTGAATGCTGTGTTATAAATTTTAAAGATGATTTCTCTGCTTTTGACCCGGATTAAATCGGATGTAAGGAACACCTATATATAAAATAATTCATATCTTTAATATTGTACTGGTATGTCTTATATGGCTTTCTGGAAACCTGAAGGAATTTTAGGGTTAGACAGTGATTATATTCGGGTATGCCGAACATGTAAAACAACATGCAGTCCCCTTTTCTTAATTAAGTAATCCAGGAATAACGTATATATATATATATATATTATTATTATTATTATTATTATTATCCGAGCTTGATGTTAGCATGACTGATATTTTCATGATTTTACAATAATTTATACATTTAAATTTTCTAAGGTCATATTAAGTTTCGGGGGGTGGGGGGGGGGGGGGGGGGCATGGCCCTTTGCGGCAGACCCGGCCCTGAATGCGCCAATGCATGGCATTTTCCTTTTGCAATTTGATGGTACGGGTCGACAATTTTAGCATCGGTGCGATTTGCTTAGAGTCTTACATTCCATTTTTTTTTAATAAAGGATACCATATAATTTACCCCATCCGTTTGTTGTGATAATAAGGAGAATGGAATTTCAATAAAACTTTCAAGTTTTCTTTGAATCCATAATAATAGCGCGTGATATTTAGTTTCGGATTTCTGTGTTTTATGGCTTATTTCCACAATAATCACGGCAATCACGACTTGCAAAATTGCCTTTTCAGAAGTTGTAGAAGCATTGTACAAGCAAAACAAAGACACTCACTGCATGTTATTGCTTATTTCTATAGGACTGAATTGCACTTATATTTGAAGAAACTATAGCTGCACAAGTACATCGTATACTGTCACAAATGTTATACATAAAAATCTTTCCTTCAATATTCATCTGTGTCACCAAAGGAGCTGTGACTTAGTTATTGTATAGCATGTTCTAGGAGGGTATATAACCAGATGATTGTTTTGAAAATTCACTGTACATATATATGTTTAGATTAAAGTGTGAGAAATTAATATGGTTAGAGAGCACACGTATCTCGTTTGATGTTAATTTCAGTACAGTTTAATACCGTGGGAGCCGTCTCTGTTTAACCGTCTCTATAGTAACGATTGTTTGTTGTAGACTTCAAAGGTTGTCCACCTGTTTAGTTTGGTTTTCTCATTGTTTGTATCTGGAGGCGTGTTGGAAGTTGGAAGTATTAAATCCGCCCAAAAATGTCCGAACACCTACACGTAATACGATTCTGCAGGATTTGTTAGACTAGTTGCAGACCCTACAATTTTCCCGCCCAAAGAATGGATGGCTAAAAAGGACAACAAAAAGTTAGAGAACAAGTCCATGAGAAACTAGACGGATATAAACCTCAACGTCGAAAACTCAACGTACGCTAACACAGTCATAATGTCATAATCGAAACGGTCGATGATGCGAGAATGCAGAGGGAGCAATTTAAATTCGACCGGAAACTCATCAAGTGGCGCTTGAAGCGCAGCAATGGGCGGAGCCAGGATGCCTGTCGAGTGTTTGTTTATTAGCATCTGATTGGCTGCTTGTCACATCATACGCACGTTTTTTTTCAGCGGACAAAGAACCGCCATCTGGTGTCTAAATATATCATAAACGGTCAAAGCTGGCATCCTGAAAATCAGTTGCTTCTTTAGAAGCGCAAGATTTCCGCTGCCTCGGGAGCGTAACACATATATACATGTATTCCTAAATTACAACATAAAAACAAAATTCACAGGGGCAGACATCTATATATAAAGATTTCCAGTCATTCAAAATAAAGATTGCTTTCATATGTATAAGGTGATGGTGATAAATAATTAGGGTCGTTGCTGTGGCAACCCGCAACTTAAACCATTAGTATATGAGAAAAAAAATTTTTGTACAACTCGATGCATTTAGCTAGGCCTATTCGTGTGCATATGCTTTGAGCTATTTAGTTTAAGGCAAACATGATGTGGTTCATTTAAGGTCACATTAATGCAAAATCATGGTCGTTGCTATAACAATGTAAAAGCAGAAAATCATCATATAGACATGATAAAATTACAAAATAATGGTAGACCATATATAGACCCCGGGCCAGCATGGACCCCTTCCCTTTAGGCAGTCGTGTAACCATGATTGCAAGTTAGAAACTATCAGAAACTGTTTGTTTGTCATTCATTGATCTAGTATATAGTTGTTGGTTGTGCACTGCATGACAATGTGGCCCGTTACCCTTAGCAACATAGTAATGTATATTTTTTAAATTTATAAAATGTCTTATTTTTGAAAAAAAAATATATATAAACATACCGTATTTGACGCAATAAGCGCTCCCCCCCCCGGGGTAATAGCCCCCCCCCCCCCCGGCCGGATTTGGGAGATCACTATAAGAAATGAGCCATCCTAACCTCACTTTTCTCCCTAGCCAATATAACATGGGGCAACGTTTCATTTCTCCCCGCCAAGCTTAAAAGTTACCGCCAGTTTTTATTCTATCTCCGTTAGGCTTTATCATCTAATATAATAATAATGTTAGCTACACGCAGCAAAATCAGTGGCAAAGTGTGTCATAGATAACATTGACTGACTGTGTCCGTGAAAGGCCGACCCTGCAGGTGGCCTAGTCCTAGCTCCCGTGCTCTCTTACTACGCTACGCTTTGGTATCCAGAATCTTGGATATCGCCGCATTTAATGCCGGTACAGGTTGCCATGCATGCTGATCGGGTAAACCTGATTTTAGGTACGTATGTGGATGTATTATTCAATGAAATATATATACTTACCGTATTTGCTCGTGTACAGGACGATAAATTTTATCCTTAAAATATTTTGCAAAGAAGGGCGGCAGTCTTTTATACGGGTACAAATTTTTCAGCGTCCTCAGGGCCGCCAAGGATAATTGACATTATTACGTCGGTCGAACTGGACGCCGTGAATATCGGTGATCATATCCGTATGGTGTAAATATGCACTCAATAAAAAACATTAAAATGCTTTGTTTTGGTTTGAATTTATCGTTCGTACATCAGATTTACATGTGCACATAGTTAAATAATTGGTAAGAAAAGGTTTGCCCTTGCAGCATTGACATAGTGTTTTCAACTGAATCAATAAATGATAGCCCTTCTGACAAAAGAGCCAGTGATTTTCCGCGATCGCGAACGGAATCGCGGAACTGACACACCGAAACGGAATTCCCAATCCTGAAAATATATAAGTTTTAATGTATTTGTTTGCCAAAAAATATCGAGGCAATTCACTTGAAACATGTATGCAGTGATAAAATTGTCGATGCCGCTGACAGCGTGCGGGGCTTACCCATGTCACAAGATCCCAGAGCCCTGGGTTTATTTGTGTGTATATAGCGCTAGCGCACGGGATGCTGGGAACTTGCCTACCTGGCTAAATGCCATCCAGTAGCACGTAATATGCATATTAAAACAAGGTTGATTTTTTCACATGGTGCCGTATTTACCGCGTAAAATGTTCACGAGTCCAGTGAATGCTGACGCTGTCAGCTGGTTTGCACACTGACATACACGGAGACTCGCACATGGCACTTCGATTACAAGACAATCAGTAGCGCGTTATAATTATAAATATGAAGCGGCCTTTCCTCAGGTGACGCGAAATTCAATGTTTGTCAAGCTTGTATTCTTAGACTACGTCACAAATTGAATGCATAATAACGGGTCAACAAAGTTTAAGAAAGGGACCGTGCTTCCGCGTGAGATAAATACGACAAATTTAAAAGAAAACCCGGATTTGGTGCGTATACGCAATGAAGTTAATATAATACGCTAGTCTGAGGGCCAGTATTTCAGCTTTAAAAAAAAACATTTGCATGTAATATCATGCACAATGAAGCACAAAAAAGACAATTTTTTGGCGATGAAATTCCAAGTCATACATCGGCTCAGCTGTCAAAGGTATTTGTGCAAGGTGACTGACATAATCGGTGTACTGACGTCCCGTATTATATTTTTTTTCAAATAAAAACTTTTTACATACCTTTATATGAACATTTTATATATTCTGCTACCTTATTAGGCGGTGACTTTTATTAAAGAGTTCATTTATTACCATCCTTATTTTTCCTCTTCTCCTGCAAAGGAAATCTCGAAGTGCAGTCATTCATACAATTCTCTCATATAACACAAAATAAAATCGTCTGCAAATCGGTATCATTTGGATAGTTGTTATTTTTCAAAACTTCACACAACCATCGCTAAAAGATCGTTGGATTTTCTTAATTATCCTGGCTGTGAAGTCAAAAACGTGTACATAAGCCGCAGTGTTAATTTAGAGGATTGTAACATATTTTGGAAGTAAGCAGATATAGGTGGGGGCGCTTATTATAAAATAAAGGGGGTATAAAAATATTTGGAAAAATTTAATTTTGAGAGCGTCCGGGGCGCTTATTACGTCCAATATACGGTAATATACTTATTAAGGTATATATATATATATACATATATACATATATGATGCTACCTTGTTAAGAACGAATCCAGGTTAGTTAAAGTCATAGACATGCAAAATCACGACCGTTGCTATGACACCGTAGTGGCAGAATATTTTCAAAAATATGTTACATTTACAAAATAGGGGTAAACGATATAATCCCTCGACCAGCATGGACTCCTTCCCTAGAGGCAATATTCGTAAGCAAGTTTTTTATTAAGCCAGCTTTTTGCCTATTATACAAATTGATTGTGTTAACAGTTCGTTTTAAAAATAATATATTTGCATATTAACAGGATGACAAAATATAAACTTTATTTATATAAATGGATTGTACAACGAGTTATAATAACTAATACGGGGCACTCTCCATGGCTCGGATGTTGGCGCTCGGTAGTCGGTAAAGGTGGAGGAAACCGCAGGACCCGGAGATAACCACCGGCCTGACCTATAGCTTTGCACATTATCATATATATATACAGGCGCGGATCCGGGGGGGGGGGGGGGCGGCGGAAGAGGCAATTTTATGCATGACACCCGTTGCCCCTCCCTGTAAAAAATCAAATGTATTTTATTGATTTAAATATGTTTGAATAAATCAGTTATTCTAAAGTCATAATTCAGTGTTAAAATGGGCCGTATATCTGTCGGTTATATATTTATTTTTTTATACGTGTTGTTCATTTTGAAGACAAATGATATACTTGCTCAAATGATGGAATGGTTGATAACTTTCGCTGCATCATAAAACATAATTTATTGGGAAACGGGATACGAGATTTTTGTAGTTATTTAATCAAGTAGATACTTACATACATACATTTTCTTTGTATAAACACATGGGCAAACACATATATTTTACATACTTTGATAAAAGATCCAAATGATTTATTATGAAATTATATATATATATATATATATATATATATATATATATATATATATATTATACATACTAATATTACTACTACTCATAGTACTTCTTATATAATAATAATAATCAAGCAGTCCGGCAGTCAGACAGTTATCAATTTAAGTAATTGTCATTAAATATAATTATATCCACAATTATCATGGTAAACATAGAAACAGACATTAGAAACCAACACCTTATGTTTCTGGTAAAAACGTTGTGTTTTTCATAAATCCATGGTCTGATCTGCCGGTTTGATACATATCTGGCTTCTTGCACGACATCCGCAATTGGTATCTGTGTTTTCGTCGATCTGTCTCCGGCCCTTCGAAAACAACCTCCACGCAGGGCAAAGATTTGTTGCAAAGTACATCAAAGTAAATCACCTGTGTGGAGAATGGTAAGAAAGATTACCTCTGCGGATCTGGCAGATTTCCATGTTCCAGTAATTTTGATGAATATGATTCCATTGAATTATCTGGTTACAGCACCCGACAGTATGTGCATCAAGTGGTAGATACACTCTCACGTATCTTGCAATAAATTGGTAAGGAAAGCAGAGTGAGGGCAGCTTCTTAACAGCCAGTGACAGTACTAGATTGGGTCTTTGGTCTGTCTCTTTGTGTACAAACAAACCATCACTGGCATCAGTGCTGGTGTTTTTATAGTAAACATTACAAAGCTCAGGACCAGTTAAAAAACTTAGGGAGCAACTATAGAACGCGGGCTTCGCTTCTATTGAGGAAAATACAAATAAAAGTGTCTCCTCTCATTCCCTATTTTAACTCCTACTTTTCCCTGTAGATGTCCCTACACTCAATTCTTCTAACAAAAACAACAACTAAGCATCAGAAGTCGCCTGAATCGGGAATCGAACCTTCGATCTCTAGACTTGGAGCCCTACACGCTACTAAGTGAGCTGTGAAGATGAGATAAATGCAGGAGTGAGCTTTGTTCATTTATATCTGCCATTGAAGTGCCATCTATCGCGAAAATGGGAAACCATTTACTATTTTAACAGGAAAATTAAGTTTTAGGTGCCGGCTCGGCCCTCACACCCCTGTTCAGACGGGCCCTGGACCCCTCCTCCTCTAATAAAATAAACTCCAGTTATGAGCAAAATTAAATACGGGAATTCTCAGGAAAATAATATGTATCGGCCTTTTTCAGGAAACAATATATTATGCGACACCCGTTGTGCATAAGGTACCGGCGGTAGGCTGAAGCCTGGTTTTTATAGTTCTGCCAAACTGAGCTGTGTCCTTGTCTTTAAACAATCGCTAAATGCCCAAATTGGTGGACCCTGGATCCTTATACAAGTTAGATGGGAACCGATAATTATCATTATTTTGAAATTATATAATTTATAAGTTTTAATATATTGTACCAACTGTAACTCTGTGATACAGATAAGATATTTATACTTCAACACAAATTTTCTTTTAAGGGGATGCCATGACATATATAGATAAAGGCATTGAAATTTTGCAGATTTTAATAATAGCTTACCAAATCAGACGAGATGCAGAATCTTTTGCAGGGAGGGGTCAACAGGTGTCATGCATAAAAATTGTCTTAAAAAAGTTCTTGGTTAAGAGTGGGGGGGGGGGGTCACAACCCCCAAAACCTCCTGTCATTCATGATATTTGTCTCAAAAAAAGAATGTTGGTTGAGAATGGGGGGGGGGGGCTCTGGTCGAAACATTTAACTGCACCTGCCCTGTATCATGCCCTGTCAGCCTGCCCCGCAATCAAAGAAGAAAATTCAGCCCACCGTGCAGTTACTATGATTCTTTCAGCCCCCACCTGCCCTGCAAAATTTTCTTTCAACCTGCACCTGCCCTGCCCCATATTTTCAAGTTTTCGGCCCACAGTCTAGCCCACAAAATAATTTAGTTTTAGGATCCAAAGGTTTACATATTAAGAATGTTTTATAGCCCATTTATAAGCTAAGCTTATTAATATATATATGAAATGTTTGATAATCCGAATGAAAAATTAATTTTAATTCGATTTTGCAATCATTCAAACCATAATTCATGGAATATTTTTAAAGACATGTTTGATTGGTTAAATGGATTGAATATTCACATACTAATTTAACACACCTTAGGCCAAAAGAAATAAAAGGTATGGTTCTCAGGCAATGTCCACGTCAATTTTTACCCACCCCCCCCCCCCCCCGCATCAAAATTTTTATTTTGATTTTTATCTTTCAAGAAGATTATAATACAATTTGTGTAGTGCTTTAACCTGTTTAGCAAAAAAATTTGTTATTTTCATGCTTTTCCCTGATCATATGACATTTTTATCAAAATATTCAAAAATAAAATACCACCTGCCCGCACTGATTTCTGAAAAAAAAGTGCCTGAGAACCATACCTTAAATATGTTTTCATATTTTACAGGGGAATTCAACAAACCTTTGGTTTATTGTGTCTTTTTCTATTTTAGATATAAAAAAAAGAGTAAAGAAAAACATTAGATTTCTTCAAAGTATGTGTACCCAAAGTTACAATTTGGAATAGTATTGGCTAATCACAAGCCATCAGACTAGGGAGAAGTGTTGCAGGTTAAAATGTATTCAGTCATAATCTACTAATTAGTTGAAACTGAGACAAATCAGGTCAAGAGGGTAAAGGGGTAATCTGACAGATGTGGCTTTAGGTTCAGGATGTTCATTGAGATGGACATGGGGTGTTTCTTATAGCAGTCATCACCACATTATGACATGCTGAAACAGGGGTTTGACCAGCCAGTGGTCAATGTCATTTACAATTAGACAGCACATGGAGTTACAATTAGATAAGGAGTCCATCTTAAGCTTTGTGGAGTTCTAGGTCAATTGAGTCATCTACAGAGCCAGCTGTAGCCACACACTGTCTGTTACAAGATCAAAGGTAATCAAGCCCAACCATATTATGTAATATGTGAGACCTGGCACAAGTACAAGGTTACAGTCCATATATGACATTAGGCCAGGTAACTTTATACAAAGTTATGACCAGCTTCCATTGCAAGTACAATTGTTTAAAATTTAGATTTCAGATTAATATGCATCATCTATTTTGTATAACAAATTGATGTTATACCTAGAAAAAACACATTGCATAGTGTTGTTACAACTGTCAGTCAGTGTAAAGGGTTAACAGGAATAAATAAAAATTTATTCAAATTTATCTTTTCATATTACTATTTTTACAACACCTGAAAACATTTATACAAAAATATCAATGTCTTCAAATGATAGTTTTTTAAAGTATAATTTTATGTTCAGGTTCTACTGAACTGCCAGATCATCTGCCGGCCCCGCCCCACACAAACTTTATTGTAGTCCGCCCCACACTTTCTTAGATGTAGCCAGCACCGCAAAGAATCCTATTTGGGGGGTGGCAGGCCAGGAGACTGGGTCAAAATCCACCTCACGCAGGGCCCTAGTGCTGATTGAAAATTGTCAACATTTTATTTAACTGACAGATTATTTTCAAATAGGCATATCCAGAGATCCCTGCTCTTTAGTAAATGAGGTTAAATTAGCCATGAGCTTTTTACCAGTGTGGGTCAAAAAAGCAACATGGAGGCAAGCAGTTAAAAAATGGTATGCATCAGGGTTATTTATTTTTTTTTATACTCTTGTTTAACATGAACATGTACATTTGTATTTGGCCCTTGTTTTCTCATGGTGCAGGTGGATCTGTTATTGAAGCTACATCACAAAATATAGTATACAACCATTCCCCTGGGCCAGCCTAGATATGTTACAAATGCAGTTGACATTGGCATTTTGTGGTGAACCTGCCAGCGAACATCAAACCACCTGTGCCACCTGTTTAAAGAGAAATATACATGTTTGAAATGAACATGTGCAGTATTCCGTCTCTCAGAGTGTGACTGAAATGTTCAAGCGTCTCTGGCATGCCATCACAAGTCAACCAGTGCTTTAAAGCACAGTGTATGACATACCGCAGGTAGCCAGGCTGATGAAACGTGCTGCAAGTGACCAAACTAAGTAGCTACTGTCAGCTTAATTTTAATGTTACAACCAAAAGAAAAGCTTTTCATTTTTGGGTTTGAAAATAAGTTAAAATTTATTATATACCTTGCGAATCTCACTAAATTTACCCCTAAAATCTGGCGTTCGCTAAACATTATGTCATTCCTCAAAATAATTTGCTCTGAACACCATCACACTAATGGGAGAGAAGCCCAACTTGTTTCCACAACAGAACTGACATGAATACATATAAAGTAAATGAAAATTCATGGACAGCAGGTTATACAGCTAATGGCTACATTTGATTTCTTTACCATGTTAAAATTAAAGAAACATTGGCACCTACTAAGTACTTTCAATCTTGTCTGGGTGAGACACTTTCAGATCTAAATGATATCAGGTGAGTAAAGTCTAAATACAAATTGGTCACTAGTTAATGTAAGAACTGATGCTGATCTCTTGTGGCTTTTTTTTCAGAAGTAGACAGAACCATAGACAGCACACAAGAAGCAGCAGAAAATGGACATAGAAGTGGTGCCAGACGATCAAAAGGACAATCAGGTTTGAAATAACAAATTTGTTTCAGATGCATGTCTCCAGGATAATTAGCCCAGTTGATTTTTCGGTCAGGCTGAGCTGCAATATATATATGCTTGCATATATATGTACTTGCATAACGGTCCCATTCTGATGCGCTACCATTGGTACAATTTGCAGTCATCAGGCAAGTGGACAGTGTAACTCCTTTCTGCTGTCCTGTGGTTTGAATGGGGATTGTGGTGGCAACATTTCAAGATTAGTTCTGATCTTTGTTTCAGGCTATTGTTCTTGTTTTTGGGTAATTTTTCTTTTTTCTTTTTTTTTTTATAAACCCCTAATTCAAATAAAAAAAAGGAATGACACCATCATAAATAGGAACATGACAGTCCACTCCACATGGATGGAGGCATGAAACCAATTGTAACAAACCTGATTGTTATGTAAATACACCATAACATGCTCCACCTGATTTTGAGCACTTTACCTGGATTGGTAGACTCCACATATATATCTGTTGCCCAGCAAAATTATTAGCATTTGTAAATGTGTTTTCTTACATTAACACAGAATTGTGTCCATAGAATAACTGATAAATTCAAACATATTAAAATTAATATGAAATATATATATATATATATATATATATATATATATATATATATATATATATATATACACATATATTATAAAACAAAGTTCCTTAGATCTATCACAGCTATCCGATCATTGCAATTTTAATCATAGTAAAGAGTCTATGCTTCTTTAGTTTTAAAGTTATAAAGAAATGTACTCAATCAGACGGGAACATAATTGATTTATTTGAGATTAATTAGTGTATCATTGGTCATTTCCCATTAAAGAAAACGAGTATTCCTTACAGGCCAAAAAATGCCAGCTCATATAGCGCCAAATAACAATGTTTCAAACGTTATCAACAAGTGGCATATTCCAGTTGGCATATCATTAGTTTTCTGGGATTTCAAGCCATATCAAAGGTATAAATGAAGTATTTTGAAATGAATGCAATAAATAATATCAAACTTTATGTTATCTAATTGAAAATTTAACCAATACTGATCATTTCTTTTAATTTCCTTTATTATTGCTCATTACTGGCTGATATTTTTTGCGGTTTTACGGCCTACTAAGCCATGTTCAATGTACCAGAAAATAGTTGGAAAATTATACTTCCATGTATAATATGGACAAAGGTTTTAAGTTTAGATTTAATGACAAAACAAATGTTGAAAATATACAGGGGTAAGATAGAATATATATTTATATAAATAAATAAATAAATGCAAAATTATAATCATTTAAAAATGTCTTTTCATCCTTTATCCAGGGATTGATATTGAAAAACCACTTGCCAATATCTCACATTTGGTATGTCCTTAAATGCAGTTTCTCATGTTTGTATAATGGTGAAAAACTAATCAACTAAGAAAAAATTGGTTAACAGTTTCAAATTATAACATGTTGATATATATTGACCAGAAAACTAAGCAAATTTAATAGGGTTTCTTGTCAAGGTTGGACATCAGTGATGCCATCCTGTTCTTAGTTTTGTCTGATTGTTTAAATTTTCTCCCTTTCAGAATCCAATCCTGGTGAAGGCAGGGAAGTTCTTTTTGATGAGTTATGGAATGCAAGAGGCAAAGAACAAAATGTGTGATGGTGAGTCACAAGATAATAGAGATACAGGATGTATGAGATTTCACTGCCGAAGTGTTCAGTGTCAACATTTTGTTTCAATAATCATGAGTTGCTCAATGAAATGTGCATATATGTAAATTTAAATAGTAGAGCAATGTTTTTCCAAATGCTGTTTTTCAGAAAATTCATTTTTCCAGAATTTTAAAAGAGGAACCGAAATTTATTCGTATTTACAAAATATTTTTCAAGCATCTAAATACCTCACATAAATTTTTGGTATGATGAGTCAAAAGGGCCTGCAGTGGTGTTTAAGCCCATTAGTGATCCTAATTAATTGGTTCCGGGCCAATGTAGTCCATGGGGCAAAGGTGTCAAAACTACACCTAGTCGCGCAGCTCCCCTAAAAAGCAGCTGAACAGTTTATCCAAGACAGTGTGTGTTATCACCCATTTTTTGTTCATACTTGAGCAAGCATTGTTGCCTGCTTTGGCCAGTCCTTTTCCATGTGAGCATTTTGTAAGCATTTGCCGCGCAGCAATCGCATGCCTTCCTGTCACATCTGAACAGACTTAAACTTACAAGTACAGGGAAACTCCACATGTGACGTCATTCAGGCAGAATTCCCATGCGTTTGCCGCGCGGCAAATGCAGAAATCCAGCACTGCTGGATTCCAAAACTGACGCGTGAGTTGCCGCGCGGCAATCGCATACATGGAAATAGCACGACTTTTTAACTGGTTGGATTTTCGCCGTGCGGCAGCGGCCCGGCAAACACTTGCAAAACGCGTACATGGAAAAGCACCCTTATGCTTGAGCAGGTGTATCTGCGTGGCCATCGCATGTGAACCTCGCCATACAAATGAGCAGTTCTGTGATCAATTGTGTCATCTACCTAAACTCACCGTTATTCAACTTATTCCCCATTTCACTTTTACTGCCAAGAAGAACACTACTCAAACAAGATCACCTGGGTGTTATTTGGCAGAGATATGGTATCAAAGAAGAGAAAACAGATGGTGTTATGCTCTGATGACTAGCTGATTGTGGTGACAAGCCTGCCATCATTGCAAGGGATTTCAACATTGGCAAATCCACTATTATCAACATAAAGAATAGCAGAGATAAATTTGTCAAATTCAAAATGAAGTTGCCAGATACCCCTGACTCAATGAAAAATTATAAATTGTCAGTTTTAAAAGGTAGGGTCTATGATATTTCAAAAACTTTTAATTCCCTTGCCTTTCACTTGCTGTACTTCTGCTGCACTGGCCCTCCTCTGGGCTGTAAATGAAACTAACCGAGCTTCACCAATGGCGATGTCATTTGACTGTGACCTTTCCATTTCTTGCATTTGTTGAGAAAAGGGCATGCACGTATCCTAAAAGCAGGTTACACTTATCATTGCCATTCATGTTCTGCAAAAAATTAAATATTTTTTATATGTCCTGGTCGTCAATTGCCTAGATTGAAATAAAACAATATGTTCTGCTGGAAAAATGGCTTTAAGTTTGTCATGAACAGTCATCTGAACCAGCCTCCAGACCCATGACTATTTTACCAAATGTTTGTTTTACTGTACAAAAATCTTTTCCTCCAACGTTTTTTGGAAACAGCGCTATAATATATATATATATATATATGTATATATATGTATATATATATATAATCAAAGTAATAAACATACAAAATCAATACATCATAGTGAAAGTGCTCAACCATGCAGGGGAGCATTAATAATCTATCATATACAGTTAGTTTTACTTCATGTAGTGCAGAACTGTTTCGTGAGTACAGCTGACTAGCTGGCTCACTCTTCAGGTACTAATTAAACTGGTCAGACATGCGGGTGAAGTTTGCTGTAATAGTACATGAAGTGAAACTAACTGTATATGATACATTATATATATATATATATATATATATATATATATATATATATATATTATATATATATATATATATATGCAAAACTAAGTTTTTGTGCGTTGTGTTGCCCTATTTTCTGTTTTCTTTCAAGTTAAATTGATTTATTGCATACTTTCATATACAAGGCAGGAAATACATACTGATGTTCTTGCTTTCTTGGTTGACCACAACATGGCTCAACATAAGTTGAGCTGAATAATTCAATTATTTTCAACATTGTGTCTTATTTAAACTTTAGGTTTAATGTGTTTGCTGACGTAATGTATTGTCTGTTAACACATGTCTGTTACAACAGCTGGAGCTACTTCCACCAAATTTTAAAGACATATTTATTATGTGATTAACACAGGTATTTAAGCTGCATTTAGGGCTAACTGTATTCCCCTTCTTTGGAACAAAATTAAATTTGACACTTTTTTGCAAATACTTCAGAAACTTAAAAAATCTTTGATTTCATGGTTTATCATTCATGAGTGCAAATGAAGTTAAATGATAAAAAAACAGAGTTGGAGAATAGAATTCATGGACCATTAAATTTTACTGCTAAAAAATCTGATGATTTGATTTGTTCACACACATATAATGTGTGTTACCAAATATCTGAGGAATTGTTGAAGGTATCAGCATGAAATGCTAAAGGCTACATGTAAGCGACTGACAAGCAGATGAAAGCGTTAGGTTACACCATCTACATGTATATTGGACTTACGCTGAAGTGCTTCCAGTGCTCCAAATGTTACCAACAGTCATACAACATTTTGTACACGGTGACAGTTAGACAAATGAGTCATTTGTTCAGTAATAGAGAATGAGTCCCAGTAATCTGTACCTAGGAAATCAGAGCCAATGCTTATAGTCAGATATGTAGCTTATGCAAGGGCTTCTAAATAGATAATTTTGTATCTTATTACAGTATAAACTCTGCCGACTTTCATTTCTAAGCTACAGTAGTTGGTCTTTGTCCTTTTTCCTTCTATCAGTTGTCCGAGATAGAAACTGATAGTCTCTTTGATAACTTGCTACCAATCATAACTGTAACAGCTAGAAACTGACATCCAGATAGGATCTGAGGAAACATTATTTGAATTCTGAAATATGGTCATACAGTTAAACTTAGTTAAATGTTTAGAAATTTTCATTCAGCCGGGGAAATGGTTTAGATTTTAGGTTGTACCGGTATTGTAATCCAAAACAGTCCCAGGTGAAATTTGGTACGTTAAATCGTGCCTTATTTTCTTGAAAACAAGTGTCAGTTATTTGTCCGATAATTCACCTTTGGTTAATCATCATGGTCCAAAAAAGATATAAAAAGTTTCTGTGTTGACATAATCGTTAAATTTGTGATCTTCAGTTTCTCATATTTGTTTTATCCACCAGGTTCCATCATGGCTGTTGGGATGGAGATAATACCAGGAGCTTTGTATCCAACACAACTCTTTAACTTTAGCTCAGAGTCAGCTGAATCGAATTCACTGGGCTGTACTCAGTTTGTAACAACTCCATTACCTGAACAGATCTCAGTTAATTTGATAGTCATGATGTCTGCAAAGGATGCGACAGATAGTGAGCAAGGCCAATGCAGTGCAAAAGGTGCAGTTTACATCTGTGACAAGGATCTGCCGGTGAACTATTGTTTAAAAGACATGAAGCAACTTTATATCAGCAAATCTGGGATCTGCATACTCTCTGCTTGCAAAGATAAACTTTATGTAACAGAAAAGTATACTGCTGCAGGTCTTGGCCTCACTAATTTCAGAATATCAAAAGTTCAGCCATCGGACAAACAGGGAGACTTCTGTGTGAATCATGCTCCTAAGATTGAACCCAAATATGAAGATGTTGTGCCAGCATTAGAAAATACTGAGGAGGTTAAGCCATGTGCATTATTTAAAGTTGAAACAAAAGGAGAAACAAGAGTAATGAAAGTGAAGGAGCACAGAAAACAACACCTCCCCAAAATCCAGTCAGTGGTTTCTGCCAACAATCCACCAGAAGATCATTATGACCAAAAGAAAGTACATGCTTGTAGTAGGGTCACAAAAATTGAAGATGATACCTTACCACTGTGCAATCATATTTCACTATCTGCTGGTCAAAAGACAAAGCAGAACACAGGAGAGCAGCCGAGTTTGTCAAAGAGAGCAAACTCTAACTCAGATAAATGTGGGGTGGCACCCATCACAAATCTAGAAAAGTTTGTTTCAAGGAAAAAGGAAGAATTTTCTTCTAGTACACAGTATGGAAATTCCCAGGTTTTACCAAATGCTCCACAGTGGTCAAGTGCACTTGCTGGTCTACAATATACAGTTTTACCCCAATCAAGCACATCCGTCGGTCAACAGTACACAATCTTGCATCAGGCCAATGGTCCTACAGGTCTACCATATACAATGGTGCCACCTGTGAGTGCAACTGAACCTTACAAACTGGCCCCACCAACCAATCCTGGTGAACCATTTACACTGATACCACCAATGAGTAATGCTGAACCATTGAAACTGGCACCACCAGTGCATCCTGGTGAACCATTTACACTGATACCGCCAATGTATAATACTGAACCATTAAAACTGGCACCTCCAATGAATACTGGCGAACCATTTACACTGATACCACCGATTAATAATACAGAACCATTTCAACTGGCACCACCAACTTATCCTGGTGAACCATTTTCAGTAATACAATCCGTGAGTAATACAAAACCATATAACGTAGCACCACCAACAAGTACTTCTGCTCAGAATACAGGGGCACATGTGCCTCCTATTAAACCAAATCTGATTTTGCCATACAACGGCACACTTGCTTCTTCAGGTGAAAGCAGCCTGGAAGTGAACATGTCATCTCAGATATGTGTGTCTCAAGTGCAAGATAACCTAGATGTTTTGCAAAGTTCATCCGTTCCCATAAATAGTATTATTTCAACCACAACACATAAAATTGCATCACCTGAAGTGGTCCAAATGACTGGAAACTGTGAAGTTCTAAGTACTCCAGATCAGGAAAATAATCACCTGACCAAATTAAAAGCAGAAATAGATGGTCACATAGATGGGGTTCCAGCTGGGAGAAATGAAATACAGGCAGATGAAAACCCCAATATTAGCATCATTGTAAAACAAGAACACAAAACGGAAGAGATAGTGACTACAAAAACGGACCATGGTGACAATAGTAAAAACTTAAAAGACATGACAGGTGAATTCAAACAAAACTGTGAGGAATCTAACGAGGCTGACGAAATTACAACACCTGTGTTGAGGGTTTTATTATGTAGGAAAGAAGTATATTGTGTTAGTGAACATTCTGATGCTAACAAAAGGGAAGAAACAAATTGTGATGAAACTGAAGAAGTATTAGAAAACCAGGACGACGGTAAAAGGTGCCAATACACATCAGAGGACAGTGAAAACGAAGAACAGGTATCAGATTGTAATGAGGAGACAAGATTCATCGACACAACTCCCGTAAGGCGGGGAGGGTTGCCTCCAAGAAGAGCAGCGAGGTCATGCTTCTATCGCATCACAAGGAAGAGAAAATGTACGTTTCAAGATGTAAATGCTGATGGCTCCAGTAACCTTAGACCTAAAAGAAATTGTACGTTAAAACAAACGAACGAAAAGAGCAAGAACAAGGACCAAGATTATGAAGTCTCTAGCAAAGAGAGTAGCAGTAGTGAGAATTCTGATAGTTCTGACAGTTCTGAAAGTGAGGAAGAGGGTAGCTCGGCCAGATTCAAGTGTGAACAGTGCGCGTTCTTGCATTGTAATCGAAAAGATACCAAAATATGTTTCATTTGTCATCCATCAGCAGTGATAAAAAATCCAGAAAACCCTTTGCAGAGGCACCCAGAGGACCATGATTTACCTGATTTGCCAGAGACTGTAAAATATGTGAAGACTAAAGAAAATGAGTCTTCAAGGGTTATTTTAGCAGCAAAACATGCACTCTCAAGAGGGACTAAAATGGGACCAGTCGTTGGGGACCATTTGCCAATTGATGAGCTAAAATTTTCTCAGTGTCTTGAACCGTACTACTGGCCATCCAATAATGGATCAGAAATCAGTGTTTATGATACAAGTAACCTGGAGAGAAGTAACTGGTGTCATTTCCTGACGGGAAAAGATGAAGGTGGCAACTTGTTTCAGGTGGTTGAAGGAGACCAAGTTTATTTTGTGACCACCAAAGCTGTTGCAAAGGAAGAACCCTTGACTGTCCTACCTTATAACAGACTAACTGTGAGTAATCGCAGGGCATTCAATGCTGGGCGGTTAGAACCAGGGTTATTGGAATGCCGTAGGTGTGAGCAAAAATATGTTGATTTGTTGGCTTTGCGTAAACATATTGTTATATTTCATCCTTTTCCAAACTATATTAAGCCGTTCAATTGTGCAACTTGTGGATTGCTTATCTATACAAAAAAGCAATTGAAAGAGCATAGTAGACAGCACCATGGTAAAATTCATGAATGTCACATGTGTGGAGCAAGGGTGTATAAGCTCCAGAGCCATGTGAAACAATGCCACACTAAGGGTCCAAAGAGTTGCCCATTTAAGTGCAAAGATTGTGGGAAATCATTTGCTGTTTTGAATCTGTTGAACCATCACAAGAAACGTATTCATCCCCCCCAGATGCTTAAGTGCTCAAAATGCCCAAAAGAGTTCAAAACAATGGCGGTTTTGAAAAAGCATGAGCGGTATCACATGAAGGAATACACGTGTGCATGCGACCGCTGTGGGAAGCAGTTTGTGGAAAAAAATAATTTACAGGTTCACATGCTTACACACTCTGGTAAAAAACCTTTCAATTGCCGTAAGTGTGATATGGGTTTCACAACAAAGCAGAGTTTACAGGGCCATTACAAAAACAAGCATGGCTACTCAGATTTCATAATGCCAAAGATTACAAGAGAGTTTCCTTTGAAGTTCAATTCATGATCTTGTGATGCAGATGTCTTTTGTAGGTCACATTTATTTGTTCACCGCTTTCATCTTTTAACGAAAACTTCAACATGGTCAGTGAGTTGGATAATAGTTGATCATTTTGACTAAAACAGAGATAAATTGAGACACTCTTTCTGTTAAGGGATAAATGTATAGTATATTGTTATTGTAACATATACGTCATATCTTACAAACATGAATTGATATACATGTTCTTAAGTGTACCCAGGCTTCCTGGACTTGTATATCGCAAACTAGTTAAATGTTATCTCAGATTGCAACATCACATTATATACATAATACATCATACAATATAAATTTCTGTATTAAAAATACCAGTTACATGTTAACAGTTACCAACTTATTAAAGCTGTTAATTTGTATGCCATATCCTCATACATGAATAACTGTAATCAGAATAGATACCCCAGTAATAGTTTTAATACAAGATGGTAATATACAGTAATTGTAAAGTCAGAGACAGTGATAGAACAAGTGTAATAGACCCCTTTTGTGGTATCTGGTCCATGGCATTCCCAGTCCTGTACTTATGTGCAAGTATAATATAGTACTGGGAGGTTCGTATACATACTATACAAGGAGTCAAATACACAATTTAGCCTGCACATAGAAAGCCTTCGCTTTTTGTAAAATAACTCGCAATTGCCGCGCCAGGGGTTTTGTTCCTGCACAAAAAAATTAGAACATCTATGTTTTGCATCCGACTGGACCCTGTAGCGAAGAAATTCTTTACGGACGGAGATTCATAGTGACAAATATCAGTGTTTTGTGTTCATGGTTTTAACATGATTCACAGATCCAGAATTTGGTGATCTTTTATGCGTATAAGATAAATTATTAAAGGATATTTATGCGCAATGATATGGCTTCGTTATTTTCCATCCGTTCAGATGTGACATTTTAGTTTTTTTTGCATTAGCGTCAGGGTAATCGTGTATTTCAGCGAACCTGTAAGCTTATGCGATGGTGTTGCGTCGTCCGTACGTTAATCTATACTATCTCAAAAACGGCAGGAGCTAGCATCACCAAATTTTATGCAAAAACAAAAAAAAAGGGAGTCATCAAAAATAGTCTATTGTATTTTACTTATTTTTTTGCGATCTGCATAGTTAAATTTTATAGGGAAAAGGCTGAAAAAAAATCTTTTAAGGGGCCGAATCCCCCATAAAGCAAGTTAAATTAACATGAAAAATAGCGTCTTCTCTTTGTAATAAATTGGTACCTGCCAAAACCTTGCGCTGAAACCGTTGGCTTACTCCTGTACACGAGTATTAAAAACAGTGGACCGGGCGCGGTCATAGGTGTAAACAAAATTACGGCGTGCACTGCCTGGGCCAAACTATATGTCAATCAGAAAATGCCCTGACCGTCTTGGCCCAAAAAATGTAATGTATGTTCCTGCTGGCTGAAATGTTGCATGTTGTCTGTCGCGCATGCGCAAAATCGGATCTCCGTGTTATTGTAAACAGACACATGTGGACTATGTTTACAAACACGCGAAACCATGACGAGGTGTTAAATAGCTCAAAGGGAGGTACTGAGACCGTGTGCAGGGTGAGTTTTGCCTGGAGACATTTAAATGAAGCAAACGTGAACTGAGAGTGTGAAAGAAAAGGTATAATATTGCTCCTGATTTTGTCCCTTTAAAAATCTCCCTCTCGGAAACTGAAAATATTTCACAGAAACAATTCCTGGAACTATCTAAGGTTTTCGAATGGTTCCTGTACGGTAAATTATTGCCGAGTTATACAGGAAGCTGAACCTAGTCATTTGGCCTAAAAAGGATACTAAAAAAAACAATATCAGTGGCGGTTTTTTTAGGGGGGGAGGGGGGGGGGGGGCGCCTGTAGACGGTTAATAATGCACATTATTTATAATGATTGTTATGGGCATTCTGGTATCAGGGTCAGGATTTCCCGTATACGTAAACAAACAAACATGAATATTGTTTCAAATGAATGAAATAACCTCAAAAGCTGTACAGATTTAGCATTGTCATTGCCAAACTTGAGACAGGCCATATACTGACAATGAAAGAGAACGCGTTCGCTTTCTTTTAAGATAGGTTTAGCTCTCGTCGAAGATTTGTCTGTCTCCTCTGCACACTGGAATAAATTTGACCCGTGCATGGTTTTAACTAGTGTCATAAAGACACTGCATGGTTGTGTGGCTACTGATTCGCCCAGGTTAAGATCACGTGTCTGCCCTAAGGATAGCCGGACCGAAACGACCCGCCTCGTTGACAGTTAGCCGGAAGAGGTCGATTAATTGGCTGCCTCTTAGGGATAAACCAGCTGCATGGGCGTTCTAAAAGTAGGATCTTCAACGAGGGATTGTATGGTATTTGCATTGTAGTCAACCTTCTAGTAATATAAACATGTGGCACCTCGTTCCTTCTTTCTAAGAAAATTAACAGAAAATGGAATATTTTGTGGTGTAACGGAGTGCTTTTTATTTAGTCAAGGTAGGCCTATTATTAAAATCTGACCATCGACACAGCAACGGACACAAACGAGTCGAGACAAATTCTACTATATATATACTATTTCTACAAGTCTTTCTGCCGAAGCCGAGTTCTTATTATGTTATTACAAGATCTTAATAAACTTTATTCAAACCAATTAACACAAATAACGTTCACCATTACAGATATTAGTAAGGGTAGATCACTGGCCTCAGCAGTGAATTATCGTGGTATGTATCATACATATCACGATATCTAAGACAGTATCTAATATCGTCTTACCGCGAATTTTCGTGTTACTTTTTTTGTGGGACAAAGCGTCCCGTAAAATGAGGTATTACAATATTATCTAATGTGCTAACCCTATAAACCACACTATGGATTGCTTCTATGTGAACAGGTATATACGAAGGGATGTAAGCAACTTTTTAGTCGCAGTGTCAGCTGAAATTAAACAAATAACGTTGTGTCTAACACTTTTTTCAGTCATGTTCTCACTGAAAACAAAGAAGCGAACCAAAACGTTTGAACAGGGAGAAATGTGTTGTCATGTTCCCACTGCGCCGCCAGTGTATACATGTGTATCGTGTATAACACGTCATAATTGGCACAGTAATGATACATTTAATGTTCAAGATTAGGACCAACAGGAATAGGTAAGAGTAAACTTATTTATAATGCTCAATCGTGGAAACCCCAACAGCAGCTTAAACGAACAGGACGCATTTGTCGTAAACCAATATTATATTTTAGATCCTCTCAGGAATATTAATCACTCAAACTGTGCATACATCTGGCCATAAAAATAGTTGTGAGATTGTCCGACAGTTTTTAAAGGGCCCACAGGCAGCTGGGATTGTCTAGTACGAAATATTTTAATCCACAAATGTGTGTGTGTGGGGGGGGGGGGCGGGGGGGGGGGGGGGGGGGGGCTTCACTGCGGAGATATTTTGAACCGAAGTAAATTTTCTACTATCACTCTATCCTTCTATTACATATGTGGAGGATAAGAAGCATTAAAAAAAAACACATCTACTTCATGAAGTTAAACATGCAGCCATTAAACTGTAACGCGGAGAATCCGCAACCTCATAAAACTGTTCTTGGACGAATTGTGACTGCGATGTCCTTTCGTATCCATAGATGGTAACACGATCATACGATGTCACTAACACGTACACAATAATTTGAAACATTAAACAACTCGGAGCGGACACACCTGCAGTGTAACTGCCATCTATAAACTGATAATGGAGCATATATATAGACTGTATTGCCAAAGATCATAAGCGTTACTGTTTTATCGAAAGGGGCTATTGAGAAAAGTTTTAGATCGGGACGGCCCATGCACAGAATAAAACATGAATGAAAGACTAATTAAGCTTCCTGTGATGTATGCTCTGAATCATGAACAGCTCAGATACTTAAATTCCAACATTTCACGAATTGACTCTACATGCAGAACCGCGCAATCAAATTCTTGCAAAATTGATATAAGTTTGACAAACACATTTGAGTTGACGTCGGAGAGCGATACAGATACAATTCAGATACGACTACATCGGGCGCACTAACGTTCAAGACAAAGAAGGTACAGGGAAACTGATAACACTAAGCATTAACCAAAACTTGCATTTATAAACAAGACCAGCTAGGGTCCCAGTACAATGAAAGTACTCCGGTAACAAGTACAAGTGTTTTAGCTATTGATATAATAGTAAACTCGAGTACGAGTACCGAGTACTCCAAATTATGTATTTGTTAATTTGGAGTTATATATATATATATATATATATATCTTCTTAGTATTCCTTGATATATATATATTTACATATATATATATATATATATATATATATATATATATATATATATACTAGTATATCCCGTGATATATCTCGTGATAGACAAGAGAACACGACAGCTAGCGCCACTGACTATGAGCGTGACTGAGTATGCCTGGATTAATGATAAGGACTACGTCTCACCAAAAATGAAGCAAAGACTATCCAAGGCGTGTTGGAGAAAGCTCTAGGACCAGGTCCAAAAAGAAGCAAAGACTGGCCAAGGCGTGTTTAAGAAGGTAGAGGATCCGGTCCAACAAGACTAAAAGACTGATCAAGGCGTGTTGGAGAAGCTGAGGATCAGGTCCAAAAAGACTACAAGACTGACCAAGGTTTGTTGAAGAAAGTTGGGGATCAGGTCCAAAGAGACTAAAAGACTAACCAAGGCGCGTTGGAAAAACCTGAGGATCAGATTCAGAAAGACTGACCCAGGCGTATTTGAGAGAGCGGAGGGTCAGGTCCAAAAAGACTATAGCTAAGGCGTGTTGAAGAAAGTTGAGGATAAGGTCCAACAATACTTAAAGATCGGCCAAGGCATGTTGGAGAGAGCTCAGGATCAGGTCCAAAAAGACCGGCCAAGGCCTGTTGGAGAAAGCCGAGGATTAGGTCCAAAAAGACTAAAAGACTAACCAAGGCGCGTTGGAATAGGTTCCGAGTTTGATTAAACTATTCTTCTGCAAAACAAAAGCCGAAGATTATACTTCAGTTTCCAGTTGAAGTTATTGTTATCAAAGCTCAGGCGGCCTCTGTGGATATTTTGATATAAACCACTCTTTAATGGGCAATCCCCTGTATATCAGTGAGGGGCAAAAACTCTTTATAAAATATGCAAAGTTAAACTGAAGATAACTTCTTGTTGTTCAGATCCTTTGTATATCTGCAGTGATTGACGATCATATTTCAATCCAAGATCCATGCGATCTATAAAACTGTTTACCAATTTGCGTGCACACAAGCTATATTGGACAACAGGCATTATAGTTACAAAATAAAGGTGAATGAGCAGTTTCCACGTTTAATTAAAAAAGCCGAAACGCCACGCCTATTATTCTTTTAGCAAAGGTCATATCAGGTTGACGGGCATTATTTCACCTGCTGCAAGGGATTTGTAAGTTTGGGGTTGATGAGAGGTTTCTTGTTCTCTGTACACCGCCGGGTTCATTACCGGATCCTTTTCCTTCTGCCCCTTCTGGTGTTTTAACTCTAGTTGTTCCAGTCCTCATTCCTGGTTTAATTTTTTATAGGGAATAGATGGTTGGGGTCGATGCCTCTGGCCTCCCTATCTGCAAATATCTGTGTAAAAGAAGGCACTTCTACGACTTGATTCAGTACTCAGGTCCAGCTAGCCTTGGTTGGGCTCCTTTGCTATATTGCCACCATTTCCACTGTAAACACTGGTGTAAAAGTTGGGTTTCCAGCTCAGGACCTCCCTGGATATGCGTATGAACCGCGAAGGAGGAAGGTGTTCATGCAGTCGCCTCGCCAGCGTAATGTACCATACAGAGGCTTAGTGGAACTAGTTTTGGTTACGTAGTGATCCTGTTGGACTCTCTAACCACCTCTGACGTCCAAAGTTTTGCTGTTCCACATTGACAGAAGCAGAAACCGTGATATCTTGGAATTTGTCAATCAGTTTTGAAAGTAATCATCAGTGCAGACATCCATGCTGGAGATGTTGGATTTCTTGATACTGATGCTCATTCCCAGTTCCCTGACTGTGATGTATACACCCCAAGTGACTGTGTGATCCGAACCTTTCTTTCAATAGTCTTTGTGCGGCAGACGTGCAAGCTTGAGTAGCTTTTATTATCCTTTGTGTAAGGACACCGTGTTGTCATGTGACGAAGGCGTGCAGGACCACTGTGAAGAAAATGCCAAAGTGCGTTAGAATCACAACAGCTGTATAAGACGGCTGATCTGAATATGGGCTCTTGTATTGAAAAATCAAGATTTGATCGTCTGAATAATATTACTCTGTCCAATAACTAGAGGATGTTTCTGCTGACCTGGACAGATGCTTTTGTCATATCGATTAAGGCACCATAAAGGAAATTGCCGATGCTACCGACAGCTACTGTTGAAGGGAATAGATAACGTCGACATCTGAACACGACATTAAACAGAAGCGGATCCATTTCATCAAAAGCATCCTTTTTGAGGGCTTCAGACAAAATTTTCCGGACCTTGGGCCTTTTTTTTTTAGGATTTTCTGGATCCGCCCCCGTTGAAGCCGCGCCAGGCCTCAGTGCAGACTGAGTGTATACTGCTGTCTCGTTAGTATTACTACCCCCCCCCCCCCCAAAAAAAACACTACATTAGGATAGCCCATGAAATTTGTTGCGGTCTGGGCGATAACCTATTATTTATACAAGGTTTTGATATCTGAATCCCACGTGTCATGAGAAAAATCAAGTATTTGCCACAAGCTGTTTGCTTCAAGAACTTCTGTCAAATACGAAAGCGATTCCAAATCTGTTCTGAGAATTTTTTTAGGAAATTTATACTGGTCATTTATGTCAGGTCATTTTATATATATATATATTCATATACAAAACCCATGTCTCACAAGCTGTAGCTAAGATATTTGAGCGAACCTGTATAGAGATTTATCGAGGTTTAAGTTTGCCATGAAGGCGATAGTGTTCACAGAATGGGAACCTTAAACTCTGTCAAATATCACACTGTGCCATTTCCTACCTTTCATGAGGTAACCTAGTAATGTTCTAGTGAGTATCCCCTTAGCCATGAATTCACGGCTCAGTTGCAAATTACAGTAGACTATGTGGGGTCAACTTTTAGTCATGATATTAGTCATGCAAAAAGCTGTACTTCCATAGCCATACTTACTACGAGCGAAGCATTAATACAAAGAGTGACAAAAGTGTAAAGACCAGAATGTGAATCCCAAATATGTTGGCCGATTTCAATCCCTGGGCGATTGCAGGAGTGTCACTTGCATAACCCGAAGGAGATGCTTGTATGTAGTGAGAAATTAAACAGGCATCGAAATTCAACAATGTGCCGAGTTATAAGGGAATTGTTTGAATGTAATCAAATATAACGGCCATTCTGTTTATTCGATGTAACATGATACTTGTAAGCTGCCAGGTGTGTCATACATGTATAAAATGCTTGTTTTCATGTCTGAGAGTTTCAGCAAAATAGATTACTTGGTTTGTGTTTCCGTTCACAAATCCTTGGTAGAATATATTATGTTTGAGGGACAAAACTGGGGCAAGGTACCTTATATCCACTTTTAACAGATATGTGTTTTAAATAACAATGAGACATTATTATAAAACATAAAGCACTTTACTCTATAATTCCCTGGTTTCCTTTGATAATATCACAGTCAAACTCTTGTTCAAATGCCTTAACAAATAAATCTGTACATTCATCAATGGTAACTTTTCTTTTGAGTTCCTCAGATATTGAAGTTACACCTTTGCCCTCTATACCACAAGGGACGATATGCTCAAACCATCTCAGATCCGTACAGCAGTTTAAACCAAGCCCATGGGTGGTGATGTACCGACTGCCATGAACTCCTGAAAAGACAGAAATGTAAAATATTCTGTTAGACAATGGATATATGGGTGACATAAGTAGTCCACGAGATATTGAATTCTCATGTATACCAATAATCAATGATGTAGTCGAGTCAACATCATCCAAGACAGAATGCAATAAATGCAGGCCACTTGAGTCCAAGTCAAGCTTTTTCATGTCCTAGTACTATGAAAATCTCCTTTTATAATGAAATTTTAAATGGACATTTGAGAATATCATGTGCATTTTAATGTTAGTTTTTATATGGTTTAACCTGGAAGTTTAATTATGTTAACCCCCTGATGCAGAGATAAAACCCTTGATGTATGGTCTTTTTTTTGTTTTATTCTGTTGGTAGTTCACCCATGAGCACAGTACTTGTATAATTTGTGACAAAGTTTCTTTTTTCCTGGACTTTCGATAGACGTGGCCTGATTTCTCGATTCCCCACCTTTGAGTTCGAGTGTGGGCCATATTTATGCACATGTCAAGTTTGGTTAAGGTCTGTGAAATATTTTTTTAGTTATCCTGCAAACAAGATTTATCTGTGGTGTAATTTGAGGCGGGACCGACATAAAACCATAGTATCCCCCCGACTGTACTGAAAACATTGTGTCATGCATAAGGTAGTACGTTTATATTTGTACATTTGTATGTTTCACAATCTAAATTTAAAAGCCCTATAAAAAGGTGCCTTCATACCCTTACCTTTCAAGTATTTAATGATATCCATTTAAGCAGTTTATTTTTAATGCAGCACAAAAATAACATTTATATGTGTATAACTGATTACAAACAAAAAACAGCAATGTGTGGCAGGTATAGAATTCCCAAAATCCTTACCCATAGCACATATTTTCTTGTCTAGCACCCAGACCCCAGTGCATGGTGAGGTGTTGGCTTTAATTCCAAAGTACCCACAAGTCCTGATGACAGTTTGCTCTAGCTTCTCTATGTATGCTCTCATCCCAAGCTTAAAATTCTTCAGGTTTATAATGGGGTAAGCCACAAGTTGTCCTGGTCCGTGAAATGTTACTAATCCACCACGGTTAGTCCTGTAATACTCAGCACCAGTTTTCTTCAGCTTTATACCAAAGCTTTCATCATAATTATGCTTCCTGAGACCAACAGTGAAAACTGGATCATGTTCCACAAGCAGCAGAACATCCTGACCTAATGTCAAATTGGCCTGACCTTTGACCTGAGAATTTTGCATATTGACCCTGTTAGCCTCCATCTTCCTCAAATGTTGGTTTGCATACTCATTTTGCATTTCTAGAGCCTTACTGTATCCCATTCTTCCCAGATTTATCAACTGCACAGCAACCCGCCTGGTCATGTTCCTGCAACAAAAATCAACCACATAATATTATCATTTAATATCAAATTTGGATGATATCCCAGTATTACAGTTACTGTGTGATATTTAAATTTCACTTCTGAATTTATAAATAGAATACGTAAATCATAACATTCAATCATATATCCACAGCTGGCGTTTCTTGAGCATTTGAAGACTTCATGGTATATCTAATGTATATTAGACTTATGTAAAATAATTATTATAGGCAAAATAGTATTATTTCTGATATATTTTCATTTTCAATTTCATTTTGTATGTTCAAATACATTTTGTATAGATTCTGTGAACAAGAATGTCAAGGAAAATATAAAGGGACATAATCAGGAGCAATAGTATGCCTATTCTTTCACACTATCAGTTCAGTATTGCTTTATACAAAAGTTTTCCAGCCAAAACATCCTAGCACACTGTCTTTGTACCTCACATATGGCTGTTTTACGCCTTAGGACATGGCTCTGCTGGTTTGTAAACACAGCCAACGTATGTCTGTTAATCATAACAAGGCTAAGTGACTGGAGGTCTGATTGTGAGCCACAACACATTATGTTTCAGCCAGCTGGAACATGTATATTACATTTGTGGGATGAAGTCAGTCAGGGCATCTCCTGCAGATGATAGACACGTTTTGTGGCTTTGCGATGCACACGTGATGTTTATGTTGACACCTGTGATTGTGCCTGGTCAACCGTTTTTATCACTAGTTTATAGGAGTAAACAAACGGTTAAAGGGCAATGTTTTGGCAAGTTCCAATTTATTTCAAAGAGGACAAGCTATTTTTCATGTTAATTCCACATGCTTTATTTGTGATTGGGCCATTTAAATTTTTGCATTACCTACTTGTATTAAACCTTTACTGGTTTGTACATTGTATTATAATATATTGCTAGTTACCTTAATTATCACTGTTTATATTTGTTCATTGATACAAAGTTTATTTCTTTTAATATTTTGCAAATAATAACTGTGTATTGTTGAAAACTGTATACATATGCATATAGGCCAAGTATCCTGAAGGTTACTTCACCACCAGTTTCCTTTGGCGGCGAAAAAACTGTGGTGACGAAACGACCGGTTTCCTGGATGGACGCCTTGAGATGGGCAGATCAAGTTAACTGATAGTCTTTAAATAGTTGTTATGGTTACACAGTACTGAATACGGACCCTTACAATTACATATATTCAACGGAGATATACCAAAGGGTACGTGTGGAAATGATATACCGTATTATTTAATTGTACGCACTGCACTGTATGCCCATTGTCCACCCACCTAGGTTGAGAAAATCTCTAACAGTTCGATGCTTCTTGTTCACCCGCTACCACCAGGCAACTCAACTATGCATCAACTCATTGAGCCTGAGGTCAATGGCCGGACAGAGATATTTTACCGTTACTTTGGGGCTCTGAACGGTCAGATCTTTTACCGTTTCCTAGTGGTTCGAAATAAATTGGGGAGAACATGTGACAAAACGATGAAAGCTTCAAATGCGAACGTGAAATTCTCTTCACCTACCAAACCCTATTTAAATTACGAAAAGAAAGATGTTTATATTGTTTGAACAAAATTAATTGATAATTAAACTTTATCTAAACAACATTTGGTTTTTATTTTGTTGTTGTTAACACTTATGGGACATCCCCCTGAATATTGAACAGTCTCATAAAATCATGTGACAGGCCATATGACTCGTGGTCACATGATTAAATCCAAACAGAAAATAAGGTACCGGCACCAGAACAGAAGGATGGCGTTCATCGGGGAAGTCAGGGGTTTCTACATTTTAACTGTTACGTGTCTCCTGATCTTACAGCTCAGCATTCAGGTGCACTCAAGAAACTGGAAAGATCGCACACATGGTCTCCATGCCCCTGCTTTGCCTCGAAAAGTTGACCTCCCTCCAGACCAGTGGTTCGACCAAAAACTGAATCATTTTGACGACGCGGACCCCAGAACATGGAAACAGGTATTCCATTTCCTGATGTAGATAATAATAACTTCCTCAGCCAGTCAAGGAGGTTATACTTTTACCCATGTTTGGTAGTGTGTCCTTTTGTGTATTTATTTGCTTGTGATTAATGCAAAATAAGTTGAACAAAACACTGTTCGAGATCATTATCAGTTGAATGTGTGAATTAAATTCTGTTATTAGGTTTATCAGCAAAAAAAAAAAAAAAAAAAAGATATTAAAATACTGTACCCTATCAATGGATAACATTTATTTTAGGAACTAAATAGTTTTTGGATTTATGTTGATATGAACATTCTATGCAAAGACATTACAAATTATGCTTTGCAGGAATTCTGCCAGCTCTAGCTCTGACCTGGCAGCATTTCAGGAAAACTGATGACAGACCAGGCAGGCCTGCAGCAGGCTCGGCTGATTGCCAGGTCAATAAGGGGCTGTGTCCCTATCCCTAATTGGGGGGGGGGGGGGGGTTCCCCACCTGCAAAGTCCAGTGATAGTCATACATGTCTTATGATTATCATTTCATTTCAATGTTTTATTTGAATTAAATAGTATGCTGATTTTCATTTAATTATATTAAAAACCAATACACCATGTACAGTCATGATTTCATATTGTCATCATGCATTCACATTTGAGAAAAGAAGGAACTGCATGTGTATTATTTACATATTTTATAAATTCATTAAAAAATATGTATGGTTTTTCATCGCTGTTTATAATTTTTATCATTATAACTCTTTACAAATGTATGTTCCTTAGAAAATGGTTTTATATTAAAATAAAAATCATCACAGCTGTAACTCTGCTGAAAAATGCTATGATGATCACAAAATTACCTAAATATCACAAATTGAATAGTATAAGGTAAAATTTACAATAATATTACCAATGTTCCACATATTCTTTGTCAATATCAAAACCATGATGATGGCACAGATGTAATCAATGTATTAATACTGTTCTGATCACAGAATTAAAAAAATAATTATATCACAAGTCAATTACTGAAAACACAAGTAATGTATCACAAGAGGTATGTATATTTTATATGTAGTATGTATATTTTATATGTATATTAATGGTCACATGATCAATGAATACAACATATCAGCTTTGTAAACATCTGAATCTTCTCTGATTATATCAACAAGAACTTCTGGGACTGTCATATAGCACAGTGTGTCATTGGTATAGTCCATTTTACATCTCAGTGCCTTGTGTTGGTTTGTGACTTAGTCTCTGTTTCTGCGGTCCCAATAAGTCTTTGTGCCATCCTGCTCCAAGGCCTGTGGAGAACTGCAGCCAATCAATGTTTCTTGGTGTGCCATAATATTATACATGTCAGTCACTTTTTTTTCAGGAGTGTTCTCAGCTGTCATACTGACCAAGTGGGCCTTAAGTTTAGAATAATTTTTCCAAATATGAATCTTCTCATCCTGGTGCATATGAAGAATTTTCAGTAATACATTCAACTGTGACTTCATAACAGTTAATGCTTTTGTTTTTGATAGTTTGCTTGTGTTTTTTTTCAATATTACCTTCTGTTTCTCGCATCCCAACATTATTGAACACACACTAAAGCCACTCTTTGTATTTAGCGCTATCCTTGTCCTCCTTAGCCAGCAAAAGTCTTCTATATTCTAGCTGTCACTGTTCTATTTTTTTCATGACATCATTGGTATATATGCCTTTTCATCGACAGAAATTACACATGCCTGCTTGACTGTGGACTGTCAATTTGCATACGAAGCCAGGCTCCTGTCTGGTTTACTTTGAACATAGTTTTTTATTCAATATGTGACATATTGGCATTTTCAGCCCTGGCTATAAGTATAAGGGCATCACATATCGCAAAGTTGCGTTCTCCACTGATGCTTGTTGGGCTGCAAATCTTTGTCACATATACTTAGTCATCTGCAGCATCCCAAAATTGTCTACCTAATGTACCTTACCCTGCAGCTGCCTCCTCATCACTTCCACTGCTGCTTTACGGACTTGTTGTAACAGAGTCACTGTTTTATCATCATTCTCAGTTGGCTTCCTCCACAAGGTCCAGGTATCATCAGTCTTGACTGGCACGCCATCAAATACACTTTTAGCACAAGACAGCAGTGGACAATCATCACTTGATGGACACTCAGGTTTATTCACAGTGCCTGGAAACTAATGTTCAGATCCAAGATATTATCTGCTTTTCCCAGTGGTCTCATCCATGAGCCGCTCACTAGACTATACTTCCTGTATGCAGGGCCAAGGACTTTCCCCAATATCAAACCCTTGTCGGACATCATGGAGCATGTTCAGAATTGGGCCTGTATTCTATAACATGAAAACATAAATAAACTGTCTCTTCTCACTTTCACCTCTTGAGTGTCCCTACGTTCATTTCACTTATTCTGAACTGTTACTAGTAATTATTATAAGTCGCCTGAGTCACAAAAAAACCTATGAACCTTAGACAACATGCCAGTGGGGGTGATTTTAGTTAGTTTACAACTAAAGTGAAGAGTCCTTTCTTGCATAAAAAGGGAACCATTTTGTATTTGAACAGCTACATTTAACGTAACACACCCCTGCTAAGGCTGGAAAATCGAGGTTCCCTGGACCCTTCCTCCTGTAATATAATGAATTTTAGGTGCAAGCAAATTCAGATATGGGTATTTCCCAGGAAATATATTAATTCAACTTTTGTATTTAACAACAACTTGTGCTACACTCGTTTTGCCCAAGAAGACATGTAGGCCTAATTCTGAATAAGTACCAGCTTCATTGACAGCAACAGTATATACCATTTTAACATGGTTCCCCATGCCAACCATGCTCAAGCGGCACATACTGAAGCTACATTGACATGGGCCCAATGTTATGTTGTTTGTACATGTGTATCCCAGGTAGTTAGGGGTAGTTGATGCTGACATCTGTTTGAGGAATTTTGCACTCACAGATGATTCATGGGACCAAGATATAATTTTACAATGGAAGTTGCTGTTTATACCTATAGAAAACATACAAGTCCCCTACAGTGCAGTCTAATACTTAATGCATGGTTTATATGCACCAGAAATGTTTGTTATTTCAGAGATACTTTGTGAACGACACATTTTACAAGCCAGGAGGTCCGGTGTTCTTGATGATCGGGGGAGAAGGTACCGCCTCCCCAGTGTGGATGGTGACAGGACACTGGATTACTTTGGCAGAAAAATACGGAGCTTTGTGCTTCCAGCTGGAACATCGCTTCTATGGCAAGAGTCGCCCAACACCGTGAGGATTTTTCAATCCTAAAAACTGAATTTTAAATTTTTAAACAGCATGAAGTTTAATTTGTATACACTTAAGTATCATTATTTTATTTTGCACCATACCTGAAAACAGATTCAGTATCAGACACATAAATTACATAAAACATTAAAGCATGTCAAGAACGGGACTATAGTTACTCCACTGCAGGTATTAGAAGGACAGTTACTGAAATATTACACTTGTATGGCTCCCATATTAAACAAATAAGATATTAAAATTAAACACATAAACTGATTCAGCTGAATAACCAGTTTGATATGTTATAAAACTGTATTCAAAATGGTGTATAACATAAGTTTTTTTCATTCTTACAAAATTTATAATTTTCAAAACCTGTTAGCCTCACTGATAAAAATTCAGAACTTTGTTCCATTTATCAGATATCTCAAAACCTGTCAAAATATACTTATATTCAGTACACATGAGAGGTCATTTATAATCTTCTGCATATATTTTCAGAGACATGAGTACAGCCAACCTGCGTTACCTGAGCAGTGAGCAGGCCTTGGCTGACCTTGCTAACTTCCGCATCTCTATGACAAATCAGATGAAACTTGGTGCAGCAAAATGGATCTCCTTTGGTGGTTCCTATCCTGGTATGTGTCATTTGTTATCTAGTCCAGTTCAGCAAGTCAAAAACTGGTTTGTTTCTCACTGAAGAAATAAAAGGAGCAGCCAGATTTCAAGGCCTAGTGTTTTTTATTTATAACTAAGAGATGCCATAATTTCCAGAAACCATAATTTTTAACCCAGCTGTAGGATTCCTTATCTGGAATATCCTTTCCTTAGGACTGAAGGATTTTTAATAAAAACTGAACACCAATTTGTGAGTTCAGGTGAGTAGCAGCATGTGAGCAAATTCCATGCCATTGGAACATTTGGGTGAATACCACTTTTTGGTGGCACTTACTTAAAAAGTCCGAACAATTTAGTCAAAATCGTCAATTCCAGGATGCTTGAGAAATGCTAAATATCATTGAAATTTAGTCATATTTTGAATAACAGTGACCATCTGATTAGTGTTTTAAAGTTAATTATTATAATTTATTAACTATTGGTAATGTTTGAAGATGATTCATTTTATCCATTTATTTACCATGAGGAATATTTACCAAGCTGGATGATCCCAGTAACTCGGATTTACCACTGGTATTTACAAGCCAGGCTTTTTCCAACCAGTCTTGTGAGTACAGACATGTGGTGTTATCTGTGTGTTAACATGGTGTTAACATTTCTCTTAGGTTCATTATCTGCCTGGGTAAGAGAGAAGTACCCACATCTGATCCATGCATCGGTGGCAACCAGTGCCCCAATCTTGGCAGTGTTAGATTTCAAAGGTATGTATCTTGAAGTTTTAGTCCTGTGTGGAAATGAGGATTATTAATTATTATCATATTTACTATAAATTCATGACTCTCACCATCAAGTTACAAGGATGAAGTAATTAATAGTTACCTCTGGCCGTGCCTGAATCCACATCCAAATCCAGCACAAAATTTAACCAAGCTGCCACAAAATTTAATTAAGTATTCCTGAAGAGGTCCCATTCCATTGTGCAAAATTTAATTGAAAACTGTTGCAAACATTAGCTGACATTGTGTGGAAAAGTAAGTGTAGAGCAAGGTCCACCCCAAAATTTATTTGATCTGTTACAAAATGTGATAACTCCTTCAATGCATATATGTCCTCCTTCCACAGTGTTTCATCTGGAGACATATGAGGACAAACAAACAGACAGAGGTGAACACATAACCTCTGCAACCATCTTCTCATGGCAAATCATTGCCCTTGCTTATGATCCTGTGATAGTTCTGATGAAATAAAGTAGAGTTTTGTGGATTTTAACTTAGTCACACCTGGGATACCTAGCCCTCATTGGTTTGAACTTTTTTAGTCCTGTGCTAACACCCTGGTGGCAATACCCAGCAAATACTGTCACTGAAAGCATTAGTATTAGTGGAGGGAGTTGTGGAAGAAACATAGCCTGACCACTGCACAATGAGTGTATCAATGTTCAGTGTTGTGAACAATAATGGTACAGGTGACTTTTTATTTCTATGTGTCACTGTTTTCTTCTGTAGAGTACTTTGGTGTGGTGAGGGACTCCTTGGCCACTACTGGACCCAACTGTGACCCAGCCATCCAGAAAGCTACAGAGGCAGTGAATGATATGATGAGCACAGAATCAGGGAGAGCCAAGCTCAAAACCATGTTTAGGTGAGAGGGGAATGTCACAGATAACTTGATGAGAGGATTGTGTATGGAGGAACTAATTACCATTTCTATATATATGTATAAAAAACACACGCATATATCCACTAATTAGAGCAAAATTGAGGTATGTTGTAATTTCCACTAATAAACATGTGGTCTGTTAGCTGTCTGATAATATAGATGTTAAGTTATTATAATTGGCTGTGTGATGATATAGACAAGGGCATAGCCTGGATTGAGGGAGGGGAGTTGGCCATAATATTTGGCATAGGCTATTAAAGCGCATATATATTCAATATATCAGTTGTACAAGATTTATCAATTAAAAAAAATATCATATTTGCAGGATCAAACCTTATGAAATATAGAATTATTATTAAACAATGCATTAATGACTGCATGTGCAATGCTTTATATTGAAATAAGTACCAAATTTGTGGATACCAATGAAGTGACAGGAATTTCATTATTTTAATTAGATTTTTTGTGAAAAGTGGAATTCCCCCTGTGGCCCCCTGGGCCATTCCCCTGATAAAGATATTAAAGTTTTTATTGTAGGCTGTTTAATAATACAGATAAAAAGTTCTTTTTGTAGACTATATGATGTTTAAGATACAGTCATTATTTTAGGTTGTGATAAAATAGATATCGGTGTTCCGATTTATCAATTAAATTGATGATTGGTCATTTTCTTTAAAAATTGATAAAATTAATTGCATTTTTGCAAAATCGATTAAATACAAATAGTAAGCACAAGCAAAGAATATTATTCTGTCAGATATATACATCAAAGTAACTAACAGCATCAAAGCTGAGCCTTGCGCAGCAAACATTTGTCGACAGCTAGTCAACCTTAGGTCAGATGGACTGATGGTTTCATATCAATACCAATGTACATGTCTCACCATTTTTCTGAGGTCAATATTTTAGGTGCTAGTATGTAGGAGATATTTCCAGGCTATATAGAACGTACATAAAATAATCAATTAATAATTGATCATCGGTCGTTTTTATTTTTCAATCATCGATTATGATTTTCAAACAAATTCCTACCACTAATAGATATACCCCCGGCAGATATTGCTGTAGATTTTGTGAAGATGTTTTTATTGTAGGCTGTGATAATATAGATATAGATATTATTGAAGCCTGTGTGAAAACATACATGTTATTGTTGTGGGCTGTGTGATGACATTAATATTATTGTTGTAGGCTGTGTGATGACATTAATGTTATTGTTAAAGGCTGTGTGATGACATTAATATTATTGTTGTAGGCTGTGTGATGACATTAATGTTATTGTTGAAGTCTACATGATGACATTAATATTATATAGATATTACTGAAGCCTGTGTGAAAACATACATGTTATTGTTGTGGGCTGTGTGATGACATTAATATTATTGTTGTAGGCTGTGTAATGACATTAATGTTATTGTTGAAGGCTGTGTGATGACATTAATATTATTGTTGTAGGCTGTGTGATGACATTAATGTTATTGTTGAAGTCTACATGATGACATTAATATTATTGTTGAAGGCTGTGTGATCACATTCATGTTACTGTTGAAGGCTGTGTGATGACATTAATGTTAATGTTGTAGGCTGTGTGATGACTTTAATGTTATTGTTGTAGGCTGTGTAATGACATAGATGTCAAGAACAAAAGGGATGTTCAGAACCTGTATTCCTCACTGGCTGGCAACTTCGCAGGGGTTGTACAGTACAACAAGGATAACAGAGACTTTGAGGTAGATGATTACAATCATATATATCTTAACAGTAATCTCCAGTTTAAGGTGAAATATTTGAATAATAACTTCTTGAAGTCAGCATTTCTAGTTCATTTACATTCAAGATAACTGAGTGTTTTAGCAGATACATAAAAAATGTATTATTTTAATACATTTTAAAACTATTCATTATTGTTCAGTTGCTCTTCAGGCTGCACCATTACATATGATATGAATAAAATTGTCTTCAGATTGTTTTTAAGAACAAGGATATGCAACTTGTCTAAAGAAACTGCAAATGATGTATACCTATCATAGGAAAAATGATCATAACTGATACCTAAAAAAACTGCATTTGAACAAGATGATTAGACAGCTGTTTTGCAATATTAATCATTTGTTCTGCAGGGAGGTAGAGGTGGTAACATCACAATAGACACACTGTGTGGTATAATGACTAATGAAAGTCAAGGACCGCCAATCAACAGGTACGCTGCTGTCAACTCTCTGATGCTGGACACCCAGGAACAGAAGTGCCTGGACTTCACCTACCAGCAGTACATCAAGGAGATGCAGCAGACAGACTGGGCCTCATCAGCAGCTGTCGGAGGTCAGTATACTCCTAAGAAAGCAGGGCCGTAACATTACACTGATGTTTATACCTTAGCTGTGAATACACAACTCCATAGGAATTTACTAGACCGGTAAGCCTAATTTGACTTGTGATACAAGGCATATTGGGGAATGTGCTGCAACTCTCATCCGTTCAGTTGCATTGATATTGTTGTAAACAACTGATAATCTTAACACTAGGCTATGAGTGATGAATTGACACAAAGGAATACATGGGAACTCACAAACCAAACTGAAAATCTGTCTCTGTGGTAACGAGTCATTTGCTGTATTGCATACAAGTAAGCTGATCATCATTTTCAACAGCTATTTAGTCATTTTCAAGTGCATTTGTATGAACCATGATGTAGCTGAACCCGAGGTGCTGCTGTGTTTGTAAACAACTGATTACGTGCGTGAGATGCACAGACATAACACACCTGTACATTGTTTGACCAGTTGAGCACCTGGGACCCATAGAGGTTGGGAGAAGGGATTATTTCTTAGATCTCAAGCATTTTGTGACAACTTCTATACTAGTAAAACTTTACCCAACTAGATTTATCTTCTTTAAGTTCTCAGTGCTAAAAAAAAGTTCTTTTAATGCATCTGTGATGATTGTATCACCTTGTCTACATACAAGCTGTTATAGTAACCACGGTTCCTTCACCAACATTGACAAACAGAAAAACCGTGTCACTGAAGGTGGTTTCCTGCCTATATGCTAAAGTTGAAAGGTCACAGTTTGCCATTTGCAAACTATGGTTCATCTGACTTGCTACAGATGCCACTGTTGAATGTGTTTTGATAATTTTGGTGGGCTCTCACATGTTGTAAACATGCAGATATTAAAAACATACAGCCTGTGTACTGTTGGTTCAGCATTTTCTGGACTGATTTTATGAAAGGTTCAAGGGTTTATCTTTAGTAAAAAGACATCAGATATCATAATAAACCCCTTTAAGAATGAATCAGTCAGGAATGATTTGGAAAAATAATTGGTTAATGTGACAAGGATTGTGTATTATTATGAAGAGTTGTGTGATATCATAAATGTTGAATTGATGTATGCTGCACATATTTTAATTCTCAGGGCGACAGTGGACCTACCAGACCTGTACAGAATTTGGATTTTACCAGAGCTCAGATTTAGCAAACCAGCCATTTGGCCACATGTTCCCTGTCAGGTAAGAATATGTCACTCTCCTTGTTTGAGTACATCATGTTTGTGCTCGTGCACACATACACAAACACGTTCCAACATAAACTTTGGAGTAGTTCCCCCAGATTTTCAAGGTCTCGGTTAAAAAAATAAAATTCTGCACCCCAGTTATCTGTATTTTCAAAGGGAAGTGAGGTGAGTTAAGGTGGGATTTTTAACTATCAGTGGGACGGTGTTAAATGTTGCTGTTTGAAAGTGTATATTAATTCTCACCATGGACAACCAATAAGAAAATAATACTCAACTAACCCCATGTTCTATATAAACATTTAAAAGAAGGAAAGAGTCTCAAATACAAGCATAAAGAGCTTCTAGTGCCCTCCATACAGAACTTATCATATACATACATGGTGGGTCCCAGAGTATATTACATCTAATTCAAGGCCAGTGAATTATAATCCCTTCCTTGTGGACAAAAGATAAGTATTCTCCATTGTTTTATCTCCCATTTTCATACCAGTGGAGTTGGATGTATTATTTTCATATTGGTTTTTCCATCAATTCTGTATTCTTATAGCACTAGAAATTTGAAAAAATGAACACAGCTTTTCTTCCCATACAAAGGTTCAGTCCTTGTCAAATTTAGGACCAAATGTGAACCTTTCATTTTGAGTATCTCTGTAAATATGATGGTGAAACCTGTAAATGAAAACACGTTTCAAAATTCCACGAAGCCACCCACCTAATGGACTATATTCCAGCCACCTAGTTGGCTGAATGGTAGTGATAGCCCTGTGTACAGATTACATTAAATTAACACTCAGACCCCTGTAAATATACAGATTATATCTATATTGCTGCAGCTTTTCCATCCAACAATGTACAGACATCTTTGGAAGTAATTTCACACAAGAAAGTAACATGCGAGGCATCATGTGGACAAACACAAACTACGGAGGCTACGCCATGAAGGTTACCAGAGTCGTCTTCCCTAATGGTTCCATTGATCCTTGGCATGCCCTGGGGATCACAAAGGATCTGGGACCCAAGGCCCCTGCTGTCTTCATTAAAGGTCAGTTTGTCGATGAGCCTGATATACTGTTAAAGAAGACCTTTGCAATGCATGAAATTTTGCTAATGAAATCTGGAAGTGTGATATGTTAATGCTGAACTAAATAAACAGGTAAATTTAGAGAAGTCCCTCATATTTGACATAAATTGATTTAACTGAGTTCTCAAAATATTTTGGGTACTGGTGACCTTGACCTTCAAAGTCAACTTCATGCAATGCTAGGATTATTGTGACGCCCCCCCCCCCCCCCCATAATTTTGGGAGTACTGAAGATTTTTTCTTCAAATTTGACACACCAGTTTTTTCTGCCAAAATCTCAGAGGAGTTAAAAAAACAAAAGTGATGACCTTGACCATGATCATAAAGGTCAAATCTGCTGAAATTGTTTTGAGATGGTGCATATTTTACTCCATTTATTTTCGGATGGCCCTTAAGGTGGAGACACATATCTGTTTTTGTGCTGCAAAAACAAAGCCATTCTAGTTTGATTTTGGGTTTCATCCACAGGTACAGCCCATTGTGCCAACATGTATCCTGCTAAAGACGACGACCCCCCTCAGCTCACACAGGCCAGGAAGACTATTGACATGTGGGTGGGTAAATGGCTGGCCGAGGAGGATTAAGGAATCATCTTAGAATCCATGACATCAGTAGCAGCCATTTGATTCCAGTTTTTGATTATATATCATTTAGCCGTTCATTAAATCATATGATATTATTAATCATGATCTGGCACCATCTGTCTTCAGTGAAATCACATGACATCAGTATATGCACAGCAAATATTTATACTTACAGTAAACCTTGTTGTTTCAAAGGCCAAGGGACTAACAACAACTTCAGAATAGCCAAGGTTACACACAAATGGGTTTCACTTGGTATTAATTGAAGTAAATATGATGAAAGTCAAGCATCAAGCTTATTATACATACATATATACATAATATATGTGTGTGTGTGTGTGTGTGTGTGTGTGTGTGTGTGTGTGTGTGTGTGTGTGTGCAGAATACATGAAACAAAGTTCACATATACATGAAGTAATATTCACATATACATAAATGTACTGAGTGAAGAACAAACTCTAGGATAGTGACTTAGTAACTTAATATTATGTTGCCTGTTGTATTGCTGTATTTACAACTTGTGATAACCAAGTGTGATGTATTGATTCATATATTTACATTGTAGGATAGAGAGGAATAGATATACTATGTTCCACCAAGGGGAAATTTAGCTGTACTGTTATAAATTGGCAGAACTGTTTCAAGAAGTAAGCTGGAATTAAGACTAAGACAAGAATGAAAACAGACATTGCTAGTCAGGAATGCAATGAAATAATTATCTGAGAAATTTGGAAAGTAAATTTTTCACAACATCTCCATCCCATTGGTCAGGGGCATCAACTTGATAACGGGGGGGGGATGGGGGATATATATCCCCCCCACTTTTTGGCAAGGGGGGATGGTCAATGTAATCATCCCCCCCCAACTATCAGAAAGTAATATTTATATATTTCAAATAAAATATATAAATAAATAGACTTTGGTTCCATTAATGACTTTACTATGAAATATTTATATCTAAATGGTTAGGAATTAACATATACTTAACTTTTTAAATCCTTATATTTAATTGATATACATTTGAAATGTGTCACACAGAAAATAAAAGATATATATATTATATAAAATATTATATATATATATATATATATATATATGTATATATATAAGGTTTATATATATATATATAAACCTTATATATATATATATATATATATATATATAAACCTTATATATATATAAACCTATCTGTTTTATCCCAATTTTGACTACCCTCCACGCCTGTCATCCCCCCCCCCCCCCCCCCACCAATGCGAGTCATCTACCCATCCTGCGAGTCATCCCCCCACCCCTGAAGATAAATTGACGCCACTGCCTTTGGTGATGATGAAGGTCATTGGTCACATGCACAAAAAGCTACATAAAAAAAAGCTGCTGACTGGTTGTTTAGTGTCATAAATATTCTAAAAAAATTATCTGTGAAAGTTAGGCTGGAAATCCACGAAAGAGGCCATGTCACTTTGCCATCAGACCCTAGACAATTGTAAAATATAAAGAGTGGTTCTTTTCATGAAGACTTTCATCTCATATAAGGTGTTTAGACTCTCATTTATGCCAAATTTTGAAGGGCACCCATTTGTACATGATGTAACAAGACTTTTGTCTTTGAGTGCTTTTTTAAACTGTGTGTTTTAGCCATTACCAGTAGTATTGCATCATGTTTCATGCATCATTTATCCCAGTGAGTAATCTGATGTGGTATTTACAATACTAACATATATTTTTATGATCTACTTTTGTTTTTTTACTATGTAAAAGTGCAGTTATGTGTACAACTTGGGTATTTACCACACAGCTACTACAATAAATGTTAAGCTAGAAGTGTTTCTTTCTAAACTTTATGATGCTACTTAATTTTCAGACGTTAGCATATCTTACAGTCCAAGGTTCAGATTCAAGATTTTTTGTATTGTGCAAAAACAGATTCATATTATCAACTTATTGCATCACAATACTGCTGCCAAAGTTAATGTCACAGCAAAGTAGTTAATGAAAGGATTTGGGTGTTACTTATCCCATTAGCCAAAAAATGATTTCCTCAGTTTAAGCTCAATTATTATTCATCATTTCGTGGTTTTATTTGTCAGCTGGCTTGCATGTTTAGCAACCATACGGACACACTAATTGTACTTAATTATGTAGACGTATTTTAACTTGCCTGCATAGTTATGATAAGGCCACAGTGATCTCTCTTCCAGGAAACAGGGCCTAGAAATTTGTCAAAATAATCACAGAATTGTTTACACAGATACATTCAATAACCATGGTTGGTGAGTCATCTTGGTTATCTACAAAAGAAAACACACACACACACACATATATATATAAATCCACAAATTTGATTTGGCATAAGCAAAAGTAAGAATTGAATTGAATATTGAATCAAAGGAAAAGTAAAAGATAATTTAATCGAATGTAAGGGCCCTCACAGATGACCGGTCTAGACTGTGGTAATGTTCATACCTTTGTTAATACTCATGTACTGTTCTGTTATATATAAAAATTCATCATCACAGATGTCGTTTTACAGATACATGCTAACTATATATTAATTATAAACCAAGAAATATATCACACATATTTGTTTCAGTTTGTTTCTTTGTTATGCATTTGTATAATGTCTAATTTTTATAAATATTTTGACCTGTTTTTCAAATAAATCTATTTACATGTATATGTAAACCAGATAAACTACTTGTTTTTAAATATGAATGGTAATGCAGCCACATTGATGCAGTGTTTGTCAGCAGGTTTGTAGATCTGGATTCGTGACATTTGTATAAAGAACCAGTATGTAGCTATGAAAATATGACTCTGCTTGCATTCTACTTGGAGCAATAGGGCTTGCTGCATGAGCAGCCTGTGATATTACCATGGTGATGTTGTACATGGCTGATAATCATAAATATTGCACCAAAAAAGGAATTATGCAAAAGAAAATGTGTAATCAGTATGTCCCATCTCTCAGTGACTGACAGATTCCTGTTGATAGCTGTAGTTGTCAGTCACGGAAGTCATAGCACACATGCTTGTGTTGTGGCAGAGATTATATACACAGGCAAGGAAATGTACCTGTATGTGAAGTTAAAACAGAATCATATCTCACTAGGCAGGTATAATTTGAAAGTAAAAAAAAATAAAAGTATGCTGGTTAGGTAGTCTGGTTTATTTGAAGTGACAGCTGGATGTTGGCAAAAATCAGAAAAATATGTTTCCCCATTCAGTTGTCATGGCAGGTTTTCAACCTTACTGAAGCTGCAGTTCGAACTTCCTTGGTGCACTCTCGTATAATGGAGGTGCTAAACTGTTATTATGTCGGAGTACCCAAATCAACCTACTTTAGCGTAAACTTTCATGACAAATGATATTCATCATTTGCGATCTCTGATTTTAGTCAATGATACATAAGACATATTCTGTAGAATAACATTTTATTAAATAAATATAATATTCATACATTCAAATTATATACACAGGTATTCAAATTTGAAAACAGTTAATTGGTGGGGTCTGATAGAATAGCAGACCAACCAATCATTTTCAAGTCTCTTGTAAAATCAAAACCAGGCCCCCCCAACCACAGAGCATGCCTGTGAAATGCAGGTGAAAATGCATACTAAACCTAAAAATGAACAAATATGCCTCACAAATGCCCATTTAGACCAAGAGAAGGATGCAATTGTCCCTGATCTCCTTTGATTTAACCGCTGCATTGTATGGCAAGATTTTCAAAGTTCCACCACCAGGGCTGGCACAAAGCAAAGAATTATAATCAGACCAATGAAAGTTTAAACATGTGACCACAGCACTTGTTGGTCCAATGCCTGGCCCTGTGCAGAAACCTGTGTAATCTAACCAACAAGAGCAAGTGCATGTCCAATATTTAAAATTAGGAGCTGGATGCACAATGCAATAACATGCTCTCATTGGTCTGATTACAATTCTGGTTAAAAGAAAGGAAATCTGAGATGATTGCTGTGTATAAGGAGCGTACCAATCTCAAGAAAATAAATGAGAAGAGACCTGAGAACATGGTGTCATGTCACAGGGTTTCTTCCGAGTCATATGAGATAAGGGCCATAAAAATATTTTTTTTTCAAGATACAATGCAGTTACTGGGCTCCTTATACCATGCTATACCTGATAATCAGGTACCAGACTGAATCAAAGAGTAATATCCAGAAACTGGGTGGGGTGTATCTTGCTTTTATAATTATTTCCTGATGAGCTCACTAAATCAATTGAAATTAAATTTTTAATGCCTGGATCAGATGAAATATAGTTCAGATTTGTTTATGTTCTGCCTTTTAATGGACAGATGATTAAATCTTTCAGCAAATTTATTTTGAAACAATAAATAAAATTCATCTCCAAACAATTAGCCAATCAGAATATGTTAAACTCATTTCTGACCAATCACAATTGATCTTCCATCATCTGCTTGGAAGTTGGTAATCAATGATGGATCACCAAATGCTGTTAACCAACAGATACAGGCATACCTGAGAACTGTCCCTTTTCTTCAGATTAACATAAAGATATCTTAATATGAATATACTGCCATACAACCTCTTATCTAAATATTAATTGATTTCACATGACTCATATTATCAGTAACCCCAAAAGGCATAACAATTTATGAGAAACGTTCACAATAAATCAACATAATGATATAGATGCAAGGTATACAACAGTGGATATTGAACATGAGGGCCTGCAAGCAACTGTTTAAATAAAGCTTAAGATATTTATTCATACAGATCAAACAATCAAAATATACACTGAGATATGTTCAAAACATGTATAAATAAATAGTTTAATGAGTATAGACAAGTTTTTGTTGAGGTTCAGCAGCTTTGTCTTAAAATCATTTGATATTCATCCTCCTTAAATTATGGATCAAGTATTTGCAAAAGAAAAAAAAAATACATTAAAACATTATCAATATAGATGACATGAAAATAACATATCCTAAAGTTGCAAAAAAAGGAATGTGAAGCAAGATAATACCTTTAATTTACCATTTACCCTTTTTTGTTTGATTATTTCAGTCATATGGGATCTTTCAGGCTGGAACCAGCTATGTGAGGTGTGGGTGTGCTATCTACAAAATTTGTTTAATTTGTTTAATCAGATATAAAGTTTCATTTATTTGTTGATAAAATGCACTTGGTAGTTTTGGGCTCAGACTCTAAAAAAGTGTATTTATAAAAAGATCTTTAAATTTGATTCACAAAATAAAATTTGTCACAAATGATTTATAAAAAATATGTGATCATGTTAAAAGACCATACAATGCTTACATGAATCTTTGCAAAGTGATTTGGCATACCATTTTAGGAAATATAACAGTTAACATACTGCCGTGGTTATCACAGGAGTTACATAATAACAACCAACATAAATTACAATGCTCTTTCATAAAAATAATATATACAAAACCTTTAGCATACACAAATTCTGTTTTGTAGTCTGTCCTCCCCCTCCCCCCCTTCCACAGTACCCTGTCTTTTCTTAGTTTTCCTTATTTCAGCTTTAAGGAATACTGCAAACTGTGAAAAGCAGTGCAAAACTTATCTTTGATTTTATAGGTTTGTGGCAGGTTACAAGAAATCCATACAAATAATATATTATTTAATATTGTACAGATGTACACATAATTATCTATCATATGCTTCACACACAAGCTCTTCCAATATGTGGGCATATGATGCCTTTAATATATATATACTTGTGAGCTTGCCCACACATGAGCCAAGGTGCAGTGTGACAATATTTGCTAAATTTGTGCTGACACCTATCACCTGAAGCAAGAACTAAATTCTCTATGTAAAGTCAAGGTTGGAATATTTTTGGGTGTTTGTAGAATATATTATAATAATGCAAACATCATAAGATTTATATGTGAAATTAACACCTTGCCAAAAGCCCCCAAATATTTCAAAACCTAGACTGGCCCAGTCCATGAAAATGTTAAGACTTAATTGTTACCTCTGACGCAGAAATCAAACGTTCTCTCAGTCTTGTAACGCTAAGTGTCGGTACTGGCACTCCTGTATTAATAAATACCAGCAATGAAACTGAGCAATTTTGTGTAGAGCGAGAGAAAGTAGACAACTGATTATTAATAATTTAACCTTTCTTTTTTAAATGAGCAACTTCTGGAATGTTTTATGTCTATATCTGGCAAATATCAAAGTACATCCTGCACAAAAATTCACTGCACCCTGTGTATACATATAAGTTAAAACTAAATGTACCTGAAAGCATGCTTGTAATTATATATAACCACTCACATATAAACCATACACAACAGACACAATCTGAATTAAGATATGGCTTTCACATAATAAGTCTTGTTTAAATAGACTTGCAGCAGATAAGCTTAGTGTCATACATTTACCATCATCTTATTCCTTATATCCAATCTCACACTTCTGAATGTTTATAAAATTTTCAAAAGTATTTATTAATCCCCCCCCCCTGTAACCTGCTAGTCTGAAAACCTTGTTATCTGACATATATAAATCTTTTATATTGAGTATAAGAATTGTGATTCAAAGTTGTATGTTTATAAATATCACCTGCACAGAGCTATGATCACAATGTAAAAAGCCTGAGCTGTACATATTCGAAGACAACATTTTATCTTTTTGAGCCGTAATCAGAATAAAAACCTGCAGGGTCTTGTTTTTCCTCATCAAAGCTTATGTCTATATCAGATATGCATATTTCAAATGCCAAACACTTATAAATTATGAGACAAAATTTATTCAATGCTGAGCCCTCTTGTCTTACAGGGACATATCAATTTATAAATTAATAAATTATCAGTTCCAAGATGTCCAGCAACTTGATACGTGATAACTCATAACCTTGTTGTTACTAGTTTAAGTCTACTCCGTTTCTATACAACCATTAACACCTATACTTTGATCTGTTGGGATGGTTTGACATTCACTGGGGAATGGTGACAGTACCTCCTCGGCACTCGACCAACTTTTGAAGTTTTCTTTTTTCTTGTACCATTTTACTGTGAAAAAAAAAACAAACATATACTTGGTCTTAGTCATCACATGCAAAATACATTCATCATTGAATTCAGTATTTATAGAAATACACTTTATCATGCATTATTTTTCATGCCTTTATTAGGTATGTGTAATATTTGTGAATAAATGGCTCATTATTATTATTTTTATTATTATTATTAAGGTTTTACTTTCAATGACAGCAAAAAAGAAAGTGACTGCTTCATGAAAAACTAAAGTTTCTACAATTCCAATGAAAGAAATATATTCTTTATAAAATAAGACATCATTTTTTTTTATTTGAAGTGAAAGTAGATATTACCTGTATTAATTATACCCTCTTCCCATGTCACCTTTGGTTGCCAGCCGAGTACTTTTAGTTTATAAGAATCAATGGGATATTTTTTATCATTCAGAGGTCGATCAGCTGTGTACTGAATGTAATGTTTCAAAGCTTTCTCACTCATGGTGCCCTTAACCTGAAAAAAGAAAAAATAAATAAATTCCTACATGAAGCGGTTTCTCCTTTTTTAATAACAACATTATATACATATTTCTAACCATTTGTCTGAGTTACCATGTCATATACCCGTTAATATGAGACTTGTTTTTCTGATCTGAAATTAAAATTCTTCTTAGAGAGATTCTGTTGAAGTTAAAAACATATTTTTCAATTACACAAGTATCAGTTGGTATTATTTGTAAACAAAGTACCTTAGAACAATAGGGGGAACAGGACCTGTTACAGACTTTGATTATTTAAGAACAATATTCTACAAAGCACTGATCATAAAGCTGAAACTTATCTAAAGGAACAAAATATGATAAATTAATGAATTATAATGGCTGAAATGACTGAATAGTCAAAAGAAAAATGCACTCAAAATGATATGTCAAATGAAAGGTTATAAACCACTTTGATTGTGCATTCAAACAACAATCAAAAGTGTTTTCAATCAGTTCCGGTCAAGATATTTCGGATCCTTTCAGGTGGTTCCAAAACATTTATTAATGCAAAAAGAATGGGACCAATCTATCCTTTAACAGTTTCAACCTATTTTTGAAGTGACATTTTTACAAAGTAAGCTTAAATGCTTTGTGTCAGCCTCTTGCTACATTGTTTCACATACGAGATACAGTGAAATGTGTGCAATAAGACCACCCGTGGGACTGGAAGAAAGTGGGTTTCATTCTCAGGTGTCTTATTAGACAGGTCACTTATAACCAATAGGTGTTTTTGGTTCACTCAAGGGTGGTCTTAATAGACAGGTGGTCTTATTAGAAATGTTGTCTTATCAGACAGGTGGTCTTATTAGACAGGTGGTTTTAATAGATAATGGTCTTATTAGACAGGTGGTCTTATTAGAAATGTGGTCTTATTAGACAGGTGGTCTTATTAGACAGGTGGTTTTAATAGATAATGGTCTTATTAGACAGGTGGTCTTATTAGACAGGTGGTTTTAATAGATAATGGTCTTATTAGACAGGTGGTCTTATTAGACAGGTGGTTTCAATAGATAATGGTCTTATTAGACAGGTGGTCTTATTAGACAGGTGGTCTTATTAGACAGGTGGTTTTAATTGATAATGGTCTTATTAGACAGGTGGTCTTATTAGACAGGTGGTCTTATTAGACACGTGGTTTTAATAGATAATGGTCTTATTAGACAGGTGGTCTTATTAGACAGGTGGTTTTAATAGATAATGGTCTTATTAGACAGGTGGTCTTATTAGACAGGTGGTTTTCATAGATAATGGTCTTATTAGACAGGTGGTTTTCATAGATAATGGTCTTATTAGACAGGTGGTCTTATTAGACAGGTGGTTTTAATAGATAATGGTCTTATTAGACAGGTGGTCTTATTAGACAGGTGGTCTTATTGACAGGTAGTCTTTCATACAGATTTTATTGTATATGCCTTCTGCTTTGGTGCTTCCCTATCTGTGGGAAGATTATCAGGTACCACATGCAAATTATGCATAATAATTGAGTCCGAATTGAAAGTGGTAAAAAATTGAACAAAATGCAGTGACAGACATTAATAAATATACTATTAATATAATACTACCTTGGATATAAGACACCTGGCCAGCTGGAGGATGGAGGTAGCGTGGTCTCCCCCAATGTTGTATACTTCACCAGGGGTCCCCTTGTGGAGCAGAATTTCTATTGCAGCAGCAACATCTGTTGCATATACAAAGTGTCTGACTGATGAGCCATCACCATGGATACAACTGTAATGCAATAAGCATGTGCAAGGTATTTTTATTGCTTAATTATTTTTCGCTAGAGGCAACAGATGAGGCAGCCAATATATTGTCTTGGTAATATTCTCATTTTATCATGCAAGACTGTGGTAAAGCATATTATTATTATTCTTTAACACTAATGTTAGTCACCACACCAAAAAAAGAAAGCCAAGTTCAAATTTGTGTTGCACTTATACATAACTGTTTCAACTGATTACGTCAAACAAATACAGCTACAAATGAAATCTATTAGAAGATCTTTTTTTTGTATGGCAAAAAAAAAGTATATAAAAAAATGGATAATGAAAGCTGTTATATGCTGCATGAAAATACAAGCAAAAGATGTATAAGTTATTTGCTATATCGAATAAAATTTCTTGCCAGACAATATAATTAGTTTACTCAAATCTAATCACTGATCCATGCAAATTTTTTTTGTTATATTAACATTGAATAAAGTTTTTGTAGTTACCATTTTCTTTCTCTCTCAAGGAGGGAAATAAATTTTGGTATCACCTGAAATAAAAAGAGAAAACAACTTCATAAACATGAGCTGCAAAACATGTTTTACTTTAAGTAAGGAGGGTGCCTGATCACAAGAGTGAATACATATTTTGATGCCTGCAGTGTTTGGCTTCAGAAAAAATTGCTAATAAATTACACTGTACCTTCATGTTGCAAAACAGAAAAAATTAACAGTAAACTGCATAGTATTAACTTTCCCACAGAAACCTTCATTCTTTTTCAAGCATTTTTTTTATTTCCCATTACTTAATAATTTGATTAGAACATGTTTGCTATAATAAACAATTGAACCAATGAAGATATAAAAAATTATGAACTTACCTTTTCAGGATATTGCCTTGGCCCATATACATTATTTGGTCTGCAGATGATGACAGGAAACTGAAGATTTAAATATATTGAACATATGTAAAACATTAACATCAAAATACCTTACAATTCATAATTAAATTAATTCACTTTATATAAGGAAACCTTGACAAATGTTAAATCACAGGTAAAGCATATGCTCTGTCCAGACAGACAGGGATGATATTATCAAAGTAGAGCCAAAAACAAAGGCCAATCTGGTCTGTTTACCACACTGATTACCTTATATTATGACAGGTTCCATTATGTTTATAAAATTCACACTATTATGTAGACAAGGAGTAAACCCTTAATTTTGACATGTGACCTGTGACATCCAGGATTCAGTGTGTATTCAAAATGGCAGTTCCCATGAACAGTTTCAAGAAACTGGGAGAAATAAACCTGTCAGGATTTGATATGGTTGTGGTGATGCCACATGAAAATACTCTGAGGACAGCATCCAGCTGAGAATCTAACTGTGTTTGGTGGCAAAGTTTAATGTGGAATAAATCTTTTTTTGGACCACAACCAAATCCTCAAATTATAGTAGGATACATATCATAAGAATTTCTTAGAGCAATCTTGGAATAATCTGGGATTTGCACATACCATATTTGTCAATTTGGTCATATGGCTGGAAAAAGTATCGATAAGAAGATGGTCACATGACCTTCATAAAATTATCAATTATCAAAAAAATATTTTAAATATTATAAATCTTAATTTAGCAAGCAAATTACATTACAGTTCTTCACTTGAAATTAAAAAAATATGAAAGATATGACTTCTTATTTAATAATATGTATACATTGGCTTGTGTATATGAACACTGTTTTAACATGTCTGCACCTTGAAGCTGCGCCAGTAGGACATGACCATGTGCTCAGCTGCTGCTTTGCTTGCAGCGTAGGGATTGGTTGGCTGTAATTTGGCATCTTCTGACATTGGCTGAAACATAAATAATACAGACACTGGTAAGTCAAATTTATAAGCACCTTGACTGAGCAGCTGCCTCCAATGTAATTAAGATTTCCCTCCATCCACACTCTTTCAATATCTTTGAATTCCTTCCACACAGTCTTTATCCCAAGAGCAATTTGAGCATTTACTGTGAATTGTTTTCATGTTTCATCCCTATAAAATTTCTGAATCATCAGAAATCAACATGGCCATAAGGAGGTGGAGTTTGAATGGAGGATATGCATGGGCCCATATCACTTTAATTTCTTATTTTTTGATCATTTCAAAGCATTTTGTAATTTTTTTTTGTAAATTAGGAAGATTAAGCATATAAAATTTCTTTAAAAGTCAATTGTAAAAGAAAAGCATTATTAATTTTCAGTGAATTACATGGAATGTTATTCATATTGTTGGATTTTGCCATAATTGTGATGTTAACATAAAGCAAATATTATTCATGAAAGAATGAAACATGTTTATTAAAATAACATTTATTTTAAGAGACAAGATGCCTAGAGCTGGCATACAATCATCCTGGCCTAACTCTTTTACAACATCTACTTGGTGACATGATATTAGTGATATTTTCGTCTGACACCTTTCAGCACTTTCATCAGGCTTTGACTACTGACTAGGTATTTTTTTATGACATAACTACCGTAAAATCTGTGAAATTTCGTAACTCAATGAATTTCGTACACGGTCTTTCTTCAGTAACCATAATTATTGAAATGACATGTTAAATTTCGAACTGCCGATGGTCTGTTACGCCACATTTGACGCTAGCAGGACTGCCGTGAATGTAACACTGATGTAACCTCACCCTGTTATCTGGTTTTGAACAAGCCTACGGTCCGATTGATGTGATTGCCATGCTATTGATAATTAATATGAATTATATCTACATCATATAGAATGTAATTGGACCAAAAACTAAGATTTTTGTTTCTGCGACAATAAAAAAACTTAAAATATCTCGAATGTGAGTTGCTTAATTGTCTGGGATGCGAGCGACACGCCGTGAATAACTGACAGATGTCCATGAAGTTTGACGGAGGTTGGAAATTGGAAAATCAGGATTAACTCCGTATATGATCTCAAGACCACTAGCTTTAAGTGCACCGTAAAGGGGGATTTCCGTGTGTAAGCCAGGTCCAAATTGGTCTCTTTCAAGCAAGCTCGGCATTTCTGTGTATGTAATGCCAATGTTAATCAGTTTGAAAATTAATGCTAATTACCATTAAAACATTTAAAATAAATATCTTGAATGTCACACCAGAACGACTCAGTTTCGAGTACCCTGGCTCCTTATCACACAAACAAGTCACACGAGATCAAACGGTACATCAAAGCGCTTGCAGATGTTTATGAAGTTTAACGGAGGTTGGATATTTGATATTGGATAATCAGGACCGATTAACTCTTCAAGTGATCTAAAGACCTCTAGCTTTTTGTGCACCAATAGTGGGGATTTCCATGCGTAAGCCCAGTGAAAAACGTTCTCTCCGGGCAAAGCCCTGGATGTCACGCAAGCAAGTACGGGTGTCGAGTTCATGACAGGATTAAATCCTTCAGATATGCTTTTCAGATTCCTTTTCCAAACTGATTTAATATAAAATAAACAACACAAGTATGGAAAATAATGTTTTTATTCATGAAACTTCATGGTTCATACGGATGAATGCAAAATCGGCGAGTGAATACTTGAGGCTCCTATTATCGCCCACTGCCGACGATGCATCTTAACTTGTCAAGACCATAATTTTAAAACTGCTGAAATGGACTGTTAAATTTCGGACTTCCACAAATTTTATTATTTTTTTCTGTACGAAATTTCACAGATTTTACGGTACATATAAGAATCATAAAATAACATTTACATTTGGAGAGTGGCATACATCTTAACATTTCAGATGTTGTGATAGGTGTAGTACCTATGCATGGTAATGTAAGGTATAGTGTGGAATTTACCAGTATGTGTCTAATGAATATGCAAATTACCTTTTCACCATTTCCACCATAAACTTCATCAGTACTGACTTGTAGGAAAAGCTTAACACCAGCTTTATAGGCAGTGTTCACTAACACATGAGTGCCGTGTACATTCACATGGCTGAATTCAAGGGAACTACGGAATGAGTTATCTGGAAAAAATAAACAAATGTATTGGAATAGATATGTCTGCTGTCAGTGATGTTGTAGTATATCTCTGAGCTTGGAAAGACCCCTGTTTGAATAGGCTTTCCCTTACTGACTACAGGTACTTACATGCCAAATTTAAAGAATGCTTGTTTATTATTTATATGTTATTAACTGTTCTGCTCTGTATTGCCTTCATACTGGCCTTAGGGTGGTATATCAGCCAAAGGCCCAAAGGGCTAAGAAATGACACGTCTGCCCAAAGGCCAATATGAAGGCAATACCCAACCAGCCTGTTCATAATATTTTATACAGAGTCACCCATGTTATCAACACAACCAACCATGTAGAGTCACTCAGGCAAACCACTTCAAAAGTGCACACAGGCATCTTCACATATTCTGAATCAACTTTGTTGTCAGTTTCCTTCCTGGACGGTGAATCACAGATCGTCTATTTAATTCAGGGGTGATGAGTCAATGTTAGAGCCTGGAGCCATTTTAGCCACACAAATGTGGCTGGCTTGAACAAAAAGACGGCTGACTTTAGAAGTAAGCCGGGTTTCAGGGCCCGGCATGCAAAATGTTGGCTGGCTTAAACTGACCTGAAAGCTTATTCATTTGACAATGTAAAAATGTACCCATTTTATTTATAAAAAAGTTATCTATACATTTTGAGTGACATATTGCGTCTATTTTACATTTAACTTGTTCCTTATTAATTACTGATTATACTTTCAGGCGTGACAAACTTGACCACACCATACTCTTCAATTAAATCTGCATAATACAGTGAAAGTCATGTACAAGGGGGGAAGACCTAAAGACCTAATATGGGAACACTTTATGTCTGTTAAGGTTGGTGGAAAGATTATGGCAAATGTAGGCCATGAAGTAATCAACAACTTGCCAAAGCTAATGGACTAAAAATACATCATGCCAAATGTGCCTCTGTAAATCAACCCTGTGCCAGCCCGTCCTCTGATCAGCCCACAAGCAGACCTAAGAGACATCAATCTCCATCCCAGTGCATGTGGCTGCACCTCAGCCTGCCATGAAAAAGAGCAAGCTGGCAGTGTTAGTCCAACCCAACATGGAACAGCATGTGGTGAAAACTTCTACTAACCATAAAGCTCTCACTGATCAAGAGGTTGCAAAGTTTTTCTATGTATGTAATATCCCATACAATGTGGCTGAACATCCACATTTTAGGAAGCTCATCAGTACCCTTCGTCCAGGCTACCAGGCACCAAGCAGAAAGCAGCTTGCTGGAGCACTGCTTGATAATGTTCACAATGAGCTACGGGAAAATATGAAGAAAGCACTGGGAAAGTCACCCTGATACATGTTGGCTGGAGCACCTGTCATTAGCCAATTATTGCAACCTGTTTGCAAGCAGAGGGTAAAGCTTACTTCCTAGACAGTCATTCCATTGGTGCCATGTCAAAGACTGCAGAAACTGTAAGAAGTTGTGTGATCAGTCCATATTAGAGGCTGAACAGCAGTATAACTGCCAGGTTACTGGTGTATGCACAGACAATGCAAAAAATATGGAAAACATGAGGAACAGCCAAAAGGAAGATAACCCTGATCTGCTTGTGTATGGATGTTCCTCACACTGGCTAAACCTTCTGGGACAGGACCTGACCATCCAGTCTCTCATGAAGTATGTAGTGGAAGTACCAAAGTTCTTCCATAACCACCACAAGCCATGTTCCAGGTTCCTTGAATGCACAGGCAGCCAAAAACCACAGTTGCCAGGTGAGCCTTGGTGGAATTCACAGCTTGCTGCCCTTGACAGCTTTATCACCAATAGACCAAGTTACATGAAGACAGTCCCAGAGGTAGTCATAAGGATGATATAGATACAAACACAGCAAGGAAAATCAAAGACATGAACCTGTTCTGTAATGTCAAGGATATAGCAAAACAGCTGCATCCATTTGCAAGGCACTGGTGTTTGTCAGGCTGATGATGCATCTCTAGCCTCAGCTTGTAATGTGTGGCTGTCTCTGCTGGAAGCACCAAGTCTGCAGTCCAAAAGTCACAAGAACACATCCTCCAAGTGATTTCGACAGGCTGTTCTACCTGACCTGGCCCCACAGGGATTAATATGAACCTTGAATGACATGCCATATAACATATGCCAGGGGATCTGTACCTGGTTGATAACATGCTTGACTGGTTAATAATATTCAGATATTCCCCTTGAACTGTCCCTGTACAATAAAAATGTATTTAAACAAAGAGATTTACATTTTTTCAAAGATAAACTAACCAAGATCAATTGGAACACAAATATCTGAATAAATGCCCACATGATTCTAGGGAATGTTACACTTAAATTTCTGTAAATGAGCCCAGTGCAGCAGCACAAGGCGTGATAAGGCTATCCATAACTATTGGGCTCACAAAGCCCTAGGAAGCTATTCCTGAAAAATCTGAATTGTTAAAGTGTTGAAAAAATGAACTTGTATTGTGCCAAAAATATTGCTAAAGATAAAACTATGGCCACACAAAATTTCAGAAAAATCCATCCACTCAATCTTGATAAATCTGATGATTTATTTTTGTCACTGATACACATATTACTTACCAACATGAGAATGGCCTGCAAGATGGATGACAGCATAGATATCTTCCTTTGTAAAAAGGTCTCTCAAAAAAACTTCATCACAGATGTTCCCCTGTCAAAGTAGATCCACAGATACAGTCAAATTTGGAATACTCTAAAAGATTTATCATATATCATTACTACTGGCCAACAAGCTCTCTATAGCCCTTTAAAGAAAATGATAGAGTGGAACTAATCATTACTATAACCAGATCCAAACAGCCATTGCTAACTGAAATTTTGTGATAAGTCTTTCAAACTTTCAGATTTTCACAGAGTTTGTCATTAAAAGAAAAGAGGGACTTAAATGCCTCAAACCACTTGGAAAAATAATATGACAACAGTCAGCATTAACATTTGATAACATTTGGGAGTCCTCTGTGTAATGGCCGGGTGAAATGTAACCACCAAGGATTTGCCATGTTTACGTATAATAAAAATATTTAATATCAATGGCACCATCATCAGTTAGCGGATGCTAAAGGTATTTGACCTGGGTTGTCCGGGTGGGAATTCCTGAGTGGTAATTCCCGGAAATTCCCACCCTGGGAAATACTCCCATCTGGGAATTACCAGCAAATCCCACCCTTGGAAATACTCATGAGACTGGGAGATAAAAAATATCTGTATATTAGTGTACTTAATTAACAAGAAAAGGTTAAAGAAGTTTGAAGAACTAAGGCAGCACTGGCAAAATAGTTTCAACCCAGTCAATATAATAAATTTAAAAGCATGTTTGCTGTCTGTGAATAATGTAGTCAGTTTGTAACATGAATGTCAATTCCCATTTTAAAGAAAGCAAAGCTAAAAAATATCTACATGATATATAAAGCTATTAGGATATGTATATTATGGGATACATCTGACCTTCAAATGGGTTTCATTAGTTTTATTTTGTTTGAATTAAAAAGTATGAGGGAAGTGCTGAAAATATTCAGATTTTTATAATTCCAAGCTTTCATTTCTGATTCTATTAACTTAATTAAGTATTGTTTACATCTAAATCTCATTTTGACTTCATCAATCATTTCTTTTTCTTGTGATGATTAACGTATCTGATGCAAAGATTATGGTTATGTGGTGCATCATATAATACTTTTAAGATACTGCCCACGGTGTCCATTCACATAAGCTATTAAAGGTATTATGATAGCTGAAGTCATGTTCCTCAATCACATTGACTTGCTAGATAATCTTGTTTAGATTTAATCATAAAAGCAGGGGAAATATACATGATTACCAGTACATCTTCAGCTGATACTGGCCCCTTATTTAATGCCCGTATCTCAGACCCTCAGTGGTGCCCACATAAGTAAAATGTTGGTTTCTTCTGTCATAATTACCACATATCGGGTGTGAATGAGACTGTTGATTAGGATAAATTCAGAAAACAGTCAGGAGGAGTAACATACATAGTAATAATTTTTAGACAATCTATGAAATATACTTGGGGAGCTGTGGAATGACAGGACCATTAATCCTATTGAATATAGTCTGTATTTATTTGGGTATATTTCATAGATTAGTTTAATTCCCGGTAATTCTCAGTATTTCCTAGGAGTCCCCACTTCCCTGAGAATCATATGCATATTTCCTGGGAAATTGACAACCTTGTATTTGACTTCTGCACATAACCAATGACTTTTAATTTGACCAACATATCACAAAATTTCAATAGGCAACATAATGGCATAAACTTCAAATAAATAAATCATATGCAGAGAGAGAAAACCTTAAGCAATAACAATACAAAGGAAGCTCCCTTTTGCATAATTATTAAGAGACTTCGCCTTGGAAATTTGCATGTAAAAATGTAATGTTATTCAAATGCAGTGAAGCAAATTGCTTACCTTGATGAATTTATAATTAGGGTATCCTTCAATACATCTGAGATTCTGTAGAGAGGCGCAAGACTCCAACTGCAAGGAGAAAAGTTTAGTAAAACACAGAAAAAATAATTTTGTGAGAATGAATTTTAAAGAATGAGGCTTTTGATTATTTAATTTTGTAAGGTTCAACATGCATGTCACATATTAATGAGCAATTATGATTTCTCTGTCAGGACGTTCTACTGCAAATTTACCAAGTTTTATGATTTACTCAGGTATTCATAAAATTATGGCATAAAATGTTTGTTTGTAACATATCAAAATGTTTTGAAGCATGTTCCTATTTATATTATGCCTTGGTCAATACAGTTAAAGTTAAAAATTTTGTAAGTACATCCGTTTATGTGTAACAGTAGTGATATTCTAATATTAAAAAAAAAAAAACAATTTTTTTAAAGAATGAAAGGTTGATTAAACAATATCAGGGTTGGGGTCAAATACAGTATGCCAAATACAAATACATATATGAATATGAGAGCTGTTCTCCTCCAAATACAAATACAGGTGGGTGAAGTTATAAACAAATACAAATACAAATAAAGAACATCAAATACAAATATAAATACAAATACACAAATGTAGGTTATACAAAATATTTATTAATTTCAAGCACCATAAATATTCATAATTTCTATTGTACCGATACTTCTTGTATACTATTAGGGATCACAGTCCTTCTATATTTTACAAAGTTTAAAAAAAGATTCCAGTTGCAACACAGGAACATGAATATCTCAAACCTACTGTCTGAAAGACATCTTTATTCTAGAAAGATTTTATAAATTCCCTGTTGCAACGCAGGAACATAAGTTCCTCAAACCTGTTGTCTGAAAGACAGCAGCACTCCGGATGGAACACTTTCCCAGTTCTGACCCTTGCCACTGAACAACCTGGTGAGGCAGAGGTCATGAGCAGTTATGGACCATGAGCACAGTGACTAAGCAGTTAATTATCCAGGCACATTTGTGATTGCAAACATCAAGAAGAAGTGAAACACTTGACCTGGTGCTGCCTTTTGGGGTGTTCAAAAGTTAGGTAGTAGTTAAATTTTCAAAATTATGGCAGATATGAATATTTATTTATGCATATATATTTGTACAGTATTTGATCAAATACATCAAACACTGAGATCAAATACAAATACAAATATTATCATTTTGCACATCACAAATACAAATACACACTTTGACTGCATTTAAATACAAATATAAATTCGTATTGACCCCAACCCTGAACAATATGTAGAAACGTATTCCTAAACTGAACACCATATCATATTAATTTAATTGACATGACTTTAAATAACACCATAAGTATACTGGTATATATGTTTATGAACAACCAGGAATCTTTACAAATTTACCTTATCAAGATTGATGATGAAGTATTCTGGGTAGGTTTTCACCAGGCGTTCAACTACATGCGAACCTCTACAAAACAAAAGTGTCAAAGCTTGAATGAAATTTTTCATTATGATCACATCAACAGCATAATTCTAAGGCTATATTATTTGTCATTAGTGTATGAAGTAAATATATGTGTCTGTGTTTCCCTTTATGTGTGTCTTAGTCTAATAAAGAGAACTCATGTTATGTTTTCTCACTGTTACCTACCTACCTACATACAAGGCAAGCACCAGGTCTGTGTAAAACATACATAATCAATTAATGTCCTGCAACATCAGAACTATGGTGCTGTTAACCTGATAAGATCACAGAACTGTACATGGCACGGTATATCAAATATATACCATGTGCAGACACCATATCAGTCCTGGCTGTCCATATACATATATGAACTTACGAGGAGTCTGTTATATCATCTGATCATGGGCCATTAACACACACAGTGACCCTCTGGTTTGACGTAAACACAAAGGAGTGGGCGTGGCACATTCACACCAATGTTAATCAACAAAACGCCATGCATGGAGTTTTACTTTACAAGGATTTTTCCAATAACAAATTTTTATAATAAAACACCCTCTCTAATAAACTGTTTTGAGTTTATTATATATCTATATACACTCTGCTTACTTAACTTCTTAAAAAATTCCGATTTACCAAACTTTGCCTAAGCTTTGTCCTAACACCTTTTTGACAAGCACTGCCACGTGTAATCATGTATTATCGCTCATATTATGGCTCACTAACTTGTTTTCACCTGATCTGCAAATAAATACTTTTAAATATATATCGGACTTACATAAAACCAGCTCCCCCTGTGACCAGTATTCGTCTATGGTAGGACACGTGCTTGGTTGAGAGTAATTTATCAGCGCTGCTCGTTGAAAATTCGGAAGCCACTCCGGCCATTGTTTGCCGGTTACCACGCCCCCATGCGGTTGCGACCTGTTTCAGGCAAACATGTTCTTATTCAATATACGCCTTACATAACATGCAGTATTGGTAACTGTATTCCAATGTGACTATTAAACGGTTTATTACAATATAACTTGTCAATGTTCTGATCTTCAGTTACATAGTTTATAATGGGAATAATCATTAGGAATTTTACGACAATCTGTGGATTATGATTAATCATCCAACAGATGCACAAGCGACGCAATTGCCACATTAACTCATTATATTTATCAACACTTAGACAGGGACCCCAGAAATTATGCCAGATCACTTTTCATTGATTATTCTTCAGCCTTCAATACAATACAGCCACACATTATGATCAATCAGCTCTGTAGATATAACATTCCTCTTTCCTACTGTCTATGGATTCTAGATTTTCTCTCGGATAGAAGACAACATGTTAGAACAAGCAAAGAAACTTCTTCAGATATAATCATAAATACTGGTGCTCCACAAGGCTGTGTTCTGTCAGCAGTCCTTTTTATTCTATATACAAATAATTTGTCTGTGAGCCTTTCAGATTGTAAAATTATCAAATATGCAGACGACACTGTCATTCTAGGCCTGATACACAAGAATGATGAATCGCTCTACAGGAAAACCATTCAATATGTGACTGGTTGGTGTGAGGAACACTACCTTCAGTTAAATGTAAAGAAGACTAAAGAAGTCGTATTTGATTTTAGGAGATCAAAATCTGTAATTACCCCAGTTGCTATCAAAAATGAAGATGTTGATATTGTAGAAAATTATAAATACTTAGGATGTATTATTGACAGAAATCTGAATTGGAAAGAACATGTGTTGAATCAATCCAAGAAAGCAAGCAAAAGATTATATTACCTTTATTATCTAAGAAAGCTTAATATTGACAAAACCATAATTACCATGTTTTATAATTCAGTAATTTCCAGTGTCCTTACTTATTCACTGGAGTGCTGGTTTACAAATATATCTGATAAGTTAAAGAAACAGTTGAATAATACCAGGAAGAGAAGTAGTAGAATAACTGGTACTTCTCTTGCCACACACCAGGAAATCTGTGAAACCAAAACAATGGCCTTCATATCTAAGGTCATGAATGACAAAACACATCCCCTATATTCAGAGTTCCGTTTTTTACCTTCAGGTAAACGCCTAGATACAATATTCTACAGAACAACTCGTTTTAAAAAATCTCTCGTACCACACAGTATTAAACACTTTAACTCACAACCCTATTAGAAATTTAATGTTTGAATTATGTGTTTTACCTGCAGAATTATCTGTTTTATCATTTTTACATGCTTAATTTTACATGCATCAATATGTTATGTGTGATTTTTATGTATTTTTGTATTATTTTTATGTATTTATCTATCTATTTACTTATTTATTTTTATGTAATGAATTGCAAGTCAACAACAAATTCCTGGAACTGAAGGCTAATAAATGTTATCTTATCTTATCTTATCTTATCTTAGATGTATATATATACGTAATATGTGTCCAAGAGTCCATGGATTTTTTTAATTGGCCTAATCTGTTAATTAATATTAAACATTTCCCCATTTGAGCTCTTAGACTTAACCTGACAGAGAAAAATATGCAAATCAGTAAGTAATTCAGACTTTTGTAGAGTCTAAGAGATGTAAGGTGATCATTGATTTTAATTATACCTTACAATGGATCTAATCAATGTTATACCGGGGCGGAGTCAGGATTTAGGAAAAGGAGTGGTCCAGCCCCGAAGCTCTAAAGACGAAGTTTAAATAAAAGTCCACAGGTCCGGAAGAAATCCTAAAAACGCTTTCGGCGGCTGAAAGGGGGGGGGGGGGGTAATAATTCAATTATACCGTACGTATCATCATTGTTGCACTCGCACATTACTGTGTTCACTGTATCGGATTCTGAAAATAAGTGTTCACCTATAAACGTCATAATCGAAATTTTTTTTTATCTAAACCGATAGTTTTTCATAAATTCGTTATTCGTATTTATGAGTGCTTTGTCCAAATGTGCTTGATGGGTGCTTAATTTTATTATTTTTATATTTTCTCTCTTTTTGCTGAAGATTTCAATCGAGAAAATTATTGTATTTTCTTTCAAATAATTTTGTTACGAAAGGTATACAATGAAAATAAGATAAATTTCGTGAATGGCTACGAGGTTTTTATATTTGTTTTTAACGCAAATCAACAAATTACCAATATGTTTGTTTTCTGACAGACCAATTAAAATAGAGCATGTTCATCTGACGGGGCCTAATCTGAAAACTAAGACCTGAAATTGATATTATAATTAGATTGGTATGCGCTACATAAGCACAAAACGCTACACTACAGATTATGCTATACAATGTGTAAACAGGTGTAGGATTGAAAACAAAACAATCAAATCATGGGTAACAAGTCTGATAGAGATTTTTGGAAAGACATAAACAGGATGTTAAATATGGTAATACTAAACTACCTATACTTCAATTGATTCTGTCTCTGGACCTGACAATATAACAGCAATGTGGAAACCCAATTATCAACTTATTATTAACTCTGACATTAACAGTATTTTTTTCTCAAATGTACAGGGATCTTGTAGATAAGGACATCAAATTTGAGGAACAAATGATCGTAGATGTAAATGAAATGAGTGACATTGTCTATATGAGCTTAAATTTATAATAAAGCTCCTAGACTTGGATGGCATTGAAGCTGAGCACCTATGAAGCATTGTTGTGAGTCCTGAACTAAAAGCAGCACTGACTTTTTTATGTCAGCTTTATTGGTACTTGGCTATGTTCCAGTTCAAATGCTGAAATCTGTAATTGTGCCAATCATTAATGATTAAATAAAAGAGTTTCGGATATAAATAATCATAGACCAATGTTTATCAAATGTATTATGTTCTTGAAAATATATTATTACGTCGAATGAATCAGTTTCTTTCTATACTACAGATATGCAGTTTGGCCTTAAGAATACGCACTGTACTGAAATTTGTGTACTGATGTTGAAAGAATTACTTCGATATTATATGAAATTCTGATATGCATGTTGTGTTCCTGGACGCTTCCAAGGCTTTCGACAAGGTGAATCATTGTAAATTAATGAGTAAACTTAAATCTAAACATTCCAGTCTATTTGTGAAGAGTGCTTTGCTTTTGTTATTGTAACCAATAGTTGTGTTAGATAGATCGAGAACAATACTGTCGGACCTCTTTTATGTTGGGGTGCGACAGGTGGAATCCTTTCCCCTTTACTCTTTAATGCTTTAGCGAATGATCTAAGTGTTCGTCTCAAACGTTACAAATCGGGTGTTGTTGCAAAGATTCTTTTGTGAATCATTTAATGTAAGCAGATGATCTCGTATTATTTGCCTCATCTGCTAAAGGGATACAAACCTTGATTGATGTATGTACTGTGTATGCTAAAGAAATTGACATTACACATAATGAATGGAAATCACAAGTCATGTTTATTGACACCAAAAACAGGGGATATAGAAGTACGTAACATCAAGTTATAGATGGCCAGGTGCTAACTTTAACTCAATCATATAAGTACCTTGGGCCTGTTGTAAATAACACTCACTGATGATGATGATGATATTTTGGTGAAAACAAAGAGCCTTTTAAGTAAAGAGTAACATGCTTGTGAAAGTTTTTCATTTTTGTTCATATTCAGTAAAGAACAAATTGTTCCACGGCTCACTGAAGTAATATGAATTTGTGTGCTCTTTTGGGTTAGATTTAAAAAAAGTGTGTATCAGAAATATATAGTAGCATATAATAATGCATTTCGAATCCTGCATATACACTGACTGTAGACACTGTAGAGTCAGTGAAATGTTTGCCACAGCAAATGTAGTCATGTGAGATCAGAGAAGGAAAACATATTTACAGTTTGCAAAGTAGATTACAAATGACTAATAATTCTCTTATTGGTGCTTTGATAAACAGTGATGTTTTTAATCATTCTCTTTTATTACAGAGGTGGCACAAGATTTCATATTTTTTTTGTGAACTGTGATATGTGTGATACAAGTTTATAAGCTTTATAGATGTTTTATTATAATTATTTTATATTTTTATATGTTTGTATATTACTAACTGTGGCCATGATTATAATGTAATGTATGATTATTGTCTGAAGTTAAATAATAAATAAAAATAAATCTACATGGAGCGATTTTCCGAGACTTAGCATAAGGACTACGTATGGAAGTAAGCTTAATGCTTGTGACCATAGATTTATTTAAGTGATATATATATATATATATATATATATATATATATATATATATATATATATTACTAAACAGGCGATATGATATCTGGTGTTTATATACTGAAAGAAATTTTCACATGTTGTGAACGTAGGTGTATGTATAAGTGATAAATTTAATGAAATAAACTATGTATTTTGTTCATTTCAAACCGAAAATTTATAGTTACAATAGTCTAAATTATTTTTTTACGTATATCACATTGTCACACACTCTAATATAAAATTGTTCCAGATAGAACCAAAAGTGTTCTTTGCAAAGGACTGAATGGGGAACCTTTAAGGGTTCTAACTGGAACCTCCAATGCTTTAATTCCATCCGGTACCTCATTGAAGGTTCTAGGTGGAACCCTTTAAGTTTTTTTTTAGAGCGGATTGAGTGTGGAATCTTAATAGGTTCTTTGTGGAACCTAGTGCAATGGTTTTTTCTGGAACCATACATTATGGCGTACTTTCATGGATATAGGGAATCATATTTTTGGTTCATTTTATCTTATGGGGTACAGCCATATCTTATTCATATTCTTAAGAGGAGTTCTAATCTCTGGGAAGACTAATATTTGTGTCAAAGGGCACCTGGTCAAGGGATTATTTGGCAAATCTCATCGAATAAAAAAATGAACTTTATAAGCAGATTGTATTCGTGTGGATGCTTTTTCCTTCTATGGGAATGGAAATTAGATATGAAAGGAAAAACACAATTAAAAAGAACATTTATTAAAAAAAAAGACATTTTTTCAGTGTACGAGTATAATATCAATTAATGTATGCATTATTTTCCAACAATCACTTTTAGTTTTCAAATGCTTTTGAATGTCATTCATATGTAGCTTGTTCTTTATCATCATCTATATATATATACACCTTGCTCCTGGTACATGGTACTATTGTTTACCAAAGCACTTTTTCTATTATTAAATACCCAGCTCTCCACTAACTCTCAGGATTGTTGCACATAGTTTTTTGAAGCTTCAGGAATTTGTAAACCTTTGTCTGCAGGAACTATATAGTGTGTCTCTGACAGCTTTCTGGTACGTTATAACAAATATGAAGTAAAGTCCAACTACAACTTTGATTGCTGTCATATGGCATCCATGCAGTTGTCCTTATTAACTACCACTCTTTTATCTACTGTGACAGATACACTTTTTTGCTGACAGAGGGTTCCCTTCTTCAGTGTAGTCTCCGAATATGATAGTTGGTGTCAATTTTGCCTCATCCTGGAAAAAATATAGTGTTTACAGATCATGAACTTTTTTTCTAATTCATTATTTCTTTTTTAATACATTTTACAATCTATTAATAAACACAAATAGTGCCAATGATGTATGCCAGTTTGTTTTACCTTTACATACTCGTTCATTCATCCATTTACATACAATCTGAAATGTTAACAATAATATTAGGCACACTGATAGATTTAATGGTTGAGAGTACGTACCTGCTTCATGACAGGTAGGCTATTTTCTTTCTCCTAACACTGTGAGGCCAACAGCAGTGCAGCCGCATTCATGGAAAGCTCTGAAATATAAAAAAATATCATTTAATTGAGGTGGACATAATGAATATTTAATGTTTCCCTCACAATTTTGTTATGGACTGCTCTGGGTAATTGTTGCCCATCCAGGCTGTGGTTATCTCTTGCGGGTCTACTGGTTCCCTCCACCCCTAGAGACACCTGAAGGCAATATACAACCGTCTGTGCCACGGAGAGTGCTTTGCATGAACCCTTGAAGAAATACTACAAATTCTTTAAATAGAATAATACGATAATAGTTAAATAAAATATATTTGAGGCAAAGCATCCATGTAATGACATAGTGTTTCCCTTATCCCCTGGATAGTACTATGATATTAACTGGTTTTAAATTTAATCAGAAAAAGGTTGGAACCTTTTACCTCCGTATGGCAGCTATATTGCAGATAATCTCAATGGGTATAAACATTAAACTCACCCTTCCGCCTGGTATCCCCCAGGCAACCACCAATGCACTTGATCTACACTCAAGAGCTCGTTTGAACGGAGAGTCCCCTCGCATAGACAAGATACTGGCATCTTTCACATACAAGAAGCTCCGCAGCTCCTTCAGTAGTTGGATGTTGTCCCGCTGGCTCATTTCTAGCAGAATCTAAATAAAGAGTACACAAGAGGGGGTCAACAAGAAGTACATATTTATCTTATGTTACCAGTACATAAAATACTTAACAAAGTATTCTTTACTAGCTACTTTACAACAAATAAAATATGTGTTTTTAAACTCAGGGGGTATAGTTGCAAATGAATATGCTTTAATTTCCGCAAAATTATGTGACAAATCTGAATGTACTGAATAATTCTTTTCTTAAATACCATATCCGGTCTTCCCTGGCATGGATACTTGTTCAAGAAGAGTGTCACCTCCATCAGGTCACTGTCCACCTCTGTGTAGTGCAGAGTCCTGGCTATCCTATCCTTAAACACCTCCAGATCAGGCATGGCTCTACACATCTCATTCTTGATATCTTTATGTGTTGCCCTATACTTTTCTCATCTTCACAGTGGGTGTCTTGAAGGATCTGTGATTGTATAAATATGTAACAGCATGTAGATCTTCAGACGAAATAAATTTTTGCTTCTTTCACGTTTTCAATGTTTTGTGAGGGTTACATTTACAATAATAAAGTATTCATAACTATATATTTTCTATTGAAAATACCCACTAAACTTCTAATGAGTGGAAATTGTCTTCATTGTTTGGTAAATAGCTGTCATCAATTGAATTGTCTCTGACCTCCAATGCTGTAGGAAAGGATATCTTACATTTCTGTGATCACAGAGTTATTCTTAAGATACTGATAATGCACTGATGGTGCTGGCAGAATAGACAGAAAACTGACATACCTGTCTTCGTTTAGTTCGGACCAATGTGTCAGGAGCTTGTTTAGCTTTTCTTTTGCGTCCACTTGCTTCGATACTGTGTTTGTCTTTGGCCAGTTGTTGCTGTTCAGCTATAAGTTGTCCAACCACTAAATCGGATTGATGGTCACTTCTGAAAGCCAAGAAAGTAATTATATAATTGATTGTAATCTGTTAAAGAGCGCCACTCGAAAAAAAATTAGGAGTTTGAAACAATCACAAAAATAAAAAGTTTTCTTTTTTGTTCGGAAGGGAGGTGGGGTATCAAACGCCACACTTTTCAATTTCAAAAGTCAGTTCTTCTTATCGGTAAATGGTTATAATTGGATAAAATGTAAGAAAGAACCAGTTGACTTTGGTTTTTTTAAAGTAAGACAGATATTTAAGTGGTCCGCGGCTCCGATATGTGACATATATAACATTTTTATCCGAATTTTGTTACAGAACTGAATCCCTTATGTTAAAGCCCCCATCACACGAGAAGGAGACCTAACTGCGGCCATTGGGACCTAGCAGATCGGCGTTGATCGCTATGAACATGGGAAAACCGTCCATGTGTGACGGCTATGCCGCTGTCAGTGGGCTTGCACGACGTGTACAATCGCAATATTAGGCCGTTTAATGCCGTTCCTACCACGTTGTATGGCGCTGCTACACCGTCGTTTATGATCAAACTGCGTTTCCCTTTCGTCCGCATAAGGTCCCCCCTACTAAATGAAGAGCTCAGTCCACGACAGGGTTGCGATCATGTTGATCCCGCAGCAACCGGCCCCCGATCCGTCTGCCATCAAGACTGAACAGAGGAACTGCGCGCGTGGGTAGATGCTACTGCGCCGCTTCAGACTGCCAGTCGGTGGTTGCCATGGTGCCCATTGTTGACTAGTACATATAACATGACCGGCGTAAGAAAGTTTAGTGAAGCCACGCATGTCAGCATGGACAGAAATTACATTCTACAACTGGCCTGTCTGCAAGGCCAACAGATCATGCTGCTCCGCGAACAGCTGGCAGTGGCCAAAAGGATGCAGCAGGAGCGAAAAAAGGAGACGTAGGGCCATTTGGATCAGACCATGGCTGTCCGTTGAAAGAAGATTACAGTTCGGCCACTACATCCAGCTCATGAGAGAGCTGAGACTGGAAGATAAACAGTCATTCTTCAATTACCTGAGGATAGAGCCTGCTATGTTTGACGAGTTCCTGGTGATGGTGGGTCCAGCAATCCGCAGGCAAGATACTGAAATGCGTCAAACCTTGCAACCTGGTCTCGAATAAGATACCTGGTCACTGGTGACAAGTACCCCACCCTTCAGTATGATTTCAGAGTGGCCCGCTACACGATTAGCATCTTTGTGCTCGATGTCTGCCGTGCCATTACAAGGGCCTACAAGGACGCGATGATCAAGTGTCCAACAAAACCAAAGGAGTGGAGACAAATAGCTGATGATTTCGAGAAGAGATGGAACATCCCCCATGCATTTGGTGCTCTGGATAGACCGATGCTACCATGTTTACTGGCGATCGACCTGCGCTGTCAGGAAGCTGGTACTACGCTGCTGGGACACTGATGGCGATCGAATTCCGATCTGACTGCGCTTTTAATCCACGGCGACCCTGTGGCGGAAATTTTGTCCATGTTCAAAACTGGTCGCGACTCATGGCGTTCATAGTGACCATATGACGACTCAAGGCGACACTATCTCGCTCCTACGAAGCTCATGAAAACTTAAGGCCACTCTGGCTGCGCTCTACGGCGATTTGCCCTAATTCGGTGATCTCAGCGAGATCGCCTTCTCGTGTTACGGGGGTGTAAATGAGGATAATTAAAATTCCAGCGAATAGAATGAGAGTGAAAGCGATGCTGGAGTAGAATCAAAGAAGCAAGAATGTCTCACGCCAATCTCATTGATACAAAAACATCCTTAAAAAATATCAGCAATTTACGTAGACCATTGTAAGCATGCTGATGACGACGGACGAACGTGTAGGTGCACTGAGTGCAACTCTGAAGTCCAGAAGTGTCATGGGGAAACTCACAAAAACGGTCAGTGCAAACGATATTTATAACTATGAATGTTCAATGAATCGTTTATGATGATAACGATGATGATCATTAATTATCTACTACGTGTATTGTTCTTCTATGAGCAGACCTCTAAATGGATTAATAAAGTACACCTGTATTTATAATGTTATAAATTGATTCAAATAAATATCTGAATTGTTATTGCTATGTTTCGATTTAGGTTATACATTTCTATTCAAAATACAGAAATTTATATATATATATATATATACCACAGAGCCTTGCCATAGGTGGTCTTGGGCTGTCTTTCCATGAGAGCGGGGCATTCACCGCGCAAGTGCGATTTTATGGCACGCGCTCCGCTAGGAGGCTTTTTTCAGGCAACGCCATCGCACCGCACAAAAAAAAAAAAAAAGAAAAAAATCTCGTTCATGGAAAGGCAGCCTGTCTATGTGCGGGGCGTTCACCACGCGGGATGTTTAGCGGTAAAAGCGCGTGCAGAACCATTCCATGATGGCGATTTGTCTGTGCTGCGATGGCATTGTCGTGGCGGTCAGAATTACTGGGGGGCCGAACATGATAAGATAACTATTTTCATTTCAAATTCATGCAAAAGTTTACTTTTTGGTATCGAATTAAAGCTAAGGATGAAAAGACTGCAAAGTTCAAATTGTAGGAATTATTGGCCAGTTTGATTAAATTTGGTCATACTTGCGTTTGTATAAGAGACCGGTTGGACCGGGTGGTCAGTCCACGGCCATTAGGTGGCGCTAGTGCCTTAAGTAGATTAGAACATGACAAAAAAGGGTCTAATCGATTTGGCAAATAAAAAACCTTGTATGTAATGTATGTAAAAATTTCTAATTAATAAAAAATCTTTTATGCAAATTGTGGCCATTTTTTTCAAAATGTTCACTTTATTAATTAATTTAATTATTAACCTAAATACTGAGAGAATATACAATATTATAATGATGATGTTTGTAACCTAACTCGTGTTTCATGTTTTTAAGTTTGCTTAAGCGCGTTCATTTACCCTTGCATGCCAATTTCCATATGTTCGGGCAATAAATGAAAAAAAGTCCGTCCACTTTAACGAAGGAAATTTATTACGTTGCAGGGGAAATTTGCATTTCCGTTGAAGTTGAGCCAATTTGAATATACTTGTGTATGGGTTTAGATGCTTTCAAATAAAGAGCTGTAATCGGAAACCCAGCCATTTATTATGTCGACATATATAGAGTCGCGTTTATAATAAACGCATAAATCATTAAAGTGAGATTAATATGTCTGTAAATATGCAAATGTCCAGATGATTTAGGGATGTCATCTGATTACGTTTTCTGTGTTGATGTCAAGTTTTAAAAGTTTTTTTTAACTGTTGTTAAGGTTTAACAGTCACTTTTTCATATTACTGAAAATCAGTAACGATCAAATAGTGATACAACTAACACATTATTCATTAACGTTTTATAGTACCCTTATTAAGCCACTTCTTGAGAAGAAATGATATTTCCCACCGTAACTTCAAAGTGGTTTCATTTACCTTCAAAAGTGGAATTGGGTTAAAATCTATAAAAAATATCTTTTATTTATATTTAATTTCCATCATGTATTCATTTTCGAAACAAAAACTGACCATCAGGTTTAAGTTATATGTATATATACCGCAGAGCCTTGCCATAGGTGGTCTTCGGCTGCCTTTCCATGAGCGCGATTAATTTCAGTTGTTTCAATTACCTTCAAAAATTGAAACTGGGTTAAAATCTATAAATATATCTTTTATTGGATTTATATTTTATTTCCATCATTTATTCTTTTTCGAAACAAAAAGTGACCATCAGGTTCGAGTTAGACGTAACTTTTTCATGATGACGATAGAGAAGGGCTTTGAATTCTGCTTTTTATGCGTATTATTTCTCTCAATTTTATATTTTCAGCGTCCATATATTTAATTTTGTATCTCTTGGGGTTCAATGTTTTTGCCCATAAAATGTTCAAAACTTCTGTTGACAACAACAAAAAGATAGCTTGGGTGAAATTAGTTTATGTTGACTTGTAGTTGTTACACCATGTAGTGTAATGTCTTCACATTCAAATATATATATATATTAATATATATATATATATATATATATATATATATTTATATATATATTATCAACCTATAATTGAAGGTTATGCTGTCTGTACAGTCACAGATTTTAACATGACATTGAATCTTACAAAAGTATGAACGAATTAATTGAAACTGAATCTGCAAAACAAAGTCATGTATAACAAAAACAAACACAAGGTGACTTGAATTATCATTTATATAATGTAGCATTTTCAAAAGTATGATGATCAATTTTTACACATGGGTGATTTTTTAGAAATTCTAGATGGAATAATCCAAGGGGGGGGGGGGGGTGCTTGTCAAATGGTTTTGTCCAAGCCAGCTACATCCAAGGCTTGACTTTTGACCATGGTGTTTTGGTATCCAAGATACTATAGTAGCCCAAGGTAGTACTGTACAGTCAAACTGTGATATGGCTTTCCATTGTGACAGTGTGGAAGACAAAAGGCAGCCGCGAATATAGGGTACAAGACATAACTGTAAACTGTTCGGGAGTCATTTTAGCAATTTAAAACAAGGGAGAATGTGAGTAAAAAGGATTGAAAGAAGAAATACATTTTAAAAGAACAGTCAGTATTAATGACAAGAAGTGTAGGCTTTATGTGATTGTAATCTTCCCACGTGTTTACATCCATTACTTCCCAAACATTATGCATATCCCCAAAATGGTCCAGAACAGCTTCTGTATCCAGAGTTTTGTTTTCTAGGCTTTATACGTCCATGAAATACTCTGTTAGTGGCAATGATGCCCCGGATGAATAAAGGAAACTTTAAATACTAACCCTTCATGCCTAAAAATATTTATTTATATAAAAGAAATAAGAATTCTGATAGCTTCATTTTTACATTTAGATGAACATATAAAGTAAAAATACCCGAAAGCCCTTCAAACGAACCTGAGACCATTTGAGAAAAAAATGTCTGGTATATTGTCTGCATTTAGACTACAAGTGGAATAAAAAATGTTGTTAAAGTTTTGTGATGGCAAAAAATTATAATTTAGAAAATAGCTTTTAAAATTTAGCAAAATTTACTTAAATATAACCAAAATATGTAAACGCATAATATCAGCTATAGCTGTGCATGTAATTTTCAATATTCCGCTGTGTGTGTGTGCGTTAAGGTGAGCAAATAAAATTATATTTTGAGAGGGGGTCTTTTGTTCCCCTCTGCCCAGGGAAGATTTGGCCGAAGGGGACTCTTTGACCAGGGGATCCTTATTTCTGGGATTGTTTGCGCTATTATTTCTGTACTTCATGGATTGGGTCCTCCCACATCTTCTTAACAAACAGGGCTCTTGGTATTATGTATATCGTGTACAATGTAGATGCAATATTTGCATATCTGATATTAATTTGACTCTGTAGTTTATTATTAAACATAATCTCACTTGCGATATATCTAAGCGTGGTCTTATTTTATATTTCGTAGAGGGCTTTTTGTGCATGGTTCAACTACAAATGAAGAATGATCCTGTTCAAGTGGATTTTTCATATTTATTTTCCTTTACAAATAGAAAACATAATGCATACAATGGTACATGCATACAATTGGTCTGTATAATTTGTGATAATGCAGCAAATATTATTAAAATGTGTGCAAGAAAATTTTGACTTTATACACGTGCACTTGGACGTCTTGAATTTAGCCATAAGTGATGGACACACTTCTAGAAGCCTACCCGCAAAGAACTAAAAAAGCACAAAATGGATTAAAACTTAAAAGACAAGCTTATTCAGCACAAACTCATCAGAATTCAACTTATTTCATGCTGGGAAGACTTCACGAACAGAAACAAATTGTTGTTAAGGTTTTACAGAAAACCTTGCCACATGCTAATGCGCCACTGCCATCGTACATGCCAAGTGAACGAGAATGGGAAACCGATTCGAGTTCCATTCTATGACTATACAGTATGGATGAGTGCTTCTTCATCTGTCTCAATCTCTGCATTGGAACCTACCCTGGTCAAGCTTAAAAGGACACTGCACATTCATAATGAAGATCCAGCAGATATTCGTCTCATCAAGGAATCTGCTAAAACTTAAATGGACAAAGCGAAGAGAAAACAAGGTTGCCGGTCTTTGCCGTCTCCTGGCAAATACGATTACACCAGTTCAGCCAAGCAGGCGTGAACCACAGACTGCAAGAAAAATTGCAAACATGGAAATTCAAAAGTACAACGCACTACCACATATAACTGTGAAAGATTCATCACTCCTCCATGCAATAGATGTAGGTACGTGTAGTTGTGAGGGAATGCCTGTTTTCTGTAGCTGGCAGGGGCTTTATGTTCAAGGGACTGGAAATTATGCATATTCATAAATTGCAGTTTAATGGCCCAGAGGTTCTGGCTTATTTTCTACCAAAAAAATCTATAGAAAATTTTCAATTTTTATTACACCATTTTCTATTTTGGCATCTCCTTTTTCTAGCCATACATCCATGTAACCCTGAAGGGCATTGTTCTTTTAATTGTTAAAGTTGTAGGCGATAGATTTTTTTTTTTACATTTGCTATTGATGTTCTTGGCACATAAAGCTAATGACAACACAAAGGTGTACCACCAGTGGTAAAAAGATCACATATATAAATGGGGCCATTTCACGTTCTTGTAAGTTTTTCTCTTAGTTCCAAATTAATATTATATTTGCATAGGATGCCAATGACTTAGGCAAAACGACAAAGGTGCTTTCGTGAAAAACAGAAGGGAAAATATGGGGTTGGTCATGTGAAAAAGTGATGCTGAGCGCAAGAATAGTGCACGTAAAGCAAACATGATCAAAGTAAGAGAAAATTAAAAACAGCGGCACAAACTTTGTCAAGAAACGAAACGACCAAATCTTCCAAAAACTCCTACACTACCGGAAGCAGCATCTCCTCCATATAAAACCATATCAAGTTTGGGAAAAGCAGTTAAACGAGAGTCCAGACCCAAATCTACGGAAATGGTCAGCTGTCATTAAACAGCAAATCATCAATCAAGACAAAGTGGTTTCATCACAGAGCAGTCATGGTAACAGGATTTGTGATGAGTTTGCTATAGCAGTAATTCAGGTCTACCACAGATCAGTTATTTCATGAATTTTGCCCAAAATAGAAAGACTTCACTGTCATCGTAAAAGCTAGCCTGTAAAAAGAAAGAATACAGAAACGGTTCATGATGGTGACCATTTGTGATGACCATAGTCTCTTATCTGACCAATTTCCTGATTGGAAAGTTTGTTTGTCCAAATTTGCTGAACTCAGGCCAATAAATGTTTGTTTGAACTCCCACACATGATGTGCCTTTGCCGCTTTCTTAAAAACTTGTCTTTCTTCCTTGAGGCCCTGAAGAACCAAAAGCCTGGACTTTCAACGAGCTACCTTGTATATATTGACACGGTTGTCTGTGATCAAGAAAATCCATAGTGACAGGAATGTGTCCTGTGTGTCTAGACAAATTCTTGACTTTTTATTCAGTTTAAGATGAGAAAGCAAATCATGAATTAAAGTGGTTTCAGTAGGAAACTGTTGAACAACGTGTAAAAAAATATGAGAAAAACTGGCACTTTACAGAATCAATGGCTTAATTGAATTAACACACATTTGTCAAAAGGAAGCAAAGTAAGGTATTTGGAAAATAAAAGTAAAGCAATAAGTTATTGGGCAAAGCGTTGTTGTTCAAGTTGATTTTGCTTAGGATTATGCGGCAGCTAACCAAAGATGAGATCCAGAGTGCAGGTTAGTGCCATTTGCAAGTTTCACTTTTCCCTGTGTACTAGGATAAATAATGGTATAGTTGAGTCCAGTGTCATAGTCAGTGATGAGCTCCAGCATTGCAAGCTCGCTGCTCATGTGTTCTTGTTGAGAATCGTCGCTTGGCTGAAATAGAAGCATCTTGGGAATGACATTCGGAATTCTTCTCGGAAGGCGCAGCAAGCCAGTTTAAGTAAAAGTATTTGTTTTCTAATATGGCTTTCCTTTATCACAAGTTCAGCATTACACTTTGCTGGCAATGTTTGAAAACGTCACGTGGAAAGGGTGGGATGGATGGTATAGAAGGTGAGATAAAGAGAAAGGTGTGGCAAGTCAACCTTGCTACTGACCTAGTGCTTGACCAGGTGTAATCAGACCAACGAGAGCGGGTGTGACATGCTTAATGCACAATGCGATTCCACACTGTCTTGTTTCTCTTATTACAATTCTTTGCTCTGTGCCCACGCTTGCCACACATACAGAGCAGCAGTTAAGCAAAGTAGATCTGGGACGACTGAAGTGTATAACTTGTGCGTACGGAGCCTTCATTAAATACTGAATATATAAATATTTTCAATATCTAAAATGAGTGTAGTAACAAGTTTCCATTATTAAATCACTGTTTTGCTATATATGTGACATACTCCTATCGTCTTCACCAATTCGTCACAAAGTCTGTGTTACTCGGTAATATCAGTTCAGGATCACACACCTTTTTAAACAGGATTATATCTGGATCTTCCTCATTGTCGCTGAGAAGGGCACTAAACTTGACTAACATTTGCTATATACCAGATTGCTGTATACCATTTCAATGAGCGGACTTTTGGAATTATATATGGCTTAGTTCGTTTAATCAGTCGCTGTAAGCAACTGTTTAACACTTGGATAAAAGACATTATTACAGAATACGAATATTTTATGCAGGTAAAGACAGTCATGAAAATATATGTAGATAAAGTGTTAACTTTTTTTTGCAAATGAATGAGTACTCATTTTGTTTAATATAAAAATTTGTCAATTGTCAGTTTGAAACGCCAAGGCATTCCCAATAGTAAAATTAAGACAATTACTATCGATACCATACAAACACAGGGTATATATCTATAAGTTTAAAGATACAAACTTTAAGCTAAGTAATGAATCTGCTTCCACATATAGCAATCCACTTCCGTATCAACATTAGCCCCGCTGCTCAGTTCATGAACGTGTTACACAGACCTTTCCAAGATTATACAGATAATACGTGCCGCCTGCCACCGACAACTGCCTCATGGTGTTCGAGTTTCATAAGTTGACATGAAATATCATATTCTGTTATAAAGCATAAGAAAAAAAGTAAAATTTAGCCTTATCGTTATTTTTTTTATCGGTTTATTTCTGTTTTCATTGACAAAACCCGCCGTGTTGCATCATTGGACCCGAACACAGAAGACCGCTACGCGCAATCGCATTCTCATGGAAAAGGCTTTTTTTGCAATTTTTGTGTATTACTAATTGGTTTCACAATATAAGATAAAGGATGGTGTTTTCAACACTTTGTAAGGATATTCTATGGTTTACACGACACATTATAAGGATGTGAATCATTAGATCCAGTCCGCTCATTCAAAAGAAATTTTTCCAGCCAAGTATGTAGTTAATGATGGTGGCCGCCGCTCCTATTCCGAGGAAGGAGAGAAACCAAAGCGCTGTAGACACCCGGGGAGAGTGTCTGTCCCAGAACGACAGGTCCCATGGCTTCTGTCTGACGTCCTGTAAAAGATGACTTTATATAGTTCCTGCTGAAAATGTACATTTTTAAAAGAATAAACCCAGACACCAGGTAGAATCCACTGCTGATGAATGGATGCTTAACATTTCTAGATCTCAACAAGCACTTTGACAGCGTGATTGAAGTCAGTAGCCATTTGCAACAATAAATGAAAATGAAAGCTAGGTTTATGAGGTATATGCTCGAAAGTAAAGGAGGAAACCCCTCATGTAACTGAAATGACTCAGTGTGCATCTCCATAACATCATTATATAGCACAAAGTTTCATTTATAATATTTATTCTTCAAGCATGCACAACCCTGTGAATATGAATATTCTCTAACTACGAGAAGACCTCGGATGTGAATATATTCCTTGGTGAGTATCACTGCCCATACCAAAATTCAGCATATGCTGCTTTTGGAGCAGCTGCTGTATTTCTGCTGTGATTGTACTCCAATAATGCTGACAAGGGAAGCAGCAAATCAGCAGATGTTAATACCTTCTGGTCCATTCTGCTCTATCTCTGCTGCGAGAATCAGCAGTTTTACAGCATATGCTCTATTACTGCTCCATCTCAGGATATTTGCAGCAGACATACTGAAAATCTGCTCTCCTGAAATAACCGTCGAGGCAGACGCAACAACTTTTGCTGTATCTTTGCTGCCTCAAGATGAACCAGAATGGACCAGAGAGCAGATTTGCAGCAGATGCTCACACACTGCTGCTTTGAGACAGTGCCCTTAGCGACATATAATATTCTTAAGTTTGGAGAGCAGATCTGGAGCATATACTGATTTACTGCTGCTTTTAAATAGACATTCTACTGTGCAATTAAATATAATTCTTTACAACTTGGGACAGCATATTTAGAGCATACCAGTACGCTGAAAGTTTGCTGAAATAAACCACGATAATCACTTAGACCGTCCCCCTCCCCTAAGTCCCGACTACCTTTTTCTAAATCACCTTAGGCCAAAAAAAAAAATAATAAAAGGTATGGTTCTCAGGCACCGCCCGCATCAATTTTAAACCCCCGCATCAAAAAATTTTATTTTGATTTTCAATAGAAACTCACCAATTTCGAGCTACAGCCGCTCAGACATTTCTTTCAAGAAGAAAAAATCATACAATTTCATTTGTTTTGTAGTGTTGTTACTTTTTTTTAGCAAAATAAATCTATTATTTTAATGCTTTTCCCTTTTCATTTGACATTTTTATCGAAACATACCAAAAAATTAAAAATAAAAAACCGCCCGCCCGCATTGATTTCTGGCTGACTCTGTAACAGGGACACAATCATCAGACCTTTCCCTCGATTGCTGAATAAAGATTGAGAGATTGAAATCATTATCTTAACAGTTTGATTTAGGCATTTTTTGGCAGATAAAATAGAAAGGAGATCCAGTATTCCAGTGTAATTGTGCGCACTGTATTTCTCAGACCTCTCACAGAAAGAAGTACAGTATTCCAGTGTAATTGTGCTGAGTAGAGGGGTCCACTCCTGCCCCGGTTAACACATTGTATCAAATGCCACTTGACTTCAACTCCTGTATTTTGATACATGATACACAGCAATATTTTAATATTGTGTATTGTAATATTTGACAGGTTATCCCACTTAAGACAGGATTTTAGCTCAGCTGACAATAAGTCATCTGAGCTATTGTCATGGTCCTTTATCTGTTGTCCATCCGGCCGGCAGGCCGTTAACAGGGCATGTCTTGAAACCATTAGACCTACGAATCCAGATATTGCATACAGGTAGATGCCCCCAAAATCTCCTACCATACCAAAAATTGGGTCACTAGGTCTTTTTTCCCCAAAGACATTAAGGAATAACCTCAATTTTTCATTAAAAACCCATTGTTATACTTCAAGACTGCCTAATATCAACACCACATATTTTTTTTATCAGTTTTAATATACATATTCTTCTATACATTTGCTATGTAAAACCAGAAATTAGGTCAGTAAATTATTTATATTACGGGCCCAAAAATAATGCACTTTGTAAAAAAATTGGGAAATATACTTACCCATTTAACATGAGAATTGTTGGAGCTAGAGACTTTTTTCAGTGATGTAACTTTATTTAATCATGATTCAACTCACTGATAGTTTGAATTGCTGTTTTAATCATTTTTGTTTTCTTTTCAGGCTTTCGTCTTATGCATCACAGTGGAAGATCTGGCTAGGACAATGAAAAGTGTTATGATGTGGATCTAACCAGGGGCAAGAAAAAGAATAAGCTTATATTAACTGTATATAATTAATAAAATTATGTTAAACATTGAAAGGTATGTGTTTTTCATTTCTTTTGAAACTGGTGTAAAAGAGAATGCTGCTGAGTGGGCCCTAATACAAAAACAGTATTAAGAAGATTAAGAGCACAATGTGATGTAAACATCGATAAACACAGGTCTGCTCCAGGGAAGTACTGCTCCAGGGGAGCAGAGCACACAGTTCTGCTCCAGAACAGTACTGCTCCAGGACAGCACAGATGATTGCTCCAAGGGAGCACTGCTGTAGGAGAGCACTGCTCCAGCAGAGCACATATCTGCTCCAGGAGAGCATACTGCTCAGGTTCTGCTGAAGAACTGCTCAATATCTGCTTCTGATATGCAAAAGGCCTGCTCTATTGGAGCACTAATTTAAATAATTGGAACCGCTCAATTTGTGCTGAAATTGCTGCTCAAAATCTGCTGCGCAATACATGGTATATATATGGTGAGTGTGGAGCAGACTTTCAGCATATAATCCATAGTTCCTGGAGCACATATACAGCATATGCTGTAACTGTGCTGAACAACTGCTGCAGATCTGCTGGAAACATTGCTCTGGCTATCTGCTGAAAAACTGCTTAAGATATGCTGCAAAACTGCTGAATTTTGGTAGGGGCATGATCTACGTGGACACATTATTGTTATATTAAAATATATTATATAGATTAGAGGCTGACTTAATGGAAGATGTAAATGCGCATACCTGTGACTCTGGTTCTGTCTGCCAAATTTGGTGTTTGGAGATTTTTCCCATGACACACAATATCTGTTAAAAAATCGAGAAATATGTAAATTGTCTGCTTTATCTGTAGAAACTTACCCATTTTCGGTTGTGCGCAACCATCACAGGAAACGCAGTTTTTTTGGTGACTGAACACATTTTTAAAGTATATGTAAAACGATAAATATATATATATATTATGGACTAGCCTGTACCTTAATTGCTTCGTATTAAAGTCCGGTCTAGCACCCCTGTCCACCTGCTTTTTAGCGATTTTTTTTTGCAAGTCAAAGAACGTCAAAACATTTTGTTCTAAGGACAGAAAAAGGGAAATGCTAATTAACTGTTATGGAAATAACAGTCTACCTTATGTCATTTTCCTGTACACAATTAAAAACCATTTTGTGAGTAAAAAGTCTATTCTGTAGCGACGTCTTGTTACTAATTTTGAAATGGGCATATCAGGGAACAGTGATGACGTCATAATAGACGTCACGTACTAAAGTAATTCCATCATTCACGGGACCAATGATCAGTAGCTGCCGACCCCTGTATACAACGTGACTTGTATTCTCTTCGTGCACGCGATTCACAGTTACGTCACATTATTTATATCCATATTCACGGAGGATAAACAATGGCCACTTGTCAGGGAGGCCATGAACCACGGATATATATTAGACATTTCAACCCGGCCGTAAAGTAAATAATATTTATATCGTGAGCAGGTTAGGTACCCAAAATTACGTATTTGCCTCTTTTTGCACAGGGGTAGTGGAACGGACTATAGTAAATATAACATGTATATTAAACGACCCTACATGCTATCAACACATTCGTTGAATAGTATAGTCACTCTATTTTCACAAGTATTCCAGTAAAACGCCTCAAAAGCTCTAAAGCGCCGGAACCTTTACAATTTTTCGTCAGTTTCATTTATGGCATCGCACAGCATAGTGACGTCACAGGCCACGTGATATTTGTCGATTGCATTCTGGGCGGTGAGTCAATGTTATGCATGTCCCTCGACAAAATATCCAATAATCTCCATGAACAACGTCCCGTGACATTTAAAAGGTGAGCTGCTATGTAAGAATCGTTTTCATGTACAATTTTCGGGATTATTTCCATTTTTTAGATGGGCAAACATAATATTTCAATAAAAGGTAAAGTATATATGTTTCATTTCGTAATTCTGACGTAAAATTTACCGTTGGTGGGACTGGGATTTGGGTATTTAACAGGAACAAGGCTTCTGGCTGAAATAACGGAATGTTCTACTTTCGAGCTGGACTCTGAGAGGCCCGTCATCGCCCAGTTTTGGACTAAGCCTACGAGTAAAGAATTAGCACAAAAGAATACATGTTAACTCAAACCAAAGTTGTTATTCATCTCTATGGTAACAAGTTATTCCCAGTGCCGCGTACACGTTGCTATCGTTCAGTAAGCCGTGCGGGAAATTCTTGTTTTCACGCGGTCAGAAATTAGACAACATACGGGGGGATTTACCTATTTTCTGAGTTGCAATTGACTTTTTTGCATATGGAAGGTGTTGTTAGAAAGTACACATACATCTGTAACGATTCATATTTGAAAAAAATTAATACTATGACAGCGTGTCTGTAGATAATGAGGTGTTATAAAAAATGACAAATAATTTGCATCATCATCTAGCCTTACAGTTGGGTTCTGCCAGGGCGGGTTTTAATATACCTATCTAGACTTGAGTCTTGACTTGAGTCTTAAAGTGCGGTCTCGAGTCTTAGAACGTTCTTGAGTTAGACAACTATCCAGAGTCTCTCGTTTCAATATCGCGGTCTGCCTTGCGTAGTATAAAAAATTGGCGTTTATGGTCATTGCTTGTGCCGAAAATATATAACTACATTTATATAGTTGAGTGGCGTTTGAAGACCAACTAGACCAATCAAAGGTCGAACACAGTCTCTTTGACATACTGCAAGAGAAAATTCGCGATTGTTCTGTAGCAACCATATTTTACTTTGGGCAGATCCGTAATTTGATGGGATTGGTGCCACTTTGAACACAAATCATCCCTGTCAATTTTTGAAAGATCAAATGTATTATCTCTGACTCTGCGCGCAAATGAAAATCACCAATTATGATTTGGCGGCCATATTGGAATTCGGACAGGTCTGTCATTCGAAAGGTCTGGGGCCCTCATAGGCATCAATCATCCCTGTGAATTTGAGAAAAATCAAATGTATTCTGTTAGAGAATATGCGCGCGGAAGAAAGCGTCACTAACTGAAGGACGGGAGGAAAAGAAGATCGGTACAGGGCATCGCTTTTCAAGCGGGGCCATTACGAATGCGTTATACTTCTCACTCTGTTACCTCTCTAGCCGCCCGTTCTCCCGCCTGTATAGCACCGTCCATGTAACCAGACCATTTTGTAGCCGTCTCGCTTCCCGCCCAGAATAATCGACCGCAGGGCTCGCGTAGTTTACTAAAATAATTTTTAAAAAGTTTGGTGAGAATGATGTATACTTATTTTAATTTAACAGAAAACATAACATTTTTAATACATACATTTTATAATGAACAAAATAAAACAGAAATGTTTTAAACACACTGAAACACTGTCTTGAACTGCTTATCTGTCTGTTGTACGTGTAATGATTTCTATATGACACATTGATTTGACGATCATTAACTTTGAAACTTTACCTTCCGAAGAGAGTCAAGAAGCCTGGCGACAAAAAGGCGGCATAGCATCCCCCAGACCACTGCTCCGCACTCCAGTTCTTTTCTTCATAATGCACGGGCTTTTACAAAGAAACATTTATATATTCTTTATATGAACATTTTTCAAGACCATCGCTGAAGACCGTTTACATTATAAAATTTATTTTGGTGTGACAGAATATGACTTTTTTATGTTGATATTTAGGACCCGAACGGTCAATTCCAATCGTGGTCGGTAGGTGTCGCGATTGGTTTAAGAACTACTAGCATTTTGGGATCTTCATAATTCACGGCATCATTCTATTAAACTGTTCAATTCTACTTAATATCCACTCCTACAACTTTCATAGTATTTAACACATGAAAGAACACGTACAGATTTTACTTGAAAATAATTTTATTGGCCTTGCCAGCTGCTCAAATACTGCAAATCATCGACACATACAGCTTTAAATGCATAAACGTGATGATAAACGTACATACCTTGCTTGCTAATAAACTGATAATGTTTATATATATATATATATATATATATATATATATATATATATATATATACATATATACAGTCGTCTGTTGGAGAGACTAGGTTAATTGATAAAACAAACTTTACCTGCATAGCTTCATTTGTCTGGAACACCCTGGCGTAACCCTGACACACGGCACTTTTTCTCTCAGCCATTGTCATGGAAACCATCTGGCGTGCGTTGTCAGCCAGTATAAATCTGCAAGAAAGTACTCTCTTTAATTGCTATGTTCAAGTTATCACTTAAATTGTCACTCCAATCTTCTTACGCATATATGCACATGGATGTGTTCCGTGTCTTGACTTCATATTAATTGTATCCGCCAAAACAGAGTTTTGCGGATACTATGTTTTCAGCTGCACGCCGCCGCCGCCGCCGCCGCGTAGGTGTCCGGAGAACTCCTCCGTAACCGTTCGGCGGAATTTTACGAAACCCGGGATTATGTTCGGGTCACATGTGAACTGCTGCGCCCCGATTTTGTTTTGACCTCTGACCTTTCCTCTGCGCTCTGCGTCCGTTTGTGCGTCTGTTTCCACACATAAACCCACACATCTCGGGAACCGTTTGACGGATCAGGAAATTTTTTTTGCACAAATTTAGCCCTTGGAGAGCTTTATAACATACACAAAAAAAAGGTGGCGCCACCTGCAACCATGTTTGCACAGTGTCCATCTGTTCGTCTGCCTTAGGTTAAAATCACTCATATCTCTGCAGTGATTTGACTAATTCACCTGAAATTCGGCATGCGTATACATCCTGGATAGCTTTTCTGATTTTATGACAGGTGGCGCCACCTACATTCACGTTTACGCTGCAGACATCCAAGCTCATATCTCGGGAACCGTTTGACCGATTGGCCCAAAATTTTGCATGTGTATAGATCTCCCATAGCTCTTTATCATACGCATAACTGGTGGCGCCACCTGCAGCCATTTTTGCACAACTCCCGTATGTTTGTCTGCCATTGGATAAAATAACTCATATCTCGGCAGTGGTTTGACATATCTGCCTAAAATTTTGCATATGTATACAACTTGGATGGCTTTCTGTATTTTGTGGTAGGTGGCGCAACCTACATACACCATTTGGCTGCAGACATCCATGCTAATATGCAACACTTCACTCTATTTCCCCTTGCCACTCAATCCATGCCTCACTTCACCCGTTCCACTCTGATTTAGGCGGATACACGTAGTCGCTTGTCGACTACCCGTATTCTAGTTAAATAATAAAACAAGTGCGAGTGAATGACTGGATCTTAAGATCTTAATCTGGATTCTGCAGATTCGGGAATTTTTTCTTTTTCGTTTATAAATGAAACAGTCGAGACGAAATACATGACATTTAGCCGGGTTACAGGAAAGATAAACAGTTATTGAAATAGTCCATATGAACAAAGCAGGGTTAAAACTATTTTAATCAACACCTTTTGATGGTAGATCTTGCATTATTAATACAAGTTAATGATTTTATTTTAATTGCAAGAGCAGCACCTAACATTATTGAGACAAAAAGTGATCCAAGGATGATATATATGGAGCATTTAAAGCGTAAATGATTCTGATTGGTTGACGCAGCGGGGCAGCACCCTTGTTATAGGGATGTAAGTGGAATAGTCCACTAGAGATGGAATAGTTAACTGACAACATTACCCCATCACCGCCGGTTTGCTGCCGTCTGGTTTCGTGTCATCAATAGTTGCTCCTGCGGCTTCTGACTGGTCAGTTGTCAGGGTAAGCCCGCTATATCCTGTAAATATAATCAAGTCAAATGCTTTTCATAGATTATATAAACATTAGCATAAATACTGGTTATGCCTCAAATGTAATCACGCTTTGCAAAAAAAAAAAGTCAGATGTTTAAGCAAAATGTAAATCTCCCAGTTCGTGGCTAATTGTAACCCCATCAAGAACCCCTCACAGCAGGACTCATAAAGAAAATAGGATTTTTAACAGTTGGATAATTGTTGGTGAAACAGTAAATAGGCCTAATATTCCCTAGCTTTAAGTGAGTTGCCATATAAAAATACAGGATGATTTACTTAAAATTATTAGTTATTTAGAAAAAAAAACTTAAATAGAGACTTATGCGTGATTGAAAGAATGACTTATCAAAGCAAGAGGAAATGGTCGGATTATGCCGCTGTAATAATATACAATGTACAGTTACACTACGTTACCCTTCTCTCTCCAGAATGCCCTCTTGTAGTACGCGATCGTTTTAATGGCGGATGCCGCTGGCGCCCTCTGTACCAGCTGGTTCATCTCCGGCGGAAGTGGGGGGTCGTAAATCATTTTTTGTCTCAATGATGGCGGCACTGCTATTACCACGAATTTTCCCTTTGAAAAAAAAAAATAAGTCTCTTCTTGCACATACAGCAAAACAAGAAGGTTTGTACTTAAAATACATGTACTCGCTTTTTTTAATTCTCGACACGTTATGTACACAGCAATGTACACACACATTAAGTTTAAATAGTGCAATCTTCCGAATTGTGCATACAATACTTACAACTGAAATGATAAAGGTGGAATGGGATAATGTGTTTTTATTAAAGAAGACTTAAAGTTGCACATTCACCTCCCTTTTGAAAAATAATTTATGTGATTTCTTGCTTTCCCTGTGTATTTTTTGATGATCTTTTGGTAATTTTGGTTGTAAAAGTTCTTATAAGGCCTTCGTGAGGGATGTGTGAACTTGTTTATCAACAACATGTTTGTAAACACAGCAATTTCGACAAACGGGAAAAACATGTAACCTAAGGTGGTAGGGTGTATATATGCGGAGGCAGAAAGGTCACTTGTTGTATAATACCATTTGCAAAGTTCTGGCTTATCTGACTTGCAGCCAGATGCCCTTGTTGAATTTGTTTTGATTATTTAAGTGGGCCCCCACACATTATAAACGCCTTGATATAAACAAAACAAGCAGCCTGTGTGCGATGATATCCAAACTTTCCGGCCTATTTGTATAAAAGCACAAGGGATAACCTTTAGTTCTTTTAAGGAAAAAGAAGAACGCTGTCGATAAACAAACATGTTTGTAATCCTTTATACAATAAACTCGTCCTTACTACGTTATATCCGTGATGACATCCTAATATAATGCGGATAAGCGGGCATCCCCAGAACGTTCCCCTGGCTTCTCCATTGAACGTACTAATGGTCACCAAACTCTCCCAGTAGATAAATTGCACCTTGAGAATGTCCTGGGAGTATCTTCCTATCATATTTCCGTTCCCTCATCCAGGGGCGTCAATATAGGGGTGGGGTGGGGGGATGGGGGGTATATATACCCCCCACTTTTTGGCAAGGGGGGATGGTCAATGTAATCATCCCCCCCCCCACTTTTCAGAGAATAATATTATAAAATTGCAAATGAATTATATTAATAATTAGAATTAAAGACTTTTGACCCATTTACTAAAAAATGTTATATCTATGTTATAGCTTATTTTCTAAATCATTATAATTATTTGAAATAAAATTAAGTATAAATATATATTATAATAATTATATATATTTATATATATATATTATATATATATACATATATATATATATATATATGGTTGAATGTCACTCAGAGACGTTGAAAAAGGTATATATATATATATATATATATATATATATACATGTATATATGTTTGTGTGTATATATAAACAAAGTCATCCCCCCCCACCCTGGAAGAAAAATTGACGCCACTGCCCTCATCAAATACTCACCTAGCAAACATTAAGAGACCGCTCTTGGACCTTCTGTACAGACAAATACCCGGATGTCACAAGTCCCAAGTAGGAATTACGTGTGGAGTATTTTTAATATGTATATATGCGCGTATTGTCGCAAGGCAAACCAGATTAAATAATACATAACTTCAGCGAGACCGCTACAACTACAACAAAACTATCCATCGAAAAATACAAAATGATGCCCTTCATATTGGATTATCGACGTATATAAATACATACAATCGACTGTCCAGCTATATCGTCCGCCAGGCCAGACCATATGCACAAATACATTACTTAATCTCACAATTATAAAATGGAATAAAATGTACATTAGCACCACAAGAGAGGCGCCCATTAACCCGACCAATGATTTTTTTTCCAGATCCTTGTCAGCACTCACCTCATACGTAGAACCAAACGCTGTGATGACCTTGACCCCGCTGGAGGTCTGTATCACCTGAGATACGGGCGAATTGAGCACCATGTGTTCTGAAAGATATATATTCCCTAAGTTGCTCCTTCAAATTATATATAATTTTTAATATTAAGTAACGGCCTTCATTTTAAATGCCAGCTTAACTTGTACTATGTACATCTGTTGAATTCATTCCGGTTTCGCACTTCGTGACAGGACGGTAACACATGATTATCCCCTTTGAATATTTTGTTTTATTATTTGACTAACAGATAAATCCCGACAGTCGTTGTAAATAAATCTTGTCCACTTGTTTTTAAAGAGTAAAGAGATAACAATTGTCAATGAAATTTAATAACTGCTATTAAGATTATCTATATAGCACCTTTTGGACAGATATTATTTTAAATTGCGTTATCGAACCTCAGGGGAAATTTTGGCCGAATTATGTATTATATATACATATATATTGTTATCTACTGGAGAAGGGCAGAAAGACACTAAGATATTGAGAGAGAGAGAGAGAGAGAGAGAGAGAGAGTGTCAGGCAGACAGACAGACAGAGTTACCTCCTAACTTTGCGGCCATACAGTTGCTGATTTGTTGACTTCCCCCTTTGATCTTTCTTTCCTTTAAAGACAGTTATGACGTCATGGTATTTCTAACCACCAAATTACCATTCGATAGCGTCAACGTAGTTAAAGCCAATACCACGTCGTTTACATTAACACGTGAAGCTACTTGTCCATTTGTACGTACGCGGTGCGGATACATTATTGTGTGTGTTCATTTAGGTGGTTGTCAGTGCGCTTTTAAGTCTTTCCTCTCTTTAAAATTCCACCCAGCACCTCGAGATTTTTTTTAACTTTTGCACCATAAGAAAAAAAAAATAGTTTTGATTGCTGCTGATCACGTGGGGCCTATAATTATGAAAAATCAGAACCAACAACAAACACCGCTCGAGTGAGCATTGCATTAACAGGAGAAGACATGAGGAAAGGGCATTTCTCAATCTCAAACACTATAAATATTTGTAATGTGAAGTAAATTCCAAGTTTGTCTGGACACCCATGGACTCTGATATAAACGATTACTTCAGCAGGAATTAAAGTAACCTGATGTCAACAGAAGGAGGTTATCCGCAAGCGAGCAATTTTAGGCAAGCAAGCTCTCTTTGTCTACGTGTGCATTTCCACGCGTATTTCCGTACGTAACGCTACGAGACCCGCTTGGCGAAAATGTACAGCCCAAAACACACTCACGCGCGCGTCAAGCGTCAAATCTGGAAAATTCGCTCCACTCTATTTATCAATGACAAAACAGACTAACGCGCGCGTCACGCGTCAGCTATCGCTCCTGGAGCGATTTTTGACGCGTGACGCGCGCTAGCCGCGTGGGGATTCCTGATAATGACATAACTAAATAGAGGGTTTTCCCTCCCCAGCACTCAAATTCTATATAAAACTGCGGGTGAAACGTTTGTTATAATTCATTGAACAATAATTATTGATTTGTATATGGATAGTAAACATGAAACAAAGCAACACAAATATATAAATATCGTTCAGAAGAGTGACTGAGTTCTGTCATATTTAGAACAGGTCACAAAAGATATATATATATTTGTATATATCCAATGCTGATTATCGAAATTATTTTTTTACAAAGATAAACAAAAATAAATACAATAGGTGCTTGGTTAATACCTTCCAATCTGACGCATGTAGTGCGCGTTGTAGCCGCGTTAGTGTGTTTTGAATTTGTCGCGTGGCGCACGCGTGGCGCTTGACGCGCGCGTGAGTCTGTTTTGAGCTTACGCCGGACCGCTCTCCGCACCTGGCAAATAGACACGGTATTTGTGTAAGATTTTAGCCGCGTCCGCATCCGCTTACGTACAAGTAGGCACACATAGAAAACATAGAAATAAGAAAATAGTGTCTTTCTTATACAACATGAATTTACAGATTTAGATATTGTGACAGTATATAGTTCATAGTTCACTTTAATTCTAGAAACAGGGTTTACAAAATATTGCAATGGATATGTGGACTTTTTAAATAATTCCATTTCCCTTTGGTCATATTTTTATTAAAAATGAACCAAGGCAACCACATGATAAAGTATCATTAACATTCGATTTTCTCGCTCGACATTTTAAAGTTTTGCCTCAGAGGCACTGGTCCGTTGGGAATAATTTATCCTCAAACACTATCAGTGCGGGGCTTCTCTTCCCCAATTTCATGTTTTCTCTAACTTTTCATGTTTGAAATCAATAAAAACTTGAGAATTGTAGTCTCGCCTGACCTGGCCCCCATTTGTGATGGCATAGATGGTGTTGGTCCCTCCACACTGGGCCACGTGCCACAAGAACCACAACATGGACACCTCGTACGGCTCTGACGCCACACACAGTCGCACAAACTGGTCGGCATAATGACGGACCGGCCTATAGTGAAACGTCACATGTTATCAATTGTTATTCTCCAACTGCCTATCTCAGTTTAATAAATAGGAGGTTTTTTTCCATCCTAGTTCACAGCATAACAAGCAATCATGAACGGAATCCCATGATTGGGCACCTCGGGAACGGGCCAACTTAGATGAGATTAGATTTTGGCGTGGGACTGGCTCATGATCTGGATCCAGGAAGGACTTCCATGAATATTCACAAATGTCCAGTTACATAGACCGGATTGAACCTATGAATATTGGCCAATATGGAAATGAAAACACGGGTTATGGTGTGCCCCATATTTAGGAGCGCCAACATCGAGAAGGACTTTAATCATGAGAATGCATAGTTCTAGTTTAATCTAATCCAATAATGTTTGTTCACACATCAGTTGATTATTCAATGTGCGTTTAACAGAGGGCGTTTAAAATGCTGTTCACTTTTCAATCCAGATGGCAGCAAGACGATGGTTCACAATCTTTGAATATCAAATTCTGTGCCAATTTGTAGGTAGTACGTGAAAACTAACAAATCACCTAGACCAGATGTTGTTGTTGATGCAAGAGTTGTATAAAGATAATGTTTATAACCCTGAGGGCATGTTGCTTGTGTTATTTAATAAGATTCTCTGTTGTGGATTAAATCCTAAAAGCTAGGCATAGGCAATCATTATTCCTCCTTAGAAACACGGTGACAGATGTGATATTAATAACTAGAGAGGAATTTCGATATAAAAATGTTTGGGGAAATATTCTGTAAAATACATCACATGAATTCATGGAATCTTGAACAATGGGTAACATGACTCCCAGAGTGCTCAAAATGATGCATTTTGCCAATAAACCTTAGATATAGGTTACAGTGACCTTATTCTATATCCAGCTGCTACCAATCGTGTCAATCTGACTAAAAGAGTGTCAAAATCATTTTCTCTCACACAGCTTGCAGAATGTAGCTCGCAGTGACGTTATTTCAGGTTTCAAAGAAATTTTTACAGGAACCTCCCTGAATCTTAATCACATTAGAAGTTTCTAGGTCCAATTGTAACCAAACACGCAAATCTGTCCTATATAAGGTGCTAAAATCATGTTCTTTCACATAGCTTGCAGAAAATGTGTCACTGTGACCTAATTTCAGGTTTTCAAGGAGATTTGCCTAAGACCTCCCAGGATGTACAGATAAAAACTAGATTATAGTCTAACGGTTACAGTTTGCGCCCTATTAACAGACTGCCTTAGTTGAAGGTCTCAAAAATTGAGAATTAAATGCGTTAAAAAATAATTTAAAAATTACAGGTGGCGCCTGTAGGAACTGATGAAACACTCCATGATCATTATGCATACAAAGAATCATGGCGATCAATGCATTAATTATTAAGATACTGGAGAATTTATATCAGATATTTAATTATTCTGGGGGGGGGGGGGGGGACTTACGAGCCCCATAGCTCGGAGGATATGGGTAACAGATCCCTTCCCAGGAGATTTTCCATGGAACTAACTGGATGTAAAATAGAAGATTCTGGGGTCCAGTCGGTCAGATTTATGCCCTGTTAACGGACCACCTCTTCATTTTAAGGTCTCAAAAATAGAGGAAATATGCGTAAAAAATTTTTAAAAAAAATACAGGTGGCACCACCAGCCTACAGAAACTGACGGAACACTCTATGATCAATATTCATGCAAAGAATCAAGGCGAGCAATTCATTAGTTATTCAGATACTGGAGAATTTAGGCCAAAATAAAAAAAAGGTATGGTTCTCAGGCACTTTTTTTCAGAAATCAATGCGAGCGGGCGCTTTTTTTATTTTAAATTTTTTGGTATGTTTCGATAAAAATGTCAAATGATAAGGGAAAAGCATGAAAATAACAGTTTTATTTTGCTAAATAAGTAAAATCACTACAAAACAAAGGAAATTGTATGGTTTTACCTTCTTGAAAGAAATGTCGGAGCGGCAGCAGCTCAAAATTGGAAAGTTTTTATTGAAAATCAAAATAAAAATTTTTGATGCGGGGGTTTAAAATTGATGCGGGCGGTGCCTGAGAACCATACCTTTAATTTTTTTGGCCTTATATCAATTTTTTTATTAAATCGGGGGGGGGGGGGGGGTATTTATGAGCCCCACCGCTTAGAGGTTATGGGTAAGAGAGACCTAATTTCAGATTTCCAAGGAGATTTTTCATGGACCTCTCTTGGTTCAGACGTAGAAGATTTTAGGCCTAGCGGATACAATTTTTATGCCCCGTCTGATAAAATGTGTTTTCAGATATAGTTCGCAAAATATAGGTCACCATAACCTAATTTCAAGATTCCAAGGAGCTTTGCCTAGGACCTCCCTGGATGTACAGTTAGAAGTTTCTAGCTCTAACGGTTACGATTTGTGATCTGTTAAAGGACGACCGCATATTTGAAAATCTAAAAAGAGCTCTAGACAAAAATGCGTAAACATTTGAAAAATACAGGTGGCGCCACCAGTCTGCAAGAACTGATAAAACACTCCATGGTCAATATGCATGCAAAAAACCATGCCGATCAACGTATTAGAATGTCAGATACTGGTGCTTTTGCGTCAAATTTTTAATTATCTTGGGGGTTACTTACCAGCCCATTAGCCTGGAGGATATGAGTAACAAACCTACTTTCAGGTTTCCTAGGAGATTTTTCATGGACCTCCCTGGATGTTAAGTACGAATATTCTGGGTCTAGCGGTTACGATTTGTGCCCTGTTAACGGAAAGACAGACGGACGACGGACAAAGAGTGATCGCTAGAGCCTAGATGACTTCCAGACAGCTGAACTAAAAGTGGACTGAAAGTGAAAACATTTTTAGACGAAACCGAACCACTTTTGATAATATGTTTATTCTTTTGACAACAATATAAATGTATATAACTTAACCTCGAGGCAAAGTTTATGCATACAAATTGTTATTTGTTTTATTTTATTATTTATTTTGTGTATCTTTTTTTTTTCAATAAGTTAATTCAGTTGTATTTTTATCTGTTTTATAATATGCATCACCAAGGGTAAGCACCACAAACTATCATGTTAAGTGATGTAATGTTGATTAAATGGGTCTATGGGCGAGAGACCTTTTTGTTTACACTTAAATAAAATATTTATTATCATTATCGTTATTTTTTAAAAATTATTATTATTGTTATTGAATGAATGAATGAATGCTTTTTTTCAGACACATACATTGGTTTATATATTGATGATTATTATGACAATATTACAGGGAATAATAGTGCAATAGTCTAGAGATATGGGTGTAAATAAAGCTTAGCATAACATATTCACTAATTTGTAGCAATAGCAGTGAATATTTGGCATACCTGAATGTAGAAGACAAATACAGTTTATACCGGCATGATTTACCCATAATCTTAAAATTATTCATGGTACTGACATAAAAACATTTCGGATGCACTACACCATTTAGGCAGAAACATTAAAATACTATATGCACTATTGTATGCTATTCTTAGCTTGTCATAAGTATAAGCTTATAACGACATCACAGGCTGGAGCAATACATAGTTCCACAGTACATTTTATTGTTGTTGTTGTTCTTCTTCTTATTATTATTATATAGCCACAGCTTCAAGATAACTATCTTGAAGGTTCATGCATATCTTGGAAATATGTATCAATATAAATATCTATTGTGAGTTGCGCTCTCGTCCGTTTTATGGCATACTTGTCCATTTAATACCTTGTCCATATAGTTTCATTGAAGAAGTCCTTCATTGTCTTCTGGTCCCATTCCTTTGCCCGAGGTGCTTTCCAGGGGGCGTCCAGGGGAATCTGGAATGTGTATCTTGGTGTTAACTTATCGTAAAAGTCTTTAATTAAGTAACAACTATATAAATTGTATACCAAGTAATAGCCATTGCCTTTCGTATAATTGAGTAACAACTATATAAATTGTATACCAAGTAATAGCCATTGCCTTTCGTAGCCTACAGGCAGTTTTAGGACACTTGAGGAATATTCGAAGGGTGAAAGTTGAAAGTTGAAAGAATGATAAAATTGTCTGCATATGCCCGCTATATCCTGCTTGTAAGTCAACATACAAGTTATACACTATAGAGGAACATATTGTAAAGGGCTTTAGACAAACCATACAAAGGCTACCGTTGATTGTGTGTGTTTACAGATAGAGCACGTCTTTTGTAGGAAAATATCAAATTGCACAACACCTAATTTAGTTAGTCTTGGTGTATTTAAAGCTGTTGAGGGCATTTACTTTATATCCTCTCAAAGAAACTCTCATCCCTGTTTGCTTTCATCTCTATCTGATAACGACAAAGTTTTAGCGGTAACGTTACAAAAGTTAGTAGTGACAATATATGATTAATATGGGATTTTGAGTAATTTTATTTGTGTCCCGGTAAAAGGCTATTAAGTTATCATGAACGAGTAATGCCTTAACTGCAGAGAAATTATTTAAAAAAAAAAGGATGGACATGCTTCCATTGATGTTAGCTGTTAATGGTTTGAAGTTGTTTGGCGCGGCAGATTTGAAAGAGCCGGGTCACAGACGCCGGTAGTTTGCACGCGCAGACATTTCACAAAATCTTGATGTGTGCAGGGCTTAATTAATATTCATACGTGTAACTGACAGAGAACACAGTCTGCGGTGTGATACGTTATAATTATCATGTAATGCCGGGTGTAATGCCAAGTATATTTTCAGGATTTTAGGCGAATAACGACAGGAACGAACACAGAATTATACAGTGATGTCTTCTGTTGTGAAGTCGTCGCGAAGAGTATTACAAGCAGAGATGGACTATACAGTATTATGCAACAATAATAATCCCAGTTCTAACAATTACAAGGTACGCTTCATTACAGTTTGATACGAAAACTACGAGATGAAAAGAAAACAATCCCTTAAAATTTAAAATAATATGAGGGACAAATTTGCAAAGATGTGTTTGAATCAATATTAATACATTCACTAGGGCTTTCGTCCGTTAAAAGGGCATGAATTGTAGCCGATATTTCTAGAAACTTCTGATTGTGCATTCAGGGAGGTCCTAGGAAACCTCCTTTGAAACTTGAATTTAGGTCATGGGGACCTATATTTTGCAAAGTACCGACCGAAAACGTGATTTGAGCACCCTGTCATGTCAGATGGGCACAAATTGTACCCGCTAGGCCTAGAATCTTCTAACGTCACACCAATGGAGGTCTATAAAAATCTCCTTGAAAACATGAAATTAAGTCACTGTGCTGTACATCCTCCGAGCTATGGGGCTCGAAATTATCCCCCAGAATAAAACAAAATGATACGAAAGCTACAGTTTCTGAATTGATTGACATGATTCTTTCCATGCATATTGACCATAGAGTATTTCATCACTTTCTGGCGCCACCTGTATTTTTTCCTAATTTTAAGCTTTTTTTCTATGTTAGAGACCTTCAGATGAAGCAGTCCGCACACATCGTTACGATTAGACCTAGAAACTTCCAACTAGACATCCAAGAGGCCCCAGGCCAATCTCCTTAGAAACCCGAAATTAGATCATGGCGACCTATATTTTGCCAACTACAGGCTAAAAATATGATTTTGAGCACCCAGTCAGTCATATGGAGCACAAATTGAATCCGCTAGGCCTAGAATCTCATAACATGACTTTCAGGCAGGTCCTGAGTAAAACTGCATGACAACCTGAGATAAGGTCATTGTGACCTGTGTTCTGTAAACTATGGACCAAGAGCATGATTTTTAGCAGCCGGGAAATCAGATGGGCAGAAATTGTATCTGCTAGCCCCAGGATGGTCCAATGTAACATACAGGGAAGTCTCATGCAACCGTGTAAAACATCTTGGGTAATATCCATGGAAACCTGAAATTAGGTCATGTGACCTATATAACTGGCCAAAAACATTTTAAGCAGTCAGACAGGGTACAAAATGTTACTGTGGGAGGTAGAATCTTCTATCTTGACATCTCCTTATAAAATGTGCACGGTCATTTTTAGCTCGGCTGACATCGTACAAAAAGAAAATATATTTCATCGGAATGGCTTGATATATTATCATGAAACTTTTTCTTTTTTTGTTGATTTTGAATATCCTTAATTGCTACAGTTGAATGGGAATACCACCTACAATATTTTGCATTCAGATGTTAAAAAAATCCTTTAGTGAATGTCTTCCTAGTCAGCTGAGCGTCATGACCCACGGGTCACTTGTATTCTATGGGAGACTGTCCGGATTCAAGTAAGAAACATGTTTCTTCCTTTAATCATATTGTTGATATTTAAATCTCAGTCTCGTAACACTTCACCACATCTCTACATAATACTCTGGAATTTACGCCGGGGGGGGGGGGGGGGGGGGGGTTGTGAAATAGAGTATGGAACTGATTAGTTGTTATATATTATAATCAACAGATGGGCAATCTCTTGTGGCCGACCACCACATGCAATATCCGAATATTAAAAAGAACTGAATTGACTAAACAATCAAAGATAATTAACATATAACATAGTTTATATTCATGCACCTGGTCAAAATGGTTAAAATAATTCTGTTTTTATCTGTTTGCCCTTTCCTGTTGTTTAGAATAATATTCTAACCATTACCATCATCCGTTTTTGCTTGCAGCATATTAAGCGCATTATATATATAGGTATTCTATATGCGAGAATTGCATCGACTAGAAAAAAAAGTTTGCTGGAGCATAAACAGACGTCTCCAGCAGCATGTTGAACAGACCAAGAGAAACATGCAGTATGTAAATTAAAAGTATGTCTGTTTCGTGTACCTCAGATCCATACTTGTCCATAGTCCTCATAACGTTGTTCAGGTCAAGCTTCACAAATGGATTCCAGTACGACGGAAAAGACCCCTGGGAACGTAGCGGCTTTCCCTGTCAATATATAAGCAGCAACCGTCAAAGGAATCAAATGAACATGTGATCTTTATTTTATATTATAAACAGTATGCATAAACACCGGTCAGCATGGATATTAAAAAAAAACAGACCTTCGTGCGTTAAAAAAGGGTAGTTGCAAATTATGTTCATACATATGCAAATTTTATATACATGCAACCAGTGCTGAAATAAATTTCCATATAATGCCAATGTGATTAGATAATCTAGGAAAATAATCCTTGCCGTTCAAATTCATGGGCTCTTTTCGGGGTATACCTTTTGACGCCTTCAATTTTAGGGGAATAAAATGTATATTCTTAACACCGCGATTGTAAGATAATATCGGCATTTAGATAATTTATATTATCTGAGGACACATTCAGGCGATCATTTGTGTTGGGAGAGAGTTTGTTGTCAAGGGGGCGTATCGGCAAAGTTAACAGAGGAATAACTTTTTTTGGACTCCAATAACCAAATCATAGTAGGCTATATGCTAAATCGAAATTTATCATCACGTCATGAAGCTTCTAGGAAATACAACATATGGGACTCTAATAAATAAACTTTTTTTATAACGATTCTTAGGGGAAGAAAGAACAAACGCTATCCCGGGACGTTATATAATGATAGACTCCCAGAAAGTAAAGAAGCATATAAAAAATATTTCATTGTATTGTGTCACATTTAGTGAGGCATAATTCACCTTTGTGTAGATAATGGCGTCTGTTTCGTCATATACAAGGTAGGTCTCGAGGCCGAATTCTTTACACATGCGTAACACCCGATCTTGTGTTGGTCCGACATATGATCCGCCGAGATCCACGTAACCAACATTATCATTCTGAAAATAATGTTGATTGTAATATATATATATATATATATATATATATATATATATATATATATATATATATATATATAAAAGGATATATATACAGGAGAGATACCATTTTTTTTAATTAATCATGCACAATTCAAGTACTGGTCAAGTACAGCCATTTTACATTCAAAATAAAATGCAGAGCTACCATAATCTATGCATTAGCATTTAACTTTTAATACATTTGATTTTCAAACGCCAATGCAGTTGTTAAAGTGCTATCTAGTATCTTGTGATTGTAAGAAAACTTTTTTCAAATAAACATGTGTAATTTTCACAATTTATCTTACAAATCGAATGTTGTAAATAAAAGGATATATAAGCAAGAGCAATTTACTACAAAGCTGTCATCCTTTTAATGCTGTTTATTATTCATTTGGTAATTGCCAGACTTGCATCCCTGTTGCCTTTGAAGCAAAGTGGACTGAATATGGCTGGAAGCATGCTGGTCCATCCCCGCCTACACACAAGAAGTTCATTGTGGCATTGTCACCACACAGGAAAGGTTAAATTTGCCAACATGTTCTATATAAACACTTGTTCTTTATACAAAACACTGACAAAGGGCAAATGAAAAACAAAACAAAAAAAAAAAAATACATGCACACTCTAAGAAAAGGGTTCTTTTGGTTTTATTCTAAGAGTGGTTCCAGAAGAAACCATTTTTTTTCAGTGGTAAATTCCATCTCGCACTTTTAGGTTCTTGCCCTCATCATAACTTAAAATAAGGTTCCAGATGTGACCTAAGTTGTCAGTGGCGTCAATTTATCTTCAAGTGTGGGTGGTGTTTCGCAGGCGTGTAAGGGAAGTCAGACTGTCATAATTAATCATTCATTGTCTGGGTGACACATTAAAAAATATATTACAATTCAGTATGTTTTTTTTTTCTAAAAAAAAAAGGTATGTCTCCAATATAGGTTAACTCTAAACCATGCATGTTTAGAAATGTAATACTTCATAGTAATTTCAGAAATGGAACCAAAGTCTAATCAATAATATATTTCATTTCAGAATATAAATATTATCTGAATACCGGCGGGGGGGGGGGGCACTTTGTGTTTGTGTCCAAATGGTGCATGCGCACTTTATTATCCCCCGCAACAGAGTGACCTATTTCCGGGTCCGGTCAGGTTCGGCCCATTTTGTGGCGTCAAGAGTTAGCGGGCATTACATATTGCAGGGGAGCAGAACATTTTCAGGAAAAAAACTTTGAGGGTGCATACAATATTTATAGCATTTGAATGAAAGGAGAAATTTAATAATAAAATAAAAAGCAGGGTTGGCATTTTTTGTTTAATATGCTGGAGGGGATTGAAAGTTGAATATGGGTTTCTTGGAAATGACTTGAGAGGCCAGTCTTAGAACCTTTTGTCATATACCGCGAAAATGATATACGCAACCCCCATGTTTTCCCGGGACAAAATAAAAGTGCAGGAGGTGAGCTTTATTTTGATGTACATGTATCACATGATGCCAAACACTCAATAGAAAAAAACCTTTCCCAATGCCCACAACATTTGCACCTTATATGATAATATATAGGGACTGGAAATACAGTCGAACCTTTCTAATGCGACCACCCAAGGGACTGGGCAAAATGGTCGTAATAGACAAGTGGTCGTATTATACAGGTTCTGAACATTAGGAACTGCACAAATCTAGCTGACATGTATGACGGAAATACACATATAAGACCATCTTTATGACTATAAATAAAAATATATTTGCCGAAGGGAACAATCTTGGTGTTACATGTATTTTGTAATTACACACAAATGTACATGTACTTATCTGTATAATTTGATGTAATGCACTTATTAGATCAAAGACATATCACAGAGACACAGATCAAAGATTTACTTCGGGGTACCTCCATTCATGTGGATAAATAGGTCGTGTAAGCCAGTTACGTCGCCCGCCTGGGGCTCCAGGCCCAGATTCGGCCAGGGTCCCAACAATCTAACCTATGGTAACGCCTCCGTTCGTGCGTCCGTCTGTCCGTCTGTGCGTCCGTCCGGTATTGGGTTGTGGATTGATTTCAAGCCAAACCGTTCGACCAAAACCTTTCATCTTGCACATATTACCCACACACCCACAAATAAAGAACCCTATTGGTTTTCAGGTCACGGGGTCAAAGGTCATGGCCATAGGACCCACTTCTTGAAAAGATTGTGGACCCATTTTAAGCCAAACCGTTTAACCAAAACCTTTCATCTTTAACATACGGTTCACCGACCCACGGATAAAGAAACCTATTTTTTAGATCATTGGGACAATGGTCAAGGCCATGCGACCCACTTCATTAAAAATGCTTTTGGACCCATTCTAAGCCAAACTGTCTGACGAAAACGTTTTAATCTTGCTCACATGGCTCACCCACTCATGAAGAACCAAAATGAGTTTGAGGTCACATGGTCAAAGGTCGAGGCCACAGAGCTACCTCTCTCATTTTCACACTGTGTTATACACCCATTCTAGTTATGCCCCGTGTTGGGGGATGCTCCGCTTTGTGGTGCCCTTGTTTGAACTATGAGGTCAACGGTTAAATGGTCGAGTGTTTTGGGTTTTCAGATTTCAGAATTGGAAATATGAGGTAAGACCTATGTGTGTTTATGTATATCTATTTCATGTGATGAATGTTGAGGTCAGCTGCCTAAAGATTAATTGCCCAGCGACTTAATGTACCTAATTTGTCTCTGTCTGCAAACGAAATTATATTAACTTCATCTAACGACTTATTTACGTGGATAAAGTCCGGTAATAATCACGCTCTAGACAGTATTGCGTGAATGGAATCTAAATGGTCATAGGTAATAAAGTTAGTAGTTATACCAGTCATTTAGAACTTGAAAGAGTAAAAGGAAAATTACCGCTTTCAAACAACGGTAACCAAATTATAATTCGGCTTCAGTGATTGAAACAAAACAAACCAGACCACAAAACATCGAATACATCCATAACCTTCTGTATAGTGTAATATTATTACTATCATCTGTCGAATCTGAATTTGTCCAAGAAATCATTTATTTTACAAAGGGCGTAAAACACACATATTGCCAAGCCTATATTGACTAGTTACATAAACTAGCTAGACGAAAGTTACCCACCCATTCTTTCTCTTTTTAGAAACCAGAAACATCTGACTTGCCAGCAAGCGTGCAAATGAAGAAAGGATCTATCATTTGAAAGGGTTCATGATTTTAACATGGTAAACTATTTTTCTGTATTTACGCTTTGATTATAAGGAGGTTAAAACTATAGTTTAAAGAATAAAATAAGATTAATTGTATCCACCAAAACAGAATTTCGCGGATACTATGTTTTCAGTACGACGAAGCCACCGCCGCCGACGCATAGGTTTCTGGAGAACTCCTCCGCAACCATTGGGCAGAATTTTTTAAAATTCGGGATTATGATCGGGTCAGATATGAATGCTGCGCCCTCAATTTTGGTTGACCTCTGACCTTTCCTCTCTGCCCAGCGTCCATTAGTGCGTGTGTTTCCACACATAAACTCATATATCTCGGGAACCATTTGACCGATCAGGCTAAACATTTTGCATAAATGTAGCCCATGGAAAGCTTTATAACATAAACTAAAATGGTGGCGCCACCTGCAACCATTATTGCACAGCGTCAATCTGTTCATCTGCCATGGGATGAAATCACTCATACCTCTGCATTGGTTGGACTATCTACCTGAAATTTTGCATGTGTATACATCCTGGATTGCTTTCTTGACTTTATGACAGGTAGCGCCACCTACATTAACGTTGATGCTGCAGGCATCCAAGCTCATATCTCGGAAACTGTCCGACCGATTGGGCCAAAATTTTGCATGTGTATAGATCTCACACAGCTCTTCATCATGCAAAAAACTGGTGGCGCAACCTGCAACCATTTTTGCACAGCGTCCGTCTGTTTGTCTGCCGTGGGATAAAATCACTCATATCTTGGCAGTAGTTTGACATATCTGCCTAACATTTTGCAGGTTTATACATCTTGGATAGCTTTCTGGATTTTGTGGCAGGTGGCGCCACCTACATTTATGATTACGCTACAGACATCCAGGCTTATATCTCAGGAATGATTTGCTGTATCCTCCTATAATTTTTAACTTAACAATTTTTGCACAGAGTCCGTCTGTTTGTCTGCCGTGGGCAAAACTCACTCATATCTCAGTAGTGGTTTGACTGATCTGCCTAAAATTTTGCATGCTTATACATCTTGGATAGCTTTCTTGATTTTGTGGCAGGTGGCGCCACTTACATTTATGTTTACGCTGCACACATTCAGGCTTATATCTCAGGACTGGTTGACATATCCCCCTAAAATTTTGCATATGTATAGATCTCACATAGCTCTGAATCATACACAAGAATGGTGACGTCACCTGCCACCATTTTTGCACAGCGTCCTTCTGTTTGTCTGCTGTCGGATAAAATCACTCATATACAAGTAGTTGGTTTGACTTATCTGCCTAAAATTTTGCATATGTATACATCTTGGACAGCTTTCTGGATTTTGTGGTAGGTGGCGCCACCTACTTAAACATTTCGGCTGCAGACATCCATGCTAATATGCAACACACCTCACTCTATTTCCCCTTCCACTCAATTCATTTCTCACTTCACCCGTCCCTCTGATTTCGGCGGATACACGTAGTCGCTTGTCGACTAACCGTATTCTAGTTATCCTATTTATTGGCATATCCTTGTAATCGAATACTAAAATATACACATCAATTTTATTATATTTTGGTTATGTATTGAACATTTTTGTATTTTGGTTTTCAAGACAATTGGTAATAAGGGACAAAAAGGAGTTTCTCAGTTTTTGGTCACGCTTAATTACACATTCACTGAACGTGTTCTCTAATTAACCTGGCGTTATATTGACTGATTATTTCCAAATGTTGGCTATACTGATATAAGTTATCCATCCATTCTTTCTCTTTGCAGAAACCAGTTATATCTGCATGAAAAGTGCAAATGTAAAATGTTGAGTGAATTTTCATGTAAAAAGGCGGAGGATTAAAACATGGGGAGTTATACTAGAGTTATTTCTAAATCATAACAAGTGTTAATAATGCAGACCTAATTGTGTGTCACAAAGCAAAAAAAAATTAAGATTGTTTTGTTTGTATTGACCATCTAGTTTTAAAGGGAGCGATGAGTAATTTGAAAAAAAGGTAATAAATATAAGGTAAATAAGGTTAGATTATACGGTTTATATGTATATATATCGTTGTAAAAAAGTACACGCATAAACAGTGTATTATGTTTGTAATATTTAATTAATTAACTGTGATTTAACATTAACTTGCTAATGAGAGAGAGAGAGGAACTCTCTCGATGGGCTACTTCACAGACCAGCGACTACGCTAATTAATTCTCAAGCCGCATAATGAAAAACTTAGGCACTACTGCTATTACAAGGTTTGCAAACTCTCCACCCACAACGCATATACTGAATTATACCTGCAGATTGCACACTACACACGTGTACGTTTGTATGTTTATATATATTTTTATTTATGTATCTCGTCTGTTATTTTAAGATATGGACATATTTCAACATGGACATATAACGTATGATTATTCTATATGGTATGAAATGACATTCCAGACTACTTTCTTTTATATATATATATATATATATATATATATATATATATATATATATATATATATATATATATATATATATAACCTTCTTGAACCTTTCATGACTAAATGGTTCAAGGAAGAACCCTTCAATAGGGTTCTTAGAAGCACCCATTATCAGGGTTACATATATAACCCTTAGGATTCCCCAATGAACCCCAGGAGAGGGTTCCTTGAAGAACGCTGACTAGAGGGTTCTACCTCGAATTTCTAAGGGTTGCCCACAGGCCCCACTCTACAGATCCCTTAAGGGTTCTACATGTAACCCTTTTTTCTCAGAGTGTATCATTGAAAAATCGCTGCCTATAATGTTTCTGCGAAACACAAACAAGCCAGATATTTCATGTTACTGAAAACTGTCCCCTGCTTACGTACCAGATATAGTTGATTATAATTCTCAAATAACCCTTAGAGAGATATTTCATCAATTAACACTTTCATTGTTACCTTAAGAAATGTATGTGAACACAATATTCATATTTGAGTATGCGAATGAAAGTTATTTAAATTAAAATCATTGTAAACTTTATTTTCTTGGCACATTTTTTTGCGATTGCTGAAAGACATCCTACATTTTTTTGCAAGATATGATCTCTAGCTATTACGGAAGTCAGTAGGAGCTAGTATACATTGTATTTTCTGCCATTCTATACCATAACGACATAAGTTAGTCATTTTACAGTGTTTATCAATAAAGTTTGAGTAAACACAAGCTCTGTTGCGAATCATATAAGCACACAATGTTAAATTGCTTATATGCATATTTATGCAAACGCAATAATTTTGTGCATTTGCATTTTAATATACATGTGTTTTATATGCTTTTGAATAAGTTGCACATTTGCTTGTAGTGCACTGTCATATTAACACCCATCCCTGTTCAAATTATGCACTAACGAGATGGGATAATATCCACTTATCACGTTTTGAATATTCATTTATTTTTAGTCCAATTTTAAAAGTATCTAATTACTTGTTTTAGTGTACAGACTACTGTACTTTGAATTGTACTTAAATACATTTAACCTTCCTGTACTTGTACTATATTTCTAAACAGGTCGTATATCACATTGACGAACCTTTCATTTACAAACAGAAAGCCGTAGGTTAAGGATGTGCATAATAAAATTTGATAGGTCTTTAAAGGTGTCATATTTATACAGACATGTCCTATCACTGGTTTTTGTTCAAGTTGTGTTCATCGTGTAACCAGACAGATAGTATCATTATATTACACTTGTACTATAATACTGAATCTTATGTATAAAGCTAAGATTCTTTAAGTACGAAAAGCGGTACGCGGAATGTGTGTTGAGAGATTTCATATATGCAAGCACGGTTGCATGCATGTTTTCTGTGTCCCTTCGGGATACCCGCGGAACCGGCAAAAATCACTACCTGTAGTGAATCATCTTGTACGGCTACGCATTCCGCATGCCGGATCCACGCATAAGGTTTCATTTTAAGTATGCCACATTCATTAAACGGGCCCAGTCACCAATTTTACCTGTATAAACTAAAGGTAATCCCTTGGAGCTTTTTATAAAAATAGGCCAGAAAACGTAGATGTCTTCGCACACAGGCTGCCTGTTTTGTTTATATCAACGTTTTAATCATATGTGAGGGCCTGCCAAAATAACCAAAACAAATTCAACAAGGGCATCTGGCGGCAAGTCAGATAAGCCAGAGCTTTGCAAATGGTGTTTTGCAATAAGTGACCGACCTACCTCAGCATTTTTTGCCACCTCACACCTTAGGTAACATGTTTTCCCGTTTGTCAACATTGCTGTGTTTACAAACATGTTGTTGATAAATAAATTCATACTTCCTTCACAAAAGCCTTATAAGAACTGTTCACAACCAAAATTACCCTTAGATCATAAACATGTACACAGAGGAAGCCAGAAATCACATAAATTCTTTTTTTTAAAGGTAGGTGAATAGGCACCTTTAAATAAGGGTAATGCAGGACCTTATGGAATGCTTACGACCACGTCTGCTTATAGCGACGGGTAATTTGATGGGTGGACCTTGCCCCTTTCTTGAACAGGAGTGTTCTTAAAATGTTTTAATTGTGTTGCTACTTAACTTAGTCTAGTATTAATTCAGTCAAGTGAGACCTGGAAAAGACCAGCAAGCGCAGGGAGATTTTTGCTTCTGTTTCCTTTAGGAATTGTCCACCGTAAAAATCAATTGTAGACTCCTGTGAAGTATCCTGCAATATTTAGTTTTCAGGAAAGAACTTGTTAGTTAAATTTTGAAGGTTTTGGCGGAGGATCATGCGCTCTCCAAGTGTTCTCTTTCTATTTTCCGTTTATTTATTTGACTGAATACTAAAACACCAGCTAGTGCATATATTACTTCTGATCCGAAACGCGTGAACGTCCAAATTCATGAGAGACTTTTTACACGCACTCAAAGAATTTCTGACAATTTAAAGACGGTGCAATCAGGAGAAAAAGTTATTTGCAAAAGAATTCTTCAGCCTAACCTACAAACAAAACTTTTTGTTTACCTATTTAGTACTGAAACATTAATCCCCACATGTATTTGATCAGTTAGTCAATTTTCACTTGTCAGGTGTATCCAATAAAAATATGTTATTATTTAAATGAATATAAAATTTAAAAATATAAGCTATATTCAATGAAACGTTTGAAAAAGGATTACAATAAGTAGCAAGTGTGAGATATTCCCCTAGATGTGAGATCGCCATAAGATAACTGTGCCAGTCTCACCATCAGTGCATGAGACTTGACATGATTGCCCTGTTTCTCGCCTTTATAAATGTTCACCTACCTTCAGTGTGTGCGTACGTCCGCCAACTCGGTCACGTGCCTCGAGTACCACCACATCTAGTCCCGACTCGTGAAGCAGCTTGGCCGACGACAGGCCTGCAAGTCATTAATAATTTACCTCATATCCGAGTATGCAAGCGTAAACAATTAAACCTCAATGAAAATAGCGCTCTAAAAAGTAATGGAATGTTTCTCCGAGAGAAAAGTCATTAATAATATACCTCATATCCGAGTATGCAAGCGTAAATAATTAAACCTTGATGAAAATAGCGCTTCAAAAAGTAATAGAATGTTTCTCCGAAAGAAAACGCCCATGTTAATTATTTACATTATTTAAAGGCCTGGTTAAATATTAACATTCTAAGTTAAACTTATCTTCATATCTCTGTAATACATGAATTTTATATAACGAAATTATAATTATACATTGCAATTACACACATAAAGAATTATGATTATACTTCAAACTATTTTGTGCTTTTACTTTTTATCCTAAGGACGTGGAAATATGTCTAAAGAAATAAGATCCAACTAGAATGACCTCCGTTATTGCTAAGCCTTTCTTAGGCCATTTCTTCACCTGTTATTTATAAAAATCTTAATAGAATGTCTCCGCCAGGAGTGTTTGCGTTCGTCCCCGCTCGTGTGTTTGTGTGGGTGTTGTTCACTAAGTTACTCACGCATTCATGATCAGACCCGCATGGAATTTTCAGAGATTTCGGGAATGGACCAATGAAGAATTGTTTAGACTTCAGTGTGGATCCGGCACATGATAAAGATTCGGGAACGTCATCAAGGAATATATACAGTCTCTTGTACACGAGTGAACCTGGGTAAAAGGGCCTAATATGTGATTGCAAACACGGTTTTGGAAGAATTCAACAAAAGGGACACCCTACATGGCGGACTTGCTTTCTTCAGAATGCAGATTTCTACTTTAACAATCTGTTTTTCAATAAAACCCTTAGATTTAACACAAAGTAATGTTTCGTTTTAGGATTATATTGAGAATTCTTATTATGATTCAAAACCCAACATACTTACATTTGCCAATGACGATGCTTCAGCTGTTCTAAAAATAGATTATTTTAATTCACGAGTATTAACAAAATGAATACCATGAGGCCAACATTGCTTGTTCAGGGTTTACGAACATTAATCACTCGGTAGATGAGGCGAAGAACTGAGAAAGCTTTCAACCATAGCTAATTTCTGTTGGGGCTCATATAAACGAGATCGTTCAACCCACCACACAGCCAAAGTCTGACTTGACATTATGGTCGCACCGCACTTCTAGGGCACTGTTAGGGGGTAGTACGGTCAAATTGTGGGATCAGTTTTGTGCTACTGACCGTTTTGTAGCCGACGCTTGACCATAAAGCTGGGAAATGATATGGGGTAGTGGTAATCTTGGCTACTAATGAACCAATTTTATGATATTTCTGGAAAGGTCTTTTATTGATCCATCACTATATGTAACAACAATGTACATTTTTAAAAACACAATTTAAGGAAATAAAAATGTGAAATCTAACAAAAATAATCTCGCTTTTTATTATGTTATCGTGTTAAACTTTCAAATGCTTGCTCAAACTTTCAAGGTGTACCGTAATATAATACAAGCTTATAGAGAACCTTATATTCTCGACCTATCTATACTGTATATAATCAGTTATTAAGCTTGATTTTACCTTAATTATTTAAAGAGGGGCTGCGGTGGTATTTCAGTATGTAGGCAGTTTTCTTGCGTGCTTAATTTAAATAACTTACATTATACAAGGTCAGGTAATAATAATTCCTAACAAAATCTGCCAATGTGATATACGTTATTTTGTGCTGATAATTGCAGTGTCTACTTTTTAAGAAACAACTTATTAGAAACTGACTACACTTTGTCAATTTTAAAGAAAAGTTTCTGTGTCTACAAATAAAGATTAAATAAGCATCTAGCAAAGTTGAAGAGAAAGGGCCTGTAACAAACCTTTCAAAACGTCATACACACTTCGAATAGTGTTAACAAAAAAAATACCTGGCGATAAATACACCATGAATATTTCATTTTCCTTACTCTTTTATCACTTAATACTTTATCATCTATATAAACAAATATACTTTGTAAACTTAAACACGAAAGTAAGAGGGGAAATACGCATACAAGCAAAACTTGTTATTTACGAGTTTTAAGTATTGTTTGAATAATGTAACACCGTGACCGGTGGAAAACCAATATAGGATAACAAACAAGAATTGAAATGGTAAAACAATCGATTATTTTTTTTCTTCAGATTTTTATTTTTCTGCACAATACTTTCTTAAGTGTTTATGTGATGTAGATCATTAATTGCATTGAAAATTAAGGTATGTATGAGACATGATATATGTTATCCATATGCTCATGCATATGTTATCTGATATATATTTGCATTTGATATTCAAACATGTATTGGACAACTTTGTCATTGCTACATTCGTGTATCTATCCATATCGGTAATAATAACATTAGCCATTCAGGATTTTATTTTTTAAATATCTAATGTTCAGAACCTCAGACCAGATTAAAGTATAAACATTTGTTTTTTTTTTTATAAAATCTTTTGCAAGAAAGCAACTAAATATTATTCTCATTTGAGGTCAACAACTTTAAAGTCCCTATGAGGATTTTTAGATTTGTTGTCTATTATTCGTTTTTTGAATTCTGACTTATGGCTATTAATATTTTATAATATTGATAATTATGAATATTTATATTTGAGTGTTGAATTATCTTTATCAGAGGTGGATCTAGGATTTAGACAAAGGAACGGTCCAACCAAAGAGGACTAATGACAAAAGCCTAAAAAAAGGTCTCCAGGTCCGGATAAGAGGGGGGGGGGGGGGTTTCCAGACAACAAAAATTGGTCAAAAACTTAAAAAGTTTGCGGTGGGTGAAAGGGGGGGGGGGGGCTCCTAGCCACCCTATGGGTCCACTTCTGTGAAATTATATATATATATATATATATATATATATATATATATATATATATATATATATATACTGATTTAAGTCTGTATTTCAAACGTTGCATCATACATAAAAAGTTTGAGGCACTTTTTATCCCAATTAAGTTTCTTCCTAGACAAACATTTCCCATAGTACTGGGACTTAGTTAAGTAGGTTCTCATCTGTACACAACTTATTCGAAAATATAATTTGGATATATAATATGTAACAATTGGCTGCAATCAGGTGATCTGTAGTCTATTTTAATATGCAGGTTACACAAAATATTCAAGGGTGACAGAGTGTGGCATTAAGGTTTCTTCCTTACGTTATTAGAATGGCAGAAAATCAAATCAGGAAAACAAGTCGTTGTTAAATACCCTAGTTCTGGTTCAGCCCTCCAGCTGTCCAACTAACACAGTAAGCTGAAGAAAATCCAAACATCACTCTTAGAAATAAGAGGAGGATAAAGACAAGAGAGATTTAGTTTTATCATTACCTCCTATGACAATAATTGCATGCAGTCTCAATAACCTGACTACGTGTCCCAGATGCCCTGCATCTCATTATAAACCGGTTAGGGAAACCCTAGGTCAAAACAGTAATTATGTACACATAAAATAGGCCCAGATTATATTTTCTTTCTATCAGCATGTACAATTTATGGTAAAGTTTGAGAGTTTAGGAGACCATTTAAACAGTTAGTACGAAAACATTATAAAAATTGTGATTTTATTTATTGGACTTTTATTTCCTAAACTTGTGTTTTAATAAAAAAAAATACATTGTGGTTACATATATTGATAGACCCATAAAACAATTCCAGAGATATCTTCTTTAAAACACTTGGTTGATTAGAAGCCAATATATTCACATTTGAGTGTCCCTACCCTTTATCATTTTTCAGCTCTAATAATCAAAAGCCGTCTACAAGACGGTCAGAAGAACAAAACGGATACCATAATAAAACAGTACTTGCCCCCCCCCCTCCCCATTTGCAGTGCTCTAGAGGTGTCAGGCTGCCATAATATCAAGGGAGACCTTGGCTGTGTGGTGGGTTGAACAACGACCATTTTGTCCGGTCCGTGCTCCCTGACTAAAATGCTACCCTTTTTCGTATTGATTAACAATGTAAACAAAACATTGACATGTGGATAAACCAACAACCAACGTGTAACCTACGATTTTAACCAAAAGACCATGACTTTTTGATATCTTATTAAATCTCATGACTTTCGTGATTAGAGGTGCGGACTGGACCTGCCAGGTTCACAATTTTGGGCTGGGCCGGCCTAACCGGAAACACAAAATACTGGACTGCCGGCCTAACCGGAAACACAAAATGCTGGACTGCCTATATGTACTCATTGATAGGACCGGTCCGGATCAACAGGGGGTGGTCCGGTGACTTACCACTAATGCCTGCCCCTATCACTATGACGTCATACTTCTTATCCATGCTTCTCTCCTGTTGTCACCTTCTGTATTCAGATGAAAGGTGAATGGTTTTGGTGTGCGTGTATTCCTATATATAGATGTGTGAATACACACGTTTCAGTGAGACTAAACACAGGCTACTTTTTGTGCCTAGAGCGGTCTAGCCGCCGACGGCGGCGCAACAGGTTTCAGGTTTCTGTTGCGTCGCCGGCCGACCAAATCGCTATAACTGGGTTTATAGCACGAGATAAATATATCACTCATATATACCAATTTATTTTGGTTGAAATCAAATAACCGGTATTGGTCAAATCAAACAATATATTGGTCAGAGCAACCAACACTGCTGATCATTTCAACCAACACTGCTGATCATTTAGACCAATAAAATTGGTCAGTTTGACCAGAATAATTTGGTTCTTCTCAACCAATGTACTTTAGTTGAGGTCAACCAAAACAAATTGGTTAAATCAGATATTAAATTAGTCACATGAACCAATTCTAGTTAGTCAGACTAGCGGACACATTTATGTGTGCACTATAATGTTAATATTTTCATTTCTTGGTTCAAAATAGTGCTGAGAATAGAACAGTTAAGTTTTTCAGTGTTCGAATATACAATACACGTAGATATCCTGAGCATAAATCAATGGATATACATGCATGTTAAATCTCACAGTTGACTTTCGAGTTTTATAACCACAGTTAACTACAGGGGCAATCTATGGACTCCACATTGCGCCAGTCACTAAAATGGCTATTGAGGAGTCCATTCTTATGGGCTTAGAGCGGTCATTAACTGAATACAACAGTCATCTATATCATCCGTGTGTTGTGAACCGAAGCACTTAGTTGAAAGTATTGCAGTGAATGTTTTTATGCGATAATTTTATAATTTTATTTGTTCAGAATATGTATGATTTTATTATCATCATATGTTTGTCAGATTTAATGTGTATACATGTATGTATATGATCTAATTTATTTTATTGTTAATGTATTTTGTTTTGTACAGCTTTCCCAGAGCCTAGTGGAAAAACAGTATAACTTCTGAACATGTTACCCCGTATACAGATATATTGTTATAATAATAATAATAATAATAATAATAAAGCTCAAGCTCGTCGCGCACAATAGCGTCATACCAGGGTTTAATAAAATGTGGGAATTTAAAGCGTCTGTTACAATCGAAATCTCTTTCGGACGCTCTGTGCACAAATCTCTGACGCTCAAAGCTGTTTTTGTTGCATTCACTGAAAACTGACGACTACCTAAATTGAGTTTATTCCAATATTTCACGTAGATAAACTAAAAAATCCCTTAAACATTTGATAAAAATATGCAACAAACGCCAATCCCACCACAAACAGGATGTTTGTTTTGTTTTTATCCACGTGTTTAGTCCATGTGGTATATGCTCGCAAAAAGAACCCAAACAGCTTCCACAGAGACATCTGTTTTACAATAGTAATTATGCAACTAATGACCTTTAAAGTTCGACACATAAGCAACCAACCATCTCAGGTTACTTGTTTTTCCATATGTCAACATTGCTGTGCTCACTAACAGCTTATACATAAACAAGTTCACATATCCATCACATAGGCGGTATAAGACCTTTTCTCAACAGGTATTACCAAAAGTTCATTAACATTTTATTTTTCGCAGACAAAGCTAGAAATCACATATATTCTAAAGAAAAGGTAGGACAAGACATTTGTCAACACTAGGCCTTTCAAAGCTTTATGGGATCTTAAAACCCTTTCAGAATAATTTTATAAACCTGTTTAAGGAATGAAACTTTTTTGAAGAAAACTACATTGACAGTGGATGAAGAAAGATTCTCCGTCTCAGATCCGATATTACTAGCGTAAGTGCAGGCAGTTTTTTTAGTTCTCTAAATTTCATGTAAAACAGCGTTTGATGTTGTGATAGACTAGATTTAACAACACAATCAGGGATGTGAGGCACCTTTCAGAAACCTTTGTGATTCATCAATAAGTACACTTTTATGAAATTTTAAAACAAACTTCAGAATCATTTCAGAAAAAAAAAATATCTTCTGCTGAAAATCGCCGATCCCTGTTTGTTTTCACCCTGTACTTAAGACTTAAGCCACAATAAAATGGGCCGCGTCTGGCAAGGTCCCTACTAAAACATTACTTGGTGTTCAACGCGCCATAAATTCTACATATATTTACTTACAATAATAATTGATCACATTCAGTCAAGTCTTATTTGTTAAACTGTCTGTAAATTTGGTAAAATTAGCTGAAAATGAAAAACAAATAAAAGGAAGCCGCTGTCAGAATGGAACGCCGCCTCGAAGGTCCCTACTAACCCATCGCCATCTTGCATCTCTTGCACGAATGACTGCATGTGCCAGCTTCTCATACTGCATTACCACATTGTGCTGTTAAATTTAGTCTATCACAGAATGGTATTAACATTCAGAGAACTAAAATACAATAAAATGCCCTCACTTACGCTAGTAATATCGGATCTGAGACGGAGAATCTTTCTTCAACCACTGTCCATGTAGCTTGCTTCAAAAGCACATGGTATGGGGTTCGATGCGCGTGCATAAAAAAATACGTGATATCACAGCCGGTGACAAAACTCCATACGTGTGGCCAGCGCTATTGCCCTCTCGTGGCATTTAGATAAAATATGAAATATTTAAGTTTCCAAAGGGTTTTTGTAAAAATAAAATAGGTTTAACGCAGGAAGTTAAAACCCTTTGCGCGTCAGCGGTAAGGTTTATTCAATTGGAAACTCGGGGTTTTGAGGAACACCCTTATATATATATATATATATATATATATATATATATATATATATGGTGTTTGAAAAAAACCCCTGTAATTCAGCTCAGCAGCAGCCAAGTGACTGGTTCTGGCCAGAAAATGGAGAATGGGTCCAAAGTTTAACCTGTGTCTCTGAAGCTTTTTACTACCACGCAATGAATGAGCGCTAACAGTGATCCAAAGGAATTACCAAACAAGCCGTGTTGCGGGGCACCGCGTGAATCCTGCAAAAGCAATTAAGGTCTATACTTACCCATATACACACAAGCTTTATACTTGTCTGTAATTATAAATCCTTAAAGTAATCCTGAGGTCGCCCTGTAAGAGGAGTTTTATCAGATGACATAAGGAGTGTTTGCTTTAAATGATGTCAACTGTTTATAAGATGTCAACACGTGGGTGCATTACAGTCTGTGCCTTTGTGGATTTACGGATAATCCTAAATCTCTCGGAAAAAGAGTAGACAATTTCGATAAAATTATGAACAACATGATGATTTTTTATAAAAACACTTTATAACACACTATATATTTATTTATTTAGTTCCTATCCTGCCGCTTGTCAGTCAGTTGGAGGGAGGGCACATGTTGCGCGCGCAGAGGGAGCTTCGATAGCTGTAGTTCTGTTGCTTTTACATATATCATTCAACGTGCGAATTAAGACTTATGATACAAGGGGATGTTTTCTGTCACGATATTCTTCCATTACATGTAATGATAATTTAGCATTATTACCTCAATCAGGAGGGAATGCGTTCATCCCCGTTCGTGAAGGTGTGTGCGTGTTTAGGTTTGTTCACAATTAACATAACTCCCGGAATCATGAAGGGCATTTCATGAAGTTTTGAGGGCATTGCGCAAATTTCAATGAATAAACGATTTGCTTTTGGTGTGGATCCGGCACATGATCAGGATTCAGGAGCGTCATCATTAACAAATATATAGTCACTTATCACGAATGAACAACGGTATATGGGATAACATAATCTTATGTACTTTAATGTTAATGTATTTTATATGTACAACTTTCACGGGGCCTAGTGGAAGAACAGAATTACTTCTGAACAAGTTACCGTAATAAGTATATTGAAATGATAATAATAATAATAAAATAATATAAATAAAAAATAATGGGTCGAATAAGTGAATGCAAACACGGTTTTTAGGAGGCTTGAATTCCTTTGTAAGTAGATTTCTAGTTTACCAATGGATTTGAATTATAAGCAAAAAGTCTTTCAAAATTTTTTTTTCATTTGAAAGTGTTCTATTTTTAACTTTTGTACCAACCCCAATCCTCGACATTTCGACACGTTCCTAATTCTATCAGGAGAACAAGACCATTTCAACGTCCTTCTCTTGCTCCGGTGTTTGTGATGGGGATGAGTCCCCCCCCCCCCCCCCCCCCCGATAAGCGGCATCTTGCCCCCTCTGGAATATAAAGAATCTCTCCCACGGATTGATCGACTGCCAAGTCGTGCAAGGCACATCAAGGACGGTGGTTACCACAGAGATGGGGGTTACCCTTTGGTTTGAGCATTCAAATGTATTCTTTCGTGTCGATTCCTTACTTGTTATTCTAACACCCAGTTCTGTGTTAGTGCTCATCAAGTAATCTAATTAGCCAGAACTCCAAGTGCTCTACACAGCTGTGTTCTCATGCTTGTGTTTATACTTGGCTGATTCGCCCGCTCGCTGGGAGTAAAGTGTCCTCGCGTGAGAGGTTTTAACAGCCAAGGTGTTAATGCTAGTGCTTACAACTTTGCCTACAGCTAAACAACTGTTACAAGCTCCGGTCTTTCTGAATTTATTATATACCATGCCGTACAGTCAGTCATAAAAACGGTGTTATTTCTTCAGCCTAGAGATATCTCACGCAAGGTCTGTTTATAGCACTCTGTAGCCAACAGCATACTCGTGTGTACAGTTCAGAGAATAGAAAACGTCACAACTATGTGTATTATACTAGACTACTCTCATTAAATAATAAGTCACATAACGATTCCACTTTGTTCTGTTATATAATAAGAGTGGGTGTATCCGTGATCGTGTCTAGGTTCACCCTAAAGACACCATCATCGTCCTTATCTTATTGAAATTAGCGTCCCGCTGACATACAACAGTCTACCCGTACGTCAGAACGGCATGCCTTCCGATGTGGAGAACCGCACTGTAAACCTTGATCAGTATGCATATATTTTGGTCACTTTGGCGAAGCCATGAAGCAAACGAAAAAATTATCATTTCAAATAAACCAGACGAACCATTTAATATTTATGTGTATTTCTAATGACACCTATCATGTCCGAATAAGGTCCTGTCTTAACTCAGTATATTAGTAAATTTCCACGCGAGGTTCAGGAAATGACGGCGGTTACCACAGTGATGGGACTCACACTTTTGTTTGTACATTCATTGTTTTTTTTTCATGTATAATTTTCTTTAATCCTTCACTGGTAGCATGTAGTTTCGATTTCCAGCTTTATACAACTCATAAAGTGCAGTTAGTTGTCCGTATGACCGGGATCACCACTCAAAGAAGGCCCTTCATGACAGTCCAACATAAAAGCATACAGAGCCGTGTATTCACGGCTATTTTGAAACGAGCGACGGAATTAATATTCTTATCCAACAAAAATCGTCTGCAAACGCATGCTGTAAGCCTGCCCAGCTCCATAATGATTTTTAATGTATCTTTTGTTTTTGTTTCGTCGTCCCCATTTTGTTTGGCGTGTGTGTGTTGGTCCACAACAATACTTACGCGGTCATGAACGGAATCTCAGGAAATTGAATCTAATGGAATATCATGAGGACAATTGGGGAATGGTCAGTGATCCGGATTATTCAAGAAATAATCCAAAATGCAGATTTTCTTATGCACGAATGAACGTGGCAATATTAGTCGAAAAAGTGAAGGCAAACACGGTTTGGGGAGCATCCCACAATAGGGACCTTCACATGGCGGAGGCTCTCATTCCTTAGAGTGACAATAACACAGTTTGTTTGTATGAATAAGAAATATCGAGAAACTCCGAATGGGTGTGACGTCAAATAAAGCATCAATCCAAGCAGCAGCACGCATTTTTTTACAATCAATCCGGGCCTCGTCTTCTGGACGATTGTTTTAATTGATCATTATACAACATTAACAATATGCCTTATACAAATGTTTATTTAAAGGTTTCCAAATATAGCTGTATAATAATACATTATCTGGACTCGGTTTTAAACAATGTCACTTTGGAAAATACATGCAGTAATAGGATCATTTTCACTGAGGTCACACCATACACAACCACGTTATGCCAGAGAATTTTTTCTGCACTTGCCAAAAGTTGGATTTAAATAACAAATATAGCAAATGTTCATATATATATATATATATATATATATATATATATATATATATATATATCTAATATTAAAATAATTTATTTTTATTGAAAAATATATTAAAATTTGTTAAAATTATTAAGATATTGTTATATAATGAAAAACAATGAATTAGACTGCAAATGATAATATCACTGGAGTCCGTATGACATCAGTATATCGCTTAATTCTATTCTATAACTTGGTATACCTCCGCTGAGGCGAAGGCATTACCCTTGGTCCATTGGTTGGTTTGTCTATTAGCAACTTTAAGTAAATTTTATTGAGTGCATTTTGCGAGTGTTTTAATTTAATATAAAAGACAAAGAACTATCCATTGAGTATTAGTATTCGGTTTAATTTAATATATTCTTAAGTCAAATGATCATATACCTATGTGACACAGGGAGATCCTTTATTCCCGGGTGGTAGACATTCATTCAGGTAACAGGCGCATCATTTCTTATGTCATTCACCAGGAGAACCCGTGTTACTGAAGCTGACACTTTTTATATACATAACCGTGGCGGAGGTCTGCAGGCTCCAACTGCATAATCTAGTTTATTTTGGGTCTGATTTTCTGCTTCAAGGCCGTGACCTGAATGACCTGACTGACTTTCACTTAAGGGTGCAGAAAGTCCTCGTGATATTTACTGTACGCCCTGGGCAAGCGGACGAACATTAATGGCAGCCCTGACCTACCAGATAAAATCATTATAACTGACAACATTTACATCGGAGACATGTAATATGAGCGGACACTCATTCAGGTTTAAGTTATACTGTACAGATTAATCTAGTGTAATTTCATAATTAAATGAAGAATTAAAAAATAAAATTAATTAACAAAAAGGACTTAATGGGAATGTTTAATATAATTTTTTTTTCTCTATGATCCTTTGTGTAAATGATATTAGTGTCAATGCTTCTTCATATTGTTCTGGTTTACTGGGTTATTTGGAATTTTTTTATCTCTCTGACAGAAGGCGAGGTATTATGTTAAAGTTAACCCTTGATTCGTATTTTAGATTTGTTTCTGTAAGCAATATACCAAAAAAAAAAAAAAAGATAATGAACGGATTTTAATGAAACCAGGTGGAGGGATAGGGTGACAGTCTATATATAATCAATTAAAGTTTGCAATTTCCGAAATAAACTTGATCACCATTATAATTTAAACCATTCTTTGCCAGATTCAGCGATATACTTTATGCCGGCTGTGGACCGGGCCAATCATTGGTACTAGGGGCACAATTAACTAGAGCTGATCTGTCGTCTATCCAAGGAGCTAGTGAAACGTGAAAAACATCTTCCGTGTAATGTGTACACAGCAAAGTGTACAGGGTGTGGTCTCTGACTATTTTCTAGATGTTTTTAAGAAATGATGTTGACACGAAATGACAAACAATGATTTCTCTCTCTCGAACACATGCAGTGTATTTTCTAAGTATACTTCTGAATTTGCTCAGAACATCCTATTTACAATAATCTGAAGTTTCATAAATTTAAGCAATGGACCACCCGATTCAGGTAAATTTTAAAACTATTTGTATTTTAGTGGTGCGATACACTGCCTGTCAGATATGGGGTAACAGTATCAGTAATAGTAATAGTAATAGTAATACACTATTACAGCTTTTTCATGTAATAGTAGTAGACTCAAAAATTTGAGCTGTAAGAGTAACTAGCAATTACCCGTGCTACGAGCGAACACGACAATCCGTACGGTGGCATCAGAAATCCGGATCTACGGAAAATCACATTAATCGCGTTATGCTATTAATATATAGATCCATTATATGTTTGTTGTTTATGTTGTGGATAAAAATCTTTCGGAATAGCGTTTGGAACATGTTTCGGAACAGCGTACAGTCGCACACGGTCGCCCCAAGCCAGTGCCTTTAACATGTGGTCGGGGTCTTTGTCACCTACACATGTACCATGTGACATGAGAAACTGATCAACATTATCACATATACCTATACAAGAAACCGTTCATGGAATATACCTTAGAAGAAAATGCAAAATACCAGTTTTATTTGTGAAAATAGTAACAATGATGGCCATGTCTTATACGCAATAACCACACATAATGAATAAAAGAATAAAGTCTTTAAAAACAAAGAGTATTACACAAACATTATTGAAAATGAGATGGCACATGCATGTAAAAGAAACATATGCCAGTACAAACGTATTAAATTTACATGTTTACAGGAATTTTACATTTTTAACTGCAGTAATGAGAAAAAATCTCGATTTTTAAAACATTTTAAGTCAATATTATATTTTTACAACTTTTGTGGTGCCACTCCACATATGTACACATCAGACTGTACTAACCACGACGTGAATTTGGTTAACATTTTCTTTACATTGTTACATGTATTTGTTTATTATGCGCAGGATTTTACATAGCTTAACATGTGCTTGACATTCTGAGTCGTGTTAGGCGCGAGCCCTAATGTTACGAAGACAAATAAATGAGGGGAAAATCCTGGACCGATCCGGGAGTCGAACCAAGGTCGGTGGCGTACAAGTCCGGCGTACCAACCACTTCAGTTCGGTCCGCTTTTATGTCACCCCGTAACACACCCCCTCTTAAGAGCGTTCTGCTATCAGAACAAGACTAATTATCCCAGGAGTCACACTTTGGTGAGCTTATTCCCTGGGCCACAAAATTTAACCGTCACGTCGGACAAGCCCCCGTTTTGTTACGAAGACAACTAAATGAGGGGAAAATCCTGGGCCGATCCGTGAGTCGAACCCAGGTCTGTGGTGCACAAGTCCGGCGTACCAACCACTTCAGTTCGGTCCGCTTTTATGTCACCCCGTAACACACACCCTCTTAAGAGCGTTCTGCTATCAGAACAAGACTAATTGTCCCGGGAGTCACACTTTGGTGAGCTTATTCCCTGGGCCACAAAGTTTAGCCGTCACGTCGGACAAGCCCCCAATTTGTTACGAAGACAAAAAATGAGGGGAAAATCCTGGGCCGATCCGGGAGTCGAACCCAGGTCGGTGGCGTACACGTCCGGCGTACCAACCGCTTCGCTAGAAAGCTTTACTAGCGAGGCGGTTCGGTCCGCTTTTATATCACCCCGTCACACCCCCTCTTAAGAACGTTCTGCTATCAGAACAAGACTAATTATCCCAGGAGTCACACTATGGTGAGCTTATTCCCTGGGCCACAAAGTTTAACCGTCACGTCGGACAAGCCCCCATTTTGTTACGAAACCTAATATAAACAGATCACGTATGCGTGATGAACACCAATTCTGTAACGGAGAAAAAAAAATCAGATTCTGTAACACTAGGCAGCGTGAAATGTGTAGGCGAATGAATTAAGAAGTCAGTGGTTTTTTGGTTAACAAATAACTATAATTTATTCTTAACAGCCCTAACATTACAATACACTAAATCAATACAATTATACAGTAAAACAGCGGTATAGCAACAAGTCAATACAATCACATAGAAAAATAACGTTCACAGTACCTGGATACCAACACCGTCACCATGATAAGTCCTTTAAATGTAAACTCTCGGAGAACGACAGTCCAGTGGAAAGTTCTTGCAACAACCCAAAAAGTACACTGAAGTCCAAATGTATAAAATCCAACAGAAAGTCTTTGAAAATCTATAATTGCCGCATTCGTCGGATAAGGTCCTAGAATCTGACACACGCTTCTGCGTCCACTGGAATCTGCTCTATTGTTCTCTCTGCCCTCTAAAAAACAGCCCCTTTATATACCTTCACACCCAAAGCCGAGAATGTTCCACTTCTCGAGAGAAAGCTTCACGAGCGAGACAGTTCGGTCCGCTTTTATGTCACCCCGTAACACTGTGCGTTGGTAAGGGAACCGCACTTGTTGAACTCTGGCTTGCTCGCAGAGTGTAAACACACAGCGCGTTCGTTGTGTTCTTAAAGCTTCTAGTCTGTTCTTTGGCATTTTCCATGCCTAGAAGTATCTGGACTTCGGGGGAAAAAGATATAAATAGGGGCTGCGTTTGGAGCCGAGAGGATGGGAAAAAAAATCGGACACTAAAGGGTGTGACTTTCTCGTCAGTCTTGGGACCTACTCCGATATTTGCATAGTTACAGATATTCTACGGACTTTATAAGACTTTATACAGATTTTATACAGATTGTCTTCAGTTCGCCTTTGGGATTTAACCTAAACTTCACTTCTGAATTACAACAGATTGTCTTCGAGATTTAATTGGAATATTCACCGGGAAGGTTTACTTGAACTGTTAACGTGGATTATTTGTGCTAAAACTCTTTTGGACTGTGACAGTTGTGGTATACAGAAATCAAAGCCTAGGATCCGGACTCTGGTGATGTACATTATTATTATTATTATTATGTCTTAAATACTGTGTAATTGTGTTTTAGTTTATTGGAATGTTAGGATTGTTCTAAGAATATGATATAATTATTTGTTAACAAAAAAAACACTGATTTCGTTATTCGTTCCCCTAGACATTTCATGCTGCCTAGAGCTCCGGAATCTGATTTTTTTTTATCTCCGTTACAAAATTATGATCGTCACGATTACGTGATCTGTTATAATTAGGTTCCGTGACAACATCTGTTACATAGTGGGCCTACATGTGTTGGAGAATATTTGTGAAGGACCTCTATCGCATGCAAGGCCCTGGCCAAGGCCGTGTGCGACTGTATAACCATCACGGATTCCTGCGACCCGGTAGATATGCAATCAAGCATATCAGGTCTGGTGAGGGGGGTCGCAAGAAGAAGCCCTCTTCGTGCGACCCCCGGGTCTCAGGAAGCAGGGGCGTATTCATAGAGGGGCGCAAAGAGACGCGCGCCCCCTTTAATTCTGCTAACACTTATTCCAGTCAACTACTGGCAATTGTAATGTTTTTTACACACATTGATTTTATGTTCGATTATTGATGGTTGGTCACGTTCAATTATTACACACTTAGATAAAATATGGCGTATATGTAAATAAATATTTCTCTATGCACGAGTGTGGAAATGTCAGTCCCATATGGAAAAGAAAGAACAAAAGCTTAGCAAGATACTGTCTGTAATGTAAATATAGATATATATCTGATATAATAATGCATATTTATTATCAGTTATAAGGTTTCCTAATGACCCAAAGAGAAACTATTTTAGTTTTATTTGTTGACATTTTGTGAAGAAAGAACAAAAGCTTAGCAAGATATTATCTGTAATGAAAATGTAAAGACTTAAAATTTCTAAAATAAATCTGAACAGTAGAGGGATTATATACTTACACATTTCTCTCATGTTTTCTTTTACTCTCTCTCTTTTCTATTTTGTTGTGTGCAGAGGTGAAGTCTCCAAACTCTGTGATTGTTCTGTAACATCATGGTGGATGGCCAAAAATTGTTTAACAATCCATGCAAGCTATTTGTACTTTCACTAGATGCTTGCTATGCCTCATTTTTTAAAATTTACCCTAGAATACACCAAGAGACTATAGAAAAGCTTCCGGTTTCTTTATTCTGGGGTAATTGAAATCATCTCTAAATGGCCAGCTACTGTCACTGGAGCTGGATGGCCAGGCTTTATGTTTGAAAGCTGCATTTTTAATTATAATATAAATCCGAAAATGGTATGCAAATAACAGTCAATGAGTATTTTTCACTTCTAATATTTTTTGTGTTTATGTACTTTAATTACCTCAGGTCAGACTATCTTTATAACTTTTTAACTCCAACTGGATCCAGTTTGAACTGAATTGCTGCAAACATAATTTATCTCCGAAAGTCCTATATTAAGGAATTCATTATCAGAAGCTTCACATGAAAAATAGATGCAGTCACCTTTGACAGATTCAGTGACATATAATACTTTATCCATTTCAGTTCTTTAACATGTGTGCTGACCATCTTCTACTTAAGAATTGCAATTACGTTACAACACTACACTTATTGATGCATGTATCTTTTTGTTGTTCAAATAATGCATTATATATAGATGAGGGCCCCACGGTTAACATAATTAACAACTGATATCTTACAAAATTATTAATAATAATCATAATAATTCATATCAGCTAATAATGGTGCACAGACTTAGTCCTTGGCCAGTGACTTCCTAGGATGTGCCTATTGTTAAGGCAAGTACTGGACAGAGCAGGTCTCAACCAAATAAGGTACCTATCTGACTTTTGATAACTAAAACATGGATAAACAGAGTCATGTTTCCTGTTATAAAACTATTAATCTATATGCATATTCTGAAATACAACTAAACTTGTTTTCGCCAGCCAGTTAGCATTTTAATGATGCAGAGAACAATAACACACACAAGAAAAAAAATTAAATAGTATTTAACCAGAACAGAGCAGACTCAAATTGTTCATGAACAGCTTATGGTGTTTTCATTACCCCCCAAAAATAGTGCAGCCTGCAATGCTATAAACCCATACCAGTACTACAATTACTTAAACTCATATTACAAGCACATGTATTATCTAGTTAATTTATATATACATGTTCTTTTAAAATTATTCTTTTAATACTTGTCTGTTATTTTACAGTACCAGATTTGCATAACTTTTTTCTGCATCTTTAATTATGTTAATTTATATTTGAATTTTTTAAACAATTTAATTTATTAATTCAATATTATAAGATTTTTTTTTCACAATATTAAATTAATTTTTTATATGGTATAAGAATATAAAGTACATGTTAATATTTTATTACTTTATAACTGATATTTTGATATCAATTAACTAGATCCTGCTATGTACAAAATTTAAAGTGCAAGAGATTGTTTAATATTAAAATTTCATTGTGAAAGTGATTAAAATAATATTAAATATGTTTTGCTAAATTCGTGTAAGTTTCAATATCTCTCAACATTCCTAAATTGATGATAAGGTTTTTTTTGTCCTATGCTGGTTTTGACACAGGAAATTTTTGTTTTGACAGACTAAGAACAGTTATCACACCTGAAGAACGTGACACCATAAAAGAAATTATTGTAGTGAAGAAGGGCATGCCTGAGGAATAAAGGCCAAGCCTGGTACCAATATTGTATTAGTTTATTAATTGCAGTGCTAGTTTATATATAGCACTGTTGGCTGCGCAAGGTTTACAGTCCTCCCGTCAGTATAAGTAATAGTAATAGATACCCGAGTAATAGTAATAGATGGAAAAATGTGGTAATATTAATAGTAATAGTAATATCAGAAATTGAAAGTAATATTAATAGTAACAGAACAACTGTAATAAAACCCATGTCTACTGTGTATACATTATGCACAACATTTGAGCACTATGAAGAAGAGAAGAAGATTGAAGAATATTCAAGAGTGTAGAAATTATTTTGTGAAAAGAAAATTTAGGGAACATATAAAAGAAGATTCGAATAATGAAGAACATTATCTGACGAGATATGGGAGCATTGTGAAAAAAAGATGTTTTGATTAAGCAATTGATATTCACATATTGTACATTTGATTTGTTGTATCATTAAAACTCTTCAGTCCTATGATCAGCTGAGCGTCATGACCACAAGGTCACTAAAAACATATAGCAAAGTTTAGAAGCAGGGAAAAGGCGTCTGTTTACTGCTTTCAAGATTACATGATTTTTCTAAATCCCACAGCAACATCCGCCGGATATAAGCCATGTGCCTGAACATATTTTAACCCTCCACCTAAAAACTAATTATAGTCATGTCAGCTCATTTAAAAGATTTTTTTCTCGCCAAGTATGTAGTTGATCAAGATGGCCGCCGCTCCTGTTCCGAGGAAAGAGAGGAACCACAGAGCTGTAGACACCCGGGGAGAGTGTCTCTCCCAGAACGTCAGATTCCAGGGCTTCTGTCTGACGTCCTGTAAAAGATTACATGAATAGTTCTTGTTTAAAAGGTGAAGTATTGAGAAAAAGCATCCTGATATCAAATTTTTATAATATCCAATGGATGGATGTGTATACTCATGCAACAATGCTTGTGCTTTCTAGATCTATACAAGTGCTTTGACAGGGTGATGCAAGATATGCAAACTAATTTACAAAGCTGAATGGAACATTACAGCAAGGTAAATGAGTTCTAGTGTTATTTGGATTTAGGCCATTCCGAACGAGGTCACTAAGAAGAAATCTGCATGACCCTATTACATATCGTATCATCCACTTTGTTAACAACAACCGTATTTACCGACAGACAATTATTTTATTTCACATATCAGAAGGTAACATTATCTCAAACTGTCTGAACCATCAAAATGATATCTACACGAGAATATCCTCTGACCTCTCTTTTGAAAATATTCCTCGGTATACATCTCTGATCAAATTACATTATTTCTTATACTAAAACTAAAATTTTCTCTAAAAGCTGACCTTTGGAGATGTTATTGCACATACCTGTGACTGTGGTTCTGTCTGCCAAATTTGGTTTTTGGAGATTTTGCCCATGGCACACAGGATCTGTTAACCAAAGAGGAACAGTTAAACAATATTTTATCCTTCTCAATAAAAACAGAGACAGAGCCGCAAATACATTTTCGAGCCATGTGCCCTCCCGCAGAGAAGGTACATCGATGGTTTCCCCTCTTACTTGGCCTATGGTATTGACGAATATATGCAGACCATATCAGCTGTATACACGATTAGGCTGATTAGATACACAGCTGACCATCTCATGGATATCAAGCACAAATCAAGTTACCATAGAGGCATGCAGGAACCTCAGTACAGAGGACACTATGCTGAATACATCCATTAATTTATGTTTTACTTTCAATATACAGGATCATATAGTGGCGCCCAACCCATGCATGCTATGGTATACAACAGACCTAGTGCAATAACAGTTACTGAAGTTTATTGGTACACAATATATCATATACATGTATTTATGTTTTCCAGTGCGTTGCCCAAACATAAATCAATCTGTTAAGTTGCACTGAGAGTTGTTGAAGACAAACTGATGTGTGAAACTATGATTAAATTCACTCACCTCTCTGGCGGCCCTTTCCCCCGCCTGTATAGCTCCGTCCATGTAGCCCGACCATTTTGTAGCTGTCTCTGTCCCCGCCCAGTATATACGGCCACAGGGCTCACGTAGTTTACTGAAATAGTTGAAGTACATTGTCTATTTTAGCCCCAACAAATACATTTTTATGCATTTTAATGGTTTAGGCAGGCTCGATCAGACCTGTAACTGTTTGTCTGTGTATAAACAACGTCTAAATAACTAAAAAATATTTATTCATTGGTATTATATTTGTATCTTAATAACTTTGAATCTTTACCTTCCAAAGGCAGTCAGGCAGCCTGGCGGTAACATGGCAGCATAGCACCCCCCAGACCACTGCTCGGCACACCAGTTCTTATCTTCATAATGCACGGGCTTTACAACGAAATGTATTCTTTATGAACATTTTTCATCACGAACGTAATGAACATGTAACGATTGTCAGAATGGTGAAGGTGATGTGAGATATAACAATATATAACTTTTCCTTTGATGATATACAAGACTAGGACAATAGTCACGGATAGGTGTCGTTTATTTGATAGGAAAAGTCCATTTAAAAAAAAAATAAACAAAAATAACTGAGGCATGTTGTGTAAGGATAAAATGGTAAAAATGTACATTCCCTTCGTATAAACCACAATACATGCATTTTGTCGACTTGTTCCGTGCTGCTTATATAAATAGTGTAGCTAACTATACATTACATTCATAAAAAAACAGCACAAGCCTCAACATACAATGATATATAGATTTAAGTGATATTTATGAATAAAGAATCCGATGCATCGAAACTTAGTAACCTGACCTGCATAGCTTCATTTGTCTGAAACACCTTGGCGTACCCCTGACACACGGCGCTTTTTCTCTCAGCCGTTGTCATGGAAACCATCTTGCGTGCGTTCTCAGCCAGTATAAATCTACAATAAGCGCTTTTAATGTACAGCTTTTAGTTTTCACTCATTTAAAATGACTTCTACACATGCATTTTCTAGAGATATTTTGATACCATATTGTAAACACATTTACGCATTAATGCTACGTTTACACTATGTTCCCGGCGTCCACGGCAGCCCCGTTTCAGGCCACCGTCGACAAAACGGGATTGACGTGAGACAACGTGAGAGGACGGAATGGGCGAACGTGACTAGCCGTGATTGCCGTGGTTGCCGTGCGAGATTTTTAAACTGTCAAAAAATTTGCCACGGCAGTCACGGTACGGATAATAAACCTAGTAGGCCGTAGTAAAACGGGATGAACGCAAGGAAACCTGACAGTACGTAATAGACCGTAACAAAACTTGGGGATTGTCCGTAGTAGGACGCGAAGCAGTTCAATATCACGTTCCTTTCAAGTAATGTCACGTTCTCCCACGTTTAGTGCGCGTTTTGTCACGATTGATTCACGGTAATTGCACGTTTTTTTACGTTTTGACACGGTTCTCACGGCATGCGAAATATGGTGTATTGTAGCCATTTCGCCGCCTTTGCCCACATGAGAGCTCGAATCATGAGCAATCCACGACACAGTACTGCGTCTACAATACGAAGAGGCATCTACATTACGAAAAGATTATAATAAGCCAGAATTTTGTTGAATATAAATGATTTATGTAGAAAACAAGTTTGAGAAAATCAAAGGCAGATTTAAGCCACAAAATATCCATTCTTTTATAAAAGATATTTCAGGTTTCAGTGAGTTATCAAGACTTCATTTTGAGAAAAAACAAGTTTTATTCATGCATGCAGCACTGATTTATGATAGATAACAATCGTTTACAATCAATCAATAAATCATTCCAACAAAAAAATATAGACCGAAAAATCAAGGTACTTTCAAGTACATTTTAATGATTTAAATAATAGAAAACTGACAAGAGATATTACTTTGTTTTGCCATGATTCAATGTTATCATAGTTCTGTTAATAAAGTGGTCTCTTTGAAAAAAAACTTTTTCTGAGTCTGTTCTTTAAACTTATTACACATGATTGCACATCCATATAAAAATGAGAGGAACAAAGGGTCACGTTAGGACCTGTGTTTTTTTTTGGTGTCAAGTGTCTTCACTGGGGAGTGATCATTCTGTCCTGCAACTCTACAGCACCAGCATGGGATTTGAAGTACCTTTTAAGGTACTCCCGTTGTTGCTTCGCATCCAGAGTGTCTCTGTTCCTTCCGTCTGGTGGTGGATTCACGCCTGGCCATTGGACCTCATCTCCCCAGGTGCCAGGGACAAGATTGTGTTCCCCATCCTCATGGTCCACCTCGTTCACTGGGATGACTGGAACCCTTCTCCTCAGAAGATTGTGGAGCACGACAGCAGCCTCAATGATGGATCGCACTGTGATGTAAATTGAAATTCATTTATCATACATGCTGAAAATATTTGTATTCAGTACATTACAGATATCCATAATCAATATATTTATTTACACATATCTTACAAATGTACTACAAATATTATTACAGGTATTTATTAACAAACTCGTGCAGTAACATAATTGGACTAACCTGTGTCAGGTCCCTGTTCCAAAGTTCCAAGGAAACATCTGAATCGTTTGGCCAGGATTCCAAATGTATTTTCCACCACACGTCTTCCACGGGAGATGCGGTAATTAAAAATTAATTTTTCTCTTGGCATCGCTCTTCTCCCATATTGCTTCATCAGAAGCTTCTTATCCCAGGATGAAGTAAGGGATGTCCTGGTTCTGGTCATCGTTCGGCAAAAGGCATGGTGGTGGCAACCCTATCCTATTGAGATGTTCACTGAGCTCTGAGTCATTATATATTTGGGCATCAGACATGTGTCACACTCCACCAACTTCAATCCATATGATACGATACTGGGCATCCACCAAGGCGAGGAGATGGATACTGAAAAATCCCTTGTAGTTGTGGTACAAGGAGCCTGTGTTGGGTGGCTTGCTTTTGGCAATATGCTTCCCGTCCAGTGGTCCCACCGCATGAGGCACATTCCACTTGTGTTCAAACTCCTGGGCAAGGGCTCCCCAGTCATCAGGAGTCACAGGAACAGCAAACACTTCATCTTTGCAGGCTTCAACGATTGCCTTGCACACTTCTTGCACCATATGGCAGATGGCTGCTTTGCTGCACCGGAACGCATAGGAGAGTGATGAGTAATTGTCCCCAGTGGCAAGATGTCTCAGACTCACTGACAGCTTCAGTCCTGGTAGTAGGGCAGAGCGGAACTTCGTGTCTTGTCTCTCGATGTCTGGTGTTATCCTTAGCAGTATCTCATCAAAGAGATCTGGAGGCATCCTCAGATAGTTCTGAAAGGTGTTGACATCTTCAGTTCGGAGCTCTCTAGTGATAAATGTTGAATAGTGACCCAGCTGCTGCCTTCTTTGTTCAGATAACTATTTACGAACCCAAATGGATCTTGGCCTTCTCATCCTGTTTCTTCGTCTTCTCGCTGCCTGCTGGACTCTGGTATTCTCTCTCTGCAACAGCTGCTGACCTTCTTCTTCCTGATACAAAGACTGGATGTATGCACCAAGCAAACAGGCAAAGACAAAATCTTTTTCATCCTGGGCGTTCATGATGCTGTCTCATTGAAGTCTCAAAATACAATGCTTGCTCTTGCTTGGGATTTGTTGTTTTTCTACACCGTGGGCACAATCGTGCCCCAAAGTTGCCCGGCATCTATATTCATCCGTAGAAAGCCTTGACAGAACGTAAAAAACGTGCCAGACCTTGATTAGAACGTGAGAAACGTGAGGAACCCTATCAGAACGTGGGGGGCCGGGAGAAAACGTACTAGTATTCGGGGTTGACCGTGGGCTTAACCGTAGTTCGCCTTTGAGCCTCTGGAACTCGACAGTCTCCCCTCCCCCACGGCCCGTCACGGTGACACCGTGGCAGACCTTGAGAGATTTAGCAAGACCTAACAAAACTTGAATACGGAGAAAAAAATGGTCAAAATCCCACGGAGCACTACGTTCCGGGCAAACGGGGCTGCCTTGGTTGCCGGGATCAAGGTGTATACGTAGCATAAGTGCTGATTCATGACTTAATCCTACGGCTATTGCGAGTTTGTGTCAAGCAGGATTTTTTTATTGCTTGTTTGCGAGCTGGTCTGTCATATATCTAGAATATCCAACATCCCTAAACGGATTAAAACGGGTTTTTATGATTGTTTGGGATTTTTAAAAATAGTGACATGACATTTTGTGGCGACCCAGGGATTTGTGATAGCATCCTTGTATAATCAAAGTATAATCTAAATTGTATTCACCACCAGTCAGGCTTTAGCTTGTATCCCGAAACAGTCGTATTGCTCATGAGATTTCCTTTTGATTTTATATTGTTTTGACAAGGAATGTGTTGCCTTAAAAGATATACTTTCCTACCTCTTTCTTCCTCCTCATTGCTACATAAATTTCTTTTTTAGTTCTAGATCATTTGTAAAAGAGTCATTCTGGTTTTATTATACTGACACTAATAAAGCATTTAAGTTCAGCTGACTATAATTCTTCTGAGCTACCCTTTGTCCGTCCGTCTGTTAAAGTAATATCTAGGTACCTCCTGTACGGGGAAATCTTTGAAACCTGATATGAGGTCAGTTACGCCGATCTACGAGTCAAAAACTTTGGATTTTTGAGAACTTCGGAAGTCAGATTGTATTATGCTGAACATATATGTGTCGGCCTATAAAACTGAAATAATGTGCCTACTCATTCCTAACTTAGTTTTTTAAAACTATAAGCGTGCCAAGTGCACCCGTATTTGATCAAATGTGATACCTTCCTTTCAAGCCAGCCTCCGATCTACCGATTTTTTTTTTGTGCCGGGCGATTTTTTTTTAAACGGCCAGAAAAATCGACAACTGTCACCAGCCGGCGAGCGCCAGCCCACCTTCCAATTTCCGTGCGTATCACCAGATTGTTACGGTTATTTTGGTCACCTCTGAATACGTCTCAAGGATTGTTAATGGCATTAGGAATGCCAAGAAGAAGTAAAAGTATGATGTGAATCCGCCAATTTTTTCGGTTCCGTGATCACATCTACCGAATTTTCCAGTCGGATAATCCAGGAATTTCGCATCCGATTTTTCCCGCTGGATTGTTAAATTATACGGCCTGTAGCATCCTCACATCTACCGATCATACCGATTTTTCCTCCCGGCAAAGATTCGGCCGGAAAAAATAGGTAGATGGAAGGCCGGCTATGAGCATTATGTTACCCCGTGATTGCCGGTTTGCTGCCATCGGGTTTTGTATCATCTAGGGATGCCCCCACGGCTTCTGACTGGTCTGTGGTCAGCGAAAATCCACTACATCCTGTAAAAGTCGTAGTGATGTGCCGATATTCCTATGTAATTCATGTTGGTGTCATAATCGGCCAAGATACAAGAGTGGGTATACGTTTTATTAATATTCACCTGGATTAGAATCATGAAATAATCTATCAACAGTCTTTATAACGGTTGTTTATTTAGTCTTCAGTATGATTTCAAACAAAAGATTTAAATACTTAAACGTCATCAAATCAAATCAACTGCTTTTCATAGATCAGGAAAATACACTCTATTGATGCGCATATATATACCAAATATGTTAAAGAGCAATATGACGGTTATGTGGATATTAACTTATAATGATAGATAAATTGAATACTTATGCGATAACTCTCTCTTAAATACTTAGGTGATAAAGCCCTCTTTCTGAAATAGAAACGTTGAGCAAATCAAGGCGAATATAATCAATTAACATAGATTATGCTGCTGGAAGAATTTACAGTTATAGGACATTACCCTTCTCTCTCCAGAATGCCCTCTTGTAGTACGTAATCGTTTTAAAGACGGATCCCTGCGGTGTCCTCTGTACCAACTGGTTCATCTCCGGCGGGAGTGGGGGATCGTAAATTATTTTTTGTCTCAAGGCTGGTGGCACTGCCATCACTACATACTTGCCCTTTAAAAAAGTATTTATAAAATAAGGATATATGATTGAGAAACAATAAAACATTGCAAAATGGCCAACAACTATGAATAATTTGAACTCCTTGTCTGCACTTACCTCATATGTTGATCCGGATGTTGTGATGACCTTGACCCCGCTCGAAGTTTGTATTACTTGAGACACAGGGGAATTAAGCGCTACGCGATCTGAAAGATATCAATCTTATCAATCCCTTTTATATTTCTAAGATTATTATTTTTTGGTTCATTATAAATTCAAATTCCAATGCTTGTTGGGAATAAATTTTGTTCACTGGTCTTTAAAAAGACAAATTTGAACTGACTTTTAAAAATTTTGTTAATTGCAAGAGGCAGACAGATATGCAGAGAGAGACAGACAAACAGACAGTTACCTCCCAGCTTTGCTGCCATACAGTCGCTAATCTGTTGACTTCCTCCTTTAATTTTTCTTTCCTTTAAAGACAATTATAGCGTCATGACAACTGTAAGTACTTAGTTATACGTGGGAAAGCATGCATGTGTGAAACAGTACTACATATCAGCGTCCTTTTCATGAACAACATTGCGGAACATTTAATCCAAAATGATTGATACTAACGTATATTTTCCTGCCCCAGCGTTTACAGATTTGGATAGTGTTACGCTTAATATGCATATTATACGTCCCACCCACAAACAGGGCTTGCAAAAAATCAAACTCATATTTCTTTAAATGTCTCACTAATAGCACCATTATTGTTTTCGTGAAATTAAGGCGTGCCGCAGAGTCCCCAGTCTGTTACCAAATACCTACACAGCTGCTGTAGCTCTCATCCTAAAAGTTTATAGTCTTATTGGACTCATGGGGGACATGCAAAATAAGCTTTTGGTCTTTCCACTTATATTAACCTACTTCTTGTGATCAAAATTGTCCTTTCCCCACCGAGAAAAATCATTTTACATTATTATGTTGGCTTTCATGTGATAGCATTGACAGTGAGAAAGGGGAATTAATATGAATAAGGAGACGGGTTTGGGTACATCCATGACTCTATTACAAAATTATAGACCAATTGGCCCGACAGCTTATATACATATAATAATAGAATCAATGCTGACAATCATGATATGTGCGTGCGCCACATATGCTACACAATAGACTAAAATGACGAAGATACTCCATAAAAACCTTGCAATTGTATACTGCGACTACATAATTGTTTATCCCCCCCCCATAGCAAATATCTAAAAAAATGATTTTATATTTTGTTACGGAACCTAATATCAAAAGATCACGTATGCGTGACGAACATAAATTTTGTCAAGGAGATAAAAAAATCAGATTCTGTAATACTGGGCAGCGTGAAATGCCTAGTGGAATGAATAAAGAAGTCAGTGTTTTTTTTTGTTAACAAATAACTGTAATTAATTCTTAAAACAACCCTTATATTACAATACACTAAATCAATACAATTACACAGTATAACAGCAGTGTAACAGCAAATCAATACAATCACACAGTAAAAAAAAGTGCACAGTACCTGGATACCACCACTGTTACAGCGACAAGTCCTTTAAAATGAATTCTCTCACGGAGAATAACAGTCCAATGTAAGCTCTTGAAACAATCCCGAAAGTAAACTGGAGACCAAATAAGATTCGTCACAAATCCAGAAGAAAATCTGAAGAAAATCTTTAATCGCCGCACTTATCGGAATAGGTCCAACAAACTGACATACACGCTTCTGTGTCCGCTGGAATATTCTCTCACCTCTCTCTCGACTCTAAAACACGGCCTCCATTTATAACCTTTCTTCCTAAACTCTAGAAAATTCCCTTTCACGAACAATCCATAATACATAGTACACACGCTCAAAGAACATACTAGAACGGGAACGCTGTGTAACTAGGGTTCAACCAATGCGGATTACACCGAGCCTGCAACATCTGGCCAGGCGAGGCCGATACAACACGAGCTACGCGTGGCACACAAACAAAATGCCAACAACACATGGAACATCCATGTGCACAATAAAACAGTCATCTGTAAGACCGCTGCACACAATAAAAGGGGCACCTGTAATTTGTTTATGAATTTAACATGCTTGACAATATTTCCAATAGTCTAAAAGATATGACCCTAGTAAAAGGCAAATAGTCCTCGTAAGGTAACGACTACAATCAACTACAAGTAGATATCCTAAAATCCTACTAAGATACGGCACGGGTTGTTGTGGATGGGTATTGAGTTTGTTATTCAAGCTTGCCAATGATGGGTCTGCACACTCGCCGCAATACCGCAAAATGACCAATCTGTCCACGCATCTGGACTTCCTGCCCCGCGAGCGCCCCCCTGTGTTCAATATTTACTAGCCAATCAGCGGCCTGCCCCCTCCCTTCATATTAACTCCTGATTAACCAAGTCAATCAGAAATTTAATATGACTAAGGACACGGGTTTGGGTATATCGAGGACTTACATTTTTTTTTACAAAATTAGGACCAATTGGCCCGACAGCTTACATACATATAATAATAGAATAAATGCTGACAATCATGATATATGAGTGCGCCACATATGCTACACAATAGACTAAAATGACGCAGATGCTCCATAAAAACCTTGCAATTGTATACTGCGACTACATAATTTATTATTCCCAAACTCACCCAAACCCATAGGTAGAGGTATAACTTAATTACGTGATCACCCATCATTTTAGGCACTTTAATCTTTTCTTCCAAACTTGGGGCCAGATAATACTGAAAAGCGTGGCTACGACAGTCACCATATATTTTGATGAAATCTGGTGGTATGTTACATTGTAATGCGAGTGTGGCTCCCCCCTACGAAAGCTGTGCCCAGCTTACAGCTCCGCTTTCAACCCACATCTCTGTAAGACGCTTCTGAGCTTAGAGATAAACATACAGTAAGTCATGATTTGAGGGGTCCTATTTTGCGCAAAAGAAAAGCTGGTTCTCTGGGTCCTGCTGGTGATACATGGAAATGAAGTAGTAAAGCCTGGGTTAGACATAATGGAGAGTCAGAAATACGTGGGAGTGGTATGGACAAGGATCTCTGTTTAAACTGAGTGGTCCTCGATTTGTGTACCTCAAGGACAACGCCGTCAGGGAGAAAGGTAAAAGAACTCCGCACCAGAGACTCGCCTGACTTTCCTGCATGCTAAGGGATAGGAAGCAAATGGGATTTCCTCAAGAAACTGAAGAAAGCTGTCAGGCATATGGCCCTAAAGCAAATATCTTTGGGTGAAGAGATATCTATAGTTTAAATGGATCCTGCAAAATTGGTACAGTGATGGGCAACTTGCGTTGAGCGTTATCTCCCAGTGTTCTGCGGACACCTTGCAACATAAGTGTCGTCTTGATATTATCCTTCATTGGATTTGTATATCCAGCTAATTTATGCACTATTCTGACCATATTCAAGTATTGTTTCACTGAAGTATAACTTAATTTGTCAGCCAGGAATGCTATGAAACACAAGAGGTTAGATTGAGTAATTGGTCTATACCAAAGGAGTCCCAGCCAAAGCACAGAATTTTGAATATGCAGTATGGCATAACAAAAAAATGATTTCAAATTTGTTTATGAATTTAATATGCTTGACAATATTATGAGTTTGTTATTCAAGCTTGCCAATGATGGGTCTGCACACTCGCCGCAATGCCGCCAAATGACCAATCTGTCCATGCATCTGGACTTCCTGCCGCGCGAGCGCCCCCCCCCCCCCCCCCCCCCCCCCGTGGTCAACATTTCCTACCCAATCAGTGGCCTGCCCCCTCCCTTCATATTAACTCCTGATTAACCTAGTCAATCATAAATATAAATGAGTTTAACTTAAGTTGAAAATCCCGAACTCGCTCTGCACAAATAAAAAAAAATAAAAAATTTGATGTATCAGCATATATAATGTAATGGCCGTTACCGATTACTTATGGACGGCTTCAGCTGTCAGCACAGGATTTTACAGGAATATTGTTAATGTAACAACTATTTGATTTTAAGATGCAGTAGGCACCACCTATATTGCTATCTTTATGTGGTATATTTTTCTCACCTTTTTCCTGAATAAGTGAAAATGATTATTTATAAGTTTTCACATCATCGTATACTATAGTCAATTCCCTAGAGGTCGAAAATGAATGAATGTAATTTGATTTAACGATTTTGAAAATGTTGTCTTCATGGATATTTGGTTCGTTCGATTTCATAAATAGTGTAATAATTGTTAAAATATCTAAGGGATGGCTGCAACAATTATTGATGTTACAAGTAAGCAGACGTAAGCTATAGATGGCGCCACTTATATTTACGTATATACTGCTGGAATGGTATTTCAAATTTCACTGTTTTATTCATGTTACATGTATTTCACTATATCAGACACAATATGGTACATCGTGGATATTACATCAGCTCCTAGATCACCTGTTTCTATTGAATGTGGATGAAGACAGTCACTTTGTTAGAGTAGTGTCTTCGGAGCGACTATAGAATCCGTCCTACCAGTTTAGGGACAAAACGTTCCCTACCTCTCTCCACCTACCATTTCCCCCTCAAGCATTTCTCGCACACATTTTCAGTCTCTCTACCTGTCTGTTAGTCTTCTATTTATTGGTAACACATGATACAACTGTAAACTGGCCTGGCACTACCTGGGTTTGAACCTGCAATATCATGATTTCCGACATAGCAGTCTAACTAGTTTGGCCGTGTCTTCAATTATCAATGAACGTAATGATTTCAGGTAATTTTCATGTCCGACCACAGAACAAGTCACGCGGTCTATTGAAAGTTTATGATTTTGATTTAAGAAAAAATAAAGGATGATCTAAACAAAGTTTCACTCAATCGCAAAGTTTAACACATTAAATACAAGGCCAATTCCTGCTTGGCCCATTTTCTCAGTGCATCATCATACTATAATTCACGGGAATCTGTTTGTCTGTCCGGATTCATTCGCACGCTAGGGATCGCACGGTCGTCAAACTTCGTGGGAGGGTGCATCTTGGTCCGGGGAAGAACGAGTTTATATTTTTTAGGCGTTTGGTAAAGAAATGGCCTCAAAATCGATAAAAATATTATGGGTTTAATACCTGCGGTGTGCCATGGCCATTCTCACATAGTGCGCCCACGTCGTCCTGAATCTCCTCTTGCTAACCAATCAAATCAAACCTGACATAGTCTGCCAAACATTTACTACGCGTCGGCCTTTTGTAAGCAGTCCGGTAAAGTCAACACAAATGCATGTTGTTGTGGGTTGACCGCTGGGACGAATTTCGACCGGGAACATCTCACCACTGCCCATATCGGCAATATGTCCCCCAATTTTTGCACAAGTGAATCATGTTGCGGGTTAATCGTTGGGACGGTTTTCGACGCGGAACATCTCACCAGTTCGCTTTTTTCCCGAACGGATCAAACAAAGCTCTTATTTTACAATATCAAATACTGGTGTCGTAAGTACTTATAATACCATCGAATTCCTTTTGTGGTAACTAATGTCTAGCCCGTAATTATAGAATTTTTGGGTTTTACAAGAACACCTACATTATACAGAAATATAATACATGTATATGGCAATGGTGTGGATTATAGTAAAAAGACTAAGAAAATTAGTCCTGTGGTTTGGGCATCATTTTCAATACTAAACAGTGTTGTCTTTCATTGCAAGCGCAAGATAATTGCCCACACACTGAAACCATCTCAAATAGTTATTTGCCTAAAATCGCTAACCACATAACACGGGTAATCCCCTAGTATTTTCATATTTGTTACATGTTTTAGACCTGATTTGAGATTTGAGACGCCCAGTCCGTACTAACCTGACCCCCATTAGTGACAGAGTAGATAGTGTTGGTGCCTCCACACTGAGCCACGTACCACAAGAACCACAGCATGGACACCTCGTACGGCTCTGACGTCACCAGCACCCGCACAAACTGCTCAGCATACTGAAGAACCGACCTACATATAACAAAACGTCACATTATATCATTCGTTCATCACCCATATAAAGGAATATATTCCCGTATAATCAGGAATATGAGAATTGAAAGCCCATTCAGCATAGTGTTTTTGGATAAATATCCGAAATTCCAATTTACTCAATGTTTTTATGCAGTTAAAACTATATTCTTTTGGTGACAAACATTTGGGAGTGGGCCGTTACACAAAAGATACAGAAACAAGTAAGGATTCAGCAACACTTCAGCAACCTGATCAAAATGCTCTCTGTGACACTCATTGATCCGCAATTTTAATTAATTTCTTTACGTTCACTTCTACCTCAAATTCTTTAAATTTAAAAATTTAATTTTTGAAATAATTTTCACAGGTGCTTGCAGTTACTTAAGTCGAGGACATGCCTGAATGACGAAAAATGGTTCAGGCCGATCGAGAGGCCGTACATGAAAAAGCAACCTAAAAACTGAATTGTTTTTTTTCTCTTGTCCGTAGCGAAATGTATATTGTTACCTCTACGCAGATAATATGAGAAAGATACAAATCTACAGGCCTGAGTAATATACATTTGTTCATGACTTCAATCAATTATTTATGTTTGCTTGAAATTAAAGGTGAGCTTCAAAACTCATGGGTCACTTGTCCAAGAGTTCCTATCGTATCCATGACTCTAGTTAAGTGCGTGGCAATGAAACATTTATTAGCATTGTTTAACAGTTTTCACTTGTATTTTTCCGTATGACAGTAAACAGAACATTAATATCCCTTCTTCTTATTTTACTTCAGTCAAGCAGTGCAAAGCTCATCCGCAAAGTTCTCTGCTTCATAACAAGATCTGTTGCTTTATACTTTAATCAATTAATCATGGATGCCTGTGGAGCAGGCTTCAGTACCCTTTAACCACTAATAGTTCTATGTGCTTAAAGAGAAAAACTAATAAAATTGTCTTAAATGAAGATGTACACTTGACAAAGATATAACTAGGAAAGTTTGTCCTTCCCACATTAACAAGTCTAACCTCGTTCTTCCATGGTTGTTGCAATATATATAGATAATACGTTTTGTTTGGATTTTCCACACGGCGACCATTGATTTCAGGTGTCTTATTTCTATCATTTTCAATGAGGGACAAGAAACGCTCGGCAATGTGAGAACTGGGACATTTGTTTATGAGTTCAGTTAAAATCGTCTGAGCCTGAAAAAAATAGGTTTTATTTTATTTAATTTTATGGATTCAGTGCGCTGCACACAGTTTTAAACGTTCAGTTCAATTCAAAATTGACCCCAGGTCTGTCAGAAATAAGTTTCATATAGGAGTAATAAAGTGTATCTGTGATATAGATTTTTCTCATAAGGAATGTTGAATAGACTGATGTAAGGATCGCGAGTATGAGAAAATGAATAGATGGATTTAGATATAAAAGAATAAAGCATGATATACAAGATCATAGTAGATGTAAACAAAAATTGAAGCATAGCAAATTGTTTATGCGATACCATGCATGTTATATAATTACAGCTTTACGTGTTTGGTTCATTCATGTCACTTGGAGAGTGATCATGACGACCTCATTTCATTGACGTAAAAATCTGCATGGAAACACCATCAGATGTTTGGGACATCTTGGGTTAATCAGAGGATTAATGTATCTCATCAGTGGAAGAAATACCGTTATGAATCAAATGTGACCTCGTTTTTTCCACATTTCTGTTTTACCTTGTCCAGATTGTTTCACTGAAGAAGTCCTTCATGTTCTTTTGGTCCCATTCCGTTGCCCGAGGTGCGTTCCAGGGGGCGTCAAGGGGTATCTGAAAAAAACCATTATATTAAAAACCTTTCAACGTAATTAAAGCATACCGTTTATACTAAATACTAACCACTGATCTCTGGCATTGTATAGCTCTTTGCGATGAAAGGAAAGTAAGGGCAGTGTTGGAAAAGGTGAAGTTATCATTATTTGTCTGTATGTATAAATTGGATATCGAAATGTTGTCAGTACACGTGCTACACAAGCTTGTTAAGTAAACTGTTAAAATATATAGAGCGTGTGTATTTAGGTTTGTGTGTTTAATTATTAACAGTGCAAGCTTGTATATGAAACAACAAATTGGGAAAAAATCTTTTTCCAGACGCTCTTTTTTATAAATTAATGCAGGAGAGCAGTTTTCCTTTTCATTATAGATTTTCAATTGAGTTTCTGAATGGATAAAAGTACAGCATAAAACATTGTAAATTTTATCAGATTTTTTCTCGAAAAAATGCCCGAGCACCTGAAGCTTACAATCGGGAGATGTCTACTGAAAAACAAAATAAAAATTCGAGATAGGAGGGCGGGGGGTTCAAAGTTGTTGCGCGGTGCCTTAGAAACCACCTTTCTTGGGTTCATACACAACACCTAATGCTGCACTCGTTACCTCAGGGATATATGATACGTATAGGCACACACACATTTATTCTTACTCGAGCTGTGATGGACAATGCTGCAAGGACAATGCTTTTCGTGTTCACCAGTTGTCAAGTGGTGCTAATGACATGCAACTTTTCGGTATCGAATGAAAAGCCTAATCACTGGATGTCTAGCTTGTCATAATTAACAAAACAGGAACTGATTTAAAATATGTTGCATGTCACATTTGTTCAATTATATTTGACACTAAAAACTATTTTCACTCGTAAAATCATGGTTTTATTATTTGGTCCCTGGATGTCATCACTGCCGTATATAAAGATGAAGATGAATGTCTAAAAAGAAAACTAAATGTGAAGTAGCTGAATTGGAAAAAGAAATAAATAGACTGCAAAACTTAGACTTTTCATATGAAAATAAAAATAAACTAGACTCTGTCAAATGTAAACTAGATAATTGATGGAAGAAAAAACAAAGGGAGCAATTTTAAGAAGTAAAATTAGATGGTTTGAAGAAGGAGAAAAGCCAACTAAATATTTTCTTAATTTAGAGAAACGTAATTATAATAGAAAAATTATAAATAAGTTGATTATAAATGGTAAAATAGTATGTGACCCAAAAGTAATATTGTTAGGTATGGAAAATTTCTACAAGCAACTCTATACTTCAACAAATATTAGTAGTATAAATTTCAATTCCTTTGTTGTAAAGTTTATTGATAAAATACCTAAGATCAACAAAGATTGGGCAGATGAATTAAGAGAGGAAGAATTATTAAACAGCTTAAAGGAGATGAGAAACAATAAATCCCCAGGTAGTGATGGTCTCACTGCTGAATTTTACAAATTCTTTTGGAATGATGTTAAATATTTTTCTCTTAAAGCAATTAAGTATTCTTTCGAAGTAGGTCAATTTTCTCAGACACAGAGACAAGGGATCATTAGTTTGTTGCCAAAAAAGGAAAAGACTTGTTATATATTAAAAACTGGAGACCATTAACACTTCTAAATACAGATTATAAAATTATTACTAAAACTATAGCAAGCAGAATCAAAAGTGTTTTACCAGTCTTAATTCATGAAGATCAGACAGGTTTTATGAAAAATAGATACATAGGGGAAAATATAAGTAAAATTACAAGTTTCATAAGATATGCTGTTCATAATGAATATGACACAATGTTAATGGCAATAGACTTTGAAAAATCTTTTGATTTTTTAGAATGGGATTACTTATATAAAAATTTAAATTTAATGAATTTCAATGCTAACTTTATATCCATGATAAAAACTGTAAACAAAAATATCTCAAGTTGTGTGATAAATAATGGATACAGTTCACCTTTTTTCTCGGTTACAAGAGGGGTAAGACATGGTTGCCCATTATCACCATATTTGTTTATACTAAGTATAGAATTATTAGCAATTGCAATAAGATCAGAAGAAAGTATAAAGGGTATAACTGTGGATAATAAAGAGAGTAAAATAATACAAAATGCAGACGATACAACAGTTTTGGTAAATGATCATCAGAGTATAAAGGAAACACTACAGTTGTTCGAAAATTTCAAACAAATTTTTGGCCTTAAGATTAATAAAGATAAAACAGTTTTAATGCCGTTGAGAAAGGGTAATCATTTGAACAAAAATCTTATAAAAAATTAGGTGTGACATACTCTGAGGTCGGTGTGACGTTATTGGGAGTGAATGTTTCTCCTTCTTTGGAGAATGTATCACATGCAAATTTCAAACCTGTCAATGAAAAAATTAATAACATTTTATCCATTTGGAATGGTAGAAAACTGACACCGCTCGGCAAAATCAATTTACTTAAAACTTGTGTACTTTCACAATTAATATATCATTTATCAGTGTTACCTACCCCTTCTAGAGCCTTTATGAAACAAATAGAAACTCGTCTTTATAAATTTATATGGGGTAAACGAGCAGATTTAATAAAAAGACAAACATTAATTGCAACTGTGGAAAAAGGGGGTTTAAGTATGTTTCATATTTCTTCCAAAAATGCCGCACTGGAATTAGCATGGATTAAAAGATTGCTAAATAAAAACCCACAGAATTCTTGGAGAAAAACAGTCTTCGGATTTTTTAAAGTTAGAGAGGCATCATTCAACTGTAACTTAGCATGTAATGATGTTAAAGACATAATGACTTGTAATGCACCTTTCTGGGAGGAAACTATGAATTATTGGTGTGACTATAATTATTATAACCCAGATTCATATGAATATATCTTTTCGCAATGTATTTGGTTTAATTCTCATATAAAAGTACAAAACAAAACGTTACTATATAAAAATCTGTATAATAGTGGAATTTTATACATTCAAGATCTGTTAAAACAAACAAACATACAGTTCATGAGTAATAAAGAAATATGTAATAAATACAGATGAAAAATTGATTTTCTCAGTTATGCTGGTTTACTCAAAGCAATACCAAACAAGTGGAAACTAATTATCCAGGGTTATGATAAAGATATGCTAGCACCAATAGAATTAGACATTAATTTAAAAGAATTTCTAAACAAAGAAAATACAAAACAGATATACAATAGTATTGTTAACAAGCATATAGTTAAACCTGAAAAGCATTAAAAAATGGTCAGACGAATTAAACATCTTGGAAGACAATGTATACGAGGGTTTCTCCAAACTTTATAAAACCACAATATCATCAAAATTACGAATGTTCCAATATTATATATTACATAGAAAACTTACATTAAACCCTTTTCTACATAAAATACGTATTATTGATACAAGCAAATGCACCTTCTGTAAAGAAGAAGATGAAACTCTAGCACACATTTTTTGCGAATGCCCATTTACAGTGATACTGTGGACGGACATTTGGAGAACCTTAAATGCGAAATCTTCAAACACAGTGACCATTAAACCATCAAATGACAATGTGCTACTTGGTACCAGTAAATATGTTTGGCTGAATATGCTTTCTCTTGTTGTAAAGAAATATATATATAATTGCAGATGTTACAATAAGAAACCAGACCTTAAGGGTTTTTTGCAATTCATAAATGAAATATATTTAATAGAAAGAATGATAGCAATCAAAAGAGGTAAACTCAACCAAAATAAAAATAAATTGTCCAACCTTGTTTACATCTTAAAGACATAACAGTATTTTGTTATTTTTTATGTATGTATCACTTTTTCTATTGACAAACATGGACAAAAAAGTAAACTGCAACCTGGCAGATGAAAAACTTTTAAGATAATAATATTATACTTTGTTATTATAATCTTGTTTTTTCCCATCTCATTTACATAATGTATAACGTTCTGGATTTATTTGTTATTGTTTTGTAATTTGTTACGTCATGTATCTGTGTAATGTATTATGTATGTTGCATGTATGTATGTTATGTATTATTTTCATAATAAAAAAAAAGAAATAAAGATGAAGGTCGCCAAGTGGGACAAATGGGGTTACTCAAACAGGCCCCCGATCATCAGTGGTAAATACCAATTGTCGAACACTACTTTCTCCTTTGCATCTAATATTTACCGTATTTCCCAGAGGAAACGAATGCAGCATAAGAGTTGATAATCTTTGAGCTTGATGAAAATGACATATGGAGACAGTATTTTATCCTTGTATCACTCTCACAACTGTCCCCTTGCCTTTCCTCTTACACAGAAAATTATTGAGTTTGGCAAATAACTACAGCACGAAGTGCATAGAATGCTGTTGGTGTATTATGTGACTTTATTTTATAAAAAAAACCCAGAGAAGTTCATACTATGTATATACATAATATATATATATATATATATATATATATATATATAATATTATATATATATATATATATATATATATATATTACATATATACAGTCAAGCCCACTTTGTGTCATATCGGTAAATAGAAAATCCCGTTTATTGTCACATGAATCGGAAATCCCAAACCATTTCCTATATATACAATGGTAAATCAGACCGTTTATTATCATGGAATATTGTCATAATCCCGGTTATTGTAATGCGTGGAACCCTTGGCAGTGATACCAGTTCGCAGTTAATATCACATCAAACGCCGACACGAAAATCAATGAGGCCAGGAGCCTGTAATCGGTCAGACGTATCAAACAATTTCATCTCCATCCTGTGCACGGCATGCAAGTGCAGTGATGCATGCGGGTCACACCTCGGCACTTAGCTTATCCATATCTTAAGAAACCACATTAATCTAGATCATTGTGTTTCTTCGTACGTTAACAAGAGCGATGTTTGCGATCACATGCCATGCAAGACTGCAGTTTACACCACAGTGACGTTTCGCCAAGATGATATGAAGCACGAGCTGTTAACGGTGTTAACGGCTGGAAATCCCCTTTAAGGTTCCACGAAAAGCTGGAGGTTTTGAGACCACTTGAAGCGATACCCGATCCAATCCAAAATCCGAAACCTCAATCGCCGTGAAAATTGATAATTGTTTGTCGATGTCCGGTGTCCCGAACATGCAGACCTATCACAAAGACGATCATGGAAGTTTCAGTCATTAATAAAACATCCGGTAAATAAGATGCAAGAGTCGGGAAAGTCCAAGAATTATCGAGTAAATTAGTTTGCCTACGCATACTTTATAACTGTGCCGCATATTTCCAGACATTTGACCTCGTGGCCTAGACGCTACGTCTGCAAAACGGATTTTGGTCAATTATTGCTACATACGGCACAAAATTTCAGGGTATGAATTGTCAGCTGTCATAAACGTAATTTGATATGCCGTTATGTAATAAAAAAAATTAATTAACGTTTCTGTTTTCTTTTTATTGAAGATTTATTAAATATCCTGTGAGGCATAACGCCTATTCTATGACTCAAAAGGACATCGATGATGAAGCCCGCATAATGTCACATCCCGGTTATTATCATAATATAAGCAAGAACCACCGATATGACAATAAGCGGGCTCGACTGTATATATATCTCTCTCTCAAACGTTTGTTTATTTGTACCTCAGATCCGTACTCGTCCATAGTCCTTAGGACGTTGTTCAGGTCAAGGGTCACAAATGGATTCCAGTACGACGGAAAAGACCCCTCGTAACGTAGCTGTTTTCCCTGTTAATATAAATAGGAACCATATGCAACTGTAAATGCGATAGGAAGAATAAGCCTATACGTAAAAATATAGACCGCATTAATTATAGAATTTATGTAAATTAAGACTTACTCTGGGTATATATTAAAATATTTCGGTAAATTTTGTTAAGAAACGTCCTGATTAGACCCCTGTGATGGATGTTTGAGATCTTATATCCACAAGCTGTACTAAACACAGTACACGTGCCCATTTCGACAAAACAGAATAAAAACCCGTGAAGTGATTGTTTGCGCATGTACAGAAGTTGAAAGTTCACCAGGTATTCTTTGGGAGCGCATGTAAAGCAAGACCATCATATTGTCATATTGCAAAACTCTTCGGGTTTGTCACCAGATGTCCTTGTTTGACAAGTTTTCATATCCATCGGCGGCCATTTCGGCGGTACCCCGACATGATTTAAAAACGTGGAATCATGTGTTACGAGAGGAATTGTTAAGGGGAAAATCCTGGGCCGCCCCTGGAGTCGAACCCAGGTCGGTTGCGTACAAGTCCAGCGTACCAACCGTTTCGCTAGCAAAGCAAGCTTCACTAGCGAGCAGTTCGGTCCGGTTTTATGTCACCCCGTAACACATGGGATGGGCGGTTTTTGGCTTATTGTTTATAAAAGGTTCATGGGACTTTCTTTGTTTATACATGTCAGATATCGCAATAGGCCTCTTTAAGGAAGTAGTAAAGTCAAAATTACTTAGTTTGGAACAAATCGTTTATTTCCTGTCACAGGAGTGCTCAAACTGTCAGTGTCACACATTAAATGGAAATATCAGCAGCCTTTGATTATCTCCTAATAAAATGTTTATATGTTGAATTTAGTTACAAAATGTATTTTTTTATCAATTAAGTTGTTCCAGTGTACCTTTGTGTAGATAATGGCGTCGGTTTCGTCATAAAGAAGGTAGGTCTCGAGGCCGAACTCCTTGCACATGCGTAACACTCGATCTTGTGTTGGTCCGACATATGATCCACCGAGATCTACGTATCCAACTTGATCATTCTGAAAATATTATTTTTGTATATGCACGTAAGCTATTGGTGATATAATTTATAACTAGATATTTGCATTTTAAGAAGTACAAACCTCTGCCATGTGGGGGGTCCATGCTGTTGAATACTCCCCGACCCGTCTTTGCATTCACTTATTCGGCACATATTCTGAGTCATGTGCCGGATCTACACCAACATTTCATGAGATTCCGTTTATGACTGCGTGAGTTATATTGTGAATAAACAGACAGACATACATACCTTTAATACAATCCTTTGGACAATCAAACGAATATGGATGGTAAATTTGGACCAGAAAATCTGACGGTTATAGAAGCTCTGACCATTGTTGAGGACTAACCGTAAGCAGAAGTTCTAATATATATATATATATATATATATATATATATATATATATATATATCCTGCAAATATTTTTACTCCAAGAAGAGAATATAATTTGTTGTCGTTTGGATTATGAATGCGCTCTCCTTGTATTCTCTTATACTGTTTTAAGTTATTCTTTATATTAAATATTAATTCTGAAGATACTCAAACACTGCTTGTGCAATTATTATCTCATGGTCAGACATTCTTGCAGAGCTATTGTAGTTTAACTAAAGAGAAACCTTTTGGTTAGATGTTTTGTAATGGAGCATTATATAACAGAGAAAGTTAGTGCATTGTAATGAAAATGTTTTTACTAGTCAGCTGTTTTGAAATCCCGAGTAGATATTATTATTTGTTATTTAGTAACCTTAATTTAATAAAATGTTTGAACAAAGCTGTCATATATATATATATATATATATATATATATATATATATATATATATATATAATCCTCCAACCTTCAGTGTGTGCGTACGTCCGCCAACTCGGTCACGTGCCTCGAGTACCACCACATCTAGTCCCGACTCGTGCAACAGCTTAGCCGACGACAGACCTGTGATCAGAAATAATTTTATCTCACACTCTCATACTCATCCTGTCGGCATTCATACCAAAATTGTTAATTAAATGACGCTCTAAAAGTTAGTCCATGATCATTCTTTCCCGGATATATGGTAAGCACAGTCTAATCGGTTCAATGCATACATTGGATGTGTAGACGTATAGTTATGCCTTGCATTTATGTATTTATGCCTTTATTATTTATTTTTTAGCAAATATTAAGTATGAACGTCTACATTCTGAATGGACACATCCCAGTTATTGCAAAGCCTTCCCCAGGCAAATACTTCTTTGACTATAATCTTTTTACGGTAATATTTCAGAGAATAATATTCATTTCAACATATACATATAAAAGTTTAATGTATAATTTACAGATTAGGGAATATTCTAAATTTACTTATAAATAAAAACCAACAAGCTGAAATCCTGTAATCTTAATCAAAATTCTTTGTTTACATTAAACTGGACATAATTATTCGATACGGGATATTTATATCTGAAGAAATTGAAGAAACATACGACTAACGTCGCCTAATGTGGCGTTACTATAGCATCTTATCTGCCTAAAGATTGAGGCTGCAATAAACATGCTTCGATCCAAATAAGTAAATAGATCGATTTATATTTGGCTCACCTGGGGGGGGGGGGGGGGGGTAAGGACACATAATACATCTTATTGAAAGAATGATACTTACCACTGATGCCAGCTCCTATCACTATGACATCTGTCTTCCTGTCCATCCTGCTCTGCCGCTAGCTTTATATTCAGATACCAGTAAATAGATGAATGGTTTTGGTTTATGTGTGACTATATAGCGCAATGTGCAAATGCACACGTTTTAGTCAAACGCTAAAAGTGATCCAAATGTTCCTAAACAGGCCGTGTTGTGGGGCACCACGTGATCCTGCAAAAGTATAATTAAGATCTGTACTTACCCACATTACACACAAGCTTTAACGCAATGATATAAATTAATCCTTAAAGAAATCCAGAGGGCCCCCTAAAGCATGGCCGTCGCCGGCTTTGAGGGAGAGAAGGGGGCCGACATTTAGACCAAGGCAATTGATGATGTGATTGGATCACCGACTCCGATACTAGCGGCATCTTGCCCCTCTGGCATTAAAGAGTCTATCGAGATATCACAGTGGCATTCCTTCAAATGTCGAAAACCACACTTTAAACCACACTATGCAAATATTTTCCTCTTACATAACAACGTTCCACAGCCTACAAGCACGCTGTTACATGCAATATGTCAGGACAACCGTAAGTTATGATTGTGTACTTTCTAACTACACCCATCACGTGTGAATAAGATTCTGATATAAGACAGCATGTTGGTTAAACCCTCTTTCCGTGTTTTGAATTACTTCTGATTGCATACACGAATGTCTCCCACGGATTGTAGGATCGACTGCTAAAGTCGTGGGAGGCACACTGTATGAAGGCGGGTACCACAGATACTCCGTTTACCCTTTGGGTTGTACAATCGTATGTATACTTTTGTGTCATTTCCTCAATCGTGGCCTAATGTTAATGTTACCGGCTGTGCACAGCAATATCATTCGCCTAGGACGGATGGCCATTTTCAGTCCTTTTCCGTATTTTCTCCAAAGCTCAAAGTAGTTCAAATCAGTCCTATATTAATGCCTACCGAGTCGTGTCACAAATATTTCCTATTAAATGTGTGTCACAACTATTTTCTATTATGTGTGTATCAATGACCATTTGTGATAAGCAGTGATCGGTGGTGAAAAATATATCCCGCAGTCTCCAGGTTCTTTCCCATCCATGTCGGGCCGCAACGGCTTGGGTAAATTTTTTTAACAATGTATCAACTTCCAGCGGTGTGGCTCTGTGAGCAAAAGTCACGCATGTCTTAATTATTTCTGAATAGAGACATTTACATGTACCTGCATGAGCTGCATACAAAGCTTTAAATTGAGTCATGTTTTCATTCACAAACACATTATTAACTAAATTTCACGGTCATTATTCCAGTGATTTACTATTTCTGCTACAGATAACAAAGGTTTCACTGTCATAAACGGGGTATTTAATAATTTTCTGGCAAAGCTTTTAATTTCTTCCATATTCTGAAGTTTTTTTTTCTTCTTTTATCCACAAATATCAAATTATCAAGGATCCTGGATACAGTAACCATTTGTTTCCAAAACTGTTTGGGAGGAAATTGAATCGACCTTGTCAAATTATATTCCTCACCAGTTATTTAAAAACAGACATTCAGTGCACATATTTATTATTGTCTTACCTGTTCCATGCGTTTTTCTTTACAAGCTAGTGGATGAATATTTGCCTTGATACACCAACAGTGCCCCATTTAAGCCTGCGCGTATGTAGTTCTTAGTGATTGAGCAAAATAATCAGTTAATTATGTTTCATTCGAATTATTAGGATTACTTAAAAATAGTATCACATATGTGTACTAATGTGTAAATTACTGCTGGGGGAAACTCTCCTCTTTCTTTTGGGCAAGAATCTTGCCAAAATATCCTCCGGTGGAGATCGGCATAGAACTCCTCAATGCAGGCATAATGCAGAAAAGTGGTACCTGTCCGGACTTTGGCAAAGTAAGCAATGTGAACCGACAGTTCTTATGAAAAATGAAATTATATTTTGAACATTGTTGAACTGAGTAAAACTGCACGTCTTTATTTTTATTGAAAACCTAACACTTTTGTGTGTGAAGGGGGGGGGGGGGGGCGCAATAGTATAGTTTCGCACCCCCCCTCCCCCTTCCCAATTATTTGTTTCAAATATATATAAGTTTCCGCACTACCACCTCAAACAGCCTTCCGGAGAACCATGATCCTTCGGCCGATGTTATATATTTCTCTATAAGAAATAGAGGGGGGAATCCCAGGTATATTGATTTGGACCGCACGAGCATTCAATTTACGCTAGGATGTCCACTCCAGTGGGCGATGTACGAGGTATTTTTTAAATAAAACGTTGCATTCCAGCTGAATTGAAGTCGGACCCTGGTCATATACTTTATGTTTAGCAACATATAAAACCAATATTATACCCATTATTACGCCAATCAATGTATTCTTTGTGTAAACTGTAAACTTTTTATAGACGAGTCAGTTGAAATGGCAACCCGCTGGATTTCCAGCACACATAACCATAATTGGTCACACAAATATTTGGGGCCTGATCCGAATGGAAAACCTATAAGATTATAAATAGACTGGTCTTGTCTCTTCTGGAGAGGTGGATAATGCATATTATCGTCTGGAACATTCTATGTGAAAATCGAATACATGCATGTAGGACGTACATATGGATTAAACGATTTTGAAACTGTGGAACTGTCCCTGATTTGTGACACGTGACTTTCATACGTTGAACTGACACACATAGTTAACCAAATAATTAGTACTCTTCGTGTGACTTCTCTTCCTGGTTATTAATATTCACGTTCACGAATAAAGGGGTTACGGGAATATCATGAATTATTTGATTTTTTTTCTTATTGAACATTCATTAACAGTACATGGTGGGATTTGTGCAGTTTCTTTCCGGAATATGATCTTGTGACATCGTATATAAACGGCTTCCCTGCGACATTTATTGTAGTCAGGTGTGATTGGCTGGTGAAAGTTTGCCGTCGTGTAATCTATATAGAAGTAAATTTATCCTTGCAATGTCCCCAACCCCTACTTTTTTCTAAAACACAATCAGGATATTTACCATCGCTGGTATCCGAAGACTTTGGACTTATTTTTACATTTCATTAGGTTTGATCCTGCAAAGAATTATTGTGGGTTATACATATATATATATATATATATATATATATATATATATATATATATATATATATATATATATATTGGCCTCCTTCCCTCCCTCAGTCCTGGCTACGCCCATTTTCTTTATATTACGTTGCTGATAGTATGAGAGATACTCTTAAACTTAATACATTTATTAAAACATAGGATTTGTTGTCACAGAGGGTTTGCCCGTTTTCATCACTGCGGAACTGAGGTTACCCATGAAAGTGCAGACAGGTCCTTCATAAATCACATAACCTCGTATCTCTTGTGACAAAATTAATAGATAAAAATGTTTCTCTGATAACCAGTCTGTATTAGTGCTCATCGGGTTGAGATCTGTTTAGCCAGGACTTCAAAGTACTTTACACAGCTAGCAACCGTTACTTATACATGTACCCATGCCAATGTTATACTTGCCTGTTTCGCCCGCTCGCTGGGAGTAAAGTGCACACGCGTGCAAGGTTTTAACAGTCAAGGTGTCTATGCTAGTGCTCAAAGCTTTGCCCAAGCTACCAACGTAACGACCTTCAGTCTCTCGCTGAATTTCGTAGATACTGTGCCGTACAGTCAGCCAGAAATCTGAGCTACTCATAAATCATGCAAGGTTTGCTTACATCACTTTTTAGGAAACAGCTAGCCATGACAACATGACACTCAGGCCTTTCTAAAATAACCGATGGGGGTTTGTGATTCATGATGCAAGTCATAATAGAACACCCATTCAAAGGGTCGGATCAGAATATATGTTGTGTGGTAGTATTTGACATCAGAGGCTTATATGGGTAAATAATGAAGAACAAATTTTGTAACACATAATTAATTAAAATAGTTACCTTCTCTCTTCCCTATGGCACCTATTCACACAAAGCTGTCAAGTCATCATGACGGACGCAGAGACAAACTTTCCGAGTAAAACCAGCCTCGTTATTAATAACTGCTGCATGAATATGCGTTAGTCAAAAGTGAATTTAATATTTATTAATTTCCCTAAAGAATTACGTCACTTCATGTCCTACTTCGGAAAAAAGAAAGTTCGACAAGCAGATGAAAATGAAAGTACTGTTAGAAATGACGTGCACGTTTGCATATACTAGAATTGATGCGAACCCAATAGCTCGTACTGAGACCCCTACGTCTTCAGTTAAATATTTGACGTTTTGTTGACAGGCTGCCGCTAGCCAACAGCCTAGTCGTGTAAATAGTACAAAGAACTACGTTCTCAGGTAAAGAATTAGCGTCATTTCGGCCCTCTGACAAAAGAGAGTCTCCGGCCAGCGAACTAGCGTCAGAATGCCCTTTACATCCTGCAATGAGGAAGGCACTGTAAGGCTATAGTTGCAAATATTTATGTCATTTTTAAAATGCATCATGTCCTACGAGTACGCTTTCACTTGACATAAACCAGAACAATCATTAGTTGTTTTATTATAACTCGACATAAGCTATAGGTCAATCGATAGTCGTTTATTATACCTTCTAACAACTCCTACCATGTGCGAAAAAAATCCATTTTGCCTGAGCATATTGGTAAATACCTCTGCATATTTGTTGAATTTCTGACCGCATGAACACAAGCATGGCTCGCACTGGTAATTGAACGACAGCCAACCTGTATGCGATACAGGAAATTACTTATTGCCATAGAGACGGATTTTCAGTTTGGTTTTAGAAATCAAATATATTCATCACTCGTAGCCTAATGTCAATAGCATATGCTGTTTATTCATGATATAAATGCAACAGGGCAGGTGACTGTTGCAATACAGTCCCTAACATGGCATGTATCACAACTTAAACGATCATTCTCGACTTGTAGTGAGAATTAAACATACCTATCAAAGGTGTCTTATTTTATTTAACTCCGCTGGAAACCATGTGTCTGACATATTTGACGTGACTATGAAACATTTATGCTAAAAACGGAACCGGGTGGAAGACAGGATTATCGGCATTTGCCATTTTGAACGGCTATTTCGTCATTTTCAAACTGTGTTTATATGGTTGGGCACGAGTTTAGCGGCTTACTTGTGACGTAAAACAAAGCAACATTTCAAGCAACAGCACGCATTTTTTTTTACAATTCAGCCGGCCTCTGGTCTTCTGAACGATTGTTTTTATTAACCATTATACAACATAAACCATCTGCTCTATACACATGTTAAATAAAAGGTAATCAAATTATAGCAGTATAAAAATACATTATCTGGACTTGGTTTTTAACTATTCACTTTGGAAAATATACATGCAGTGTATGATACCATATATTAGATCATTTTCATTGAGGTCACACCATGCCCCGCAACGTTATCCCAGAGACTTTTTTCTGCACTTTTCAAAACTGGGATCTACATAAAAATATAATGCAAATGTTCATATATATATGTATATATATACACATGTGATATTAGAATCCTTTACATTTATTAAATTGAAAAATAAATTAAAATAATTAAAGTACTGTAATACATGAAAATACAATGAACTAGATTACAAATAATAAAAATCATTGGATTCCCTATGAAAACAGTATATCCCCTAATTCTTACCTAAATATCAGTATACAACCGTGAAGGAGAAGTTATAATACATAACCCTGGATCCATTGATTGGTTTATCTATAGCAACTATAAGCAAATTTTATTGAGCGCATTTTGGCGAAACATTGTGAAGCCTAGTATAACAAACACAGAACAATCCATTAGGTTATAGTATACTGGTTCAATATGACATATTCTTTATTCAAAGGATGATATACCTGATGACAGGGCGATTATTTAGTTCCGTGTGGTAGTCGACCATTCAGGTATCAGGGGTAGCATTTGTAATGTCACTCACCAGGACAACCTGTGTTACTGAAGCTGACACTGTATATATACATAACCGGCGGAGGCCTGCAGGCTCCGACTGCATAATCTAGTTTATTTTGGGTTTGATTATTTGCTTCAAGGCCGTGACCTGAATGTCCTGACCTACTTTCGCCTACGAGTGCAGGAAGTCCTCGTGATATTTATTTTACGCCCTGGGCAAGCGGACGAACATTAATGGCGGCCCTGACCTGCTAGACAAAAATTATTATAACAGGCAACGTTTACATCAGAGACATGTAATATGATCGGACACTCATTCACGTCTAAGTTATACTGTGCAGATTAATCTAGTGTAACTTAATTATTAAATTACGAATTAGAAAATAAAATTAAATAACAAAAAGGGCTCACTGGGATTGTTTAATATAATTTTTAAAGTCTTGGATCCTTTGTGTGAATGCAGTTAGTTTCAATGCGCTGTCTCAATATGATTTGTTTTACTGGATTATTTTACCCCTCTGGCAGAAGGCAGATAAGGCCATAATGTTAAAGTTAACCCTTGGTTGGTATTTTATTTTTTTTTCTGTGAACAATATTCTAAAACAAAAGATAATGAACAGATTTTGATGTTACCAGGTGGAGGGTTAGGGTGACGTTACCCTATGAAAAGTCCATTAAATTTAGCAATTTCTGCAATTAACTTGATCACCACGATATGTTTATAATTTAAACCATTCTTTGCCAGATTCAGCGATCTACTTTATTCCGACTCAGGACCCGGCCATTCATTGGTATCAGGCGCCACTTTACTAAAGCTGATCTGTCATCGCCCCAAGGAGCTGGTGAACCGTACCAAACATCATCCGTGTATTGTGTACACGGCAAAGTGTTCAGGTTGTGTTCTCTGACTATTTTCTGTATGTGTTTATGGAAGGTGGTTGAGACGTAATGATAAACAATGAACTCCCTCTCCAGACCACATTTTTTTCAGTGAATTTTCTAAATATTTGAATTATTCTAAATATAAGAATTTGTTAGGAATATCCTATTTATCATTATAAGAAGTTTAATATAATTAAGCAAAGGACCACCGTGTTCAGGTAAGTGCAAAACTATTTGTATTTTAGTGTACAATACACTGCGTGTACATTGTGCATATGTTTGCCATTATTACATGTATATCAGACTTTTTCTCTGACGAGATATTTGAGCATTGTGAAAAAAGATGTTTTGATTAAGCAATTAATATTAACATATTATTCATTTGATTAGTTGTATCAATACAAATCGTCAGTACGATGTTGAGCTGAGCGTCATGACCACCCGGCCACTAAAATAAATAGAGCGATCTCCTTCTTTTAAGACTACACGATTTTTCTAGTCCAAACAACAACCTGGGGGATATAGGCTGTATACTAGGACATCTTTTGACCTTCCACCTAGAAACAAATTATGGTCCAGTCAGCTGATTTAAAAGAATTTTTCCCCGCCAAGTATGTAGTTGATCAAGATGGCCGCCGCTCCTATTCCGAGGAAAGAGAGGAACCACAGAGCTGTAGACACCCGGGGAGAGTGTCTCTCCCAGAACGTCAGATTCCAGGGCTTCTGTCTGACGTCCTGTAAAAGATGACATGTATATAAATCTTGTTGAAAAGCTGCAGTATTGAGAAAAAGCATCCTGATATCAAATTATTATAATATCCAATGGACGGATGTGTATAATCATGCGACAATCCTTGTGCCTTCTAGGTCTAAAAAAGTGCTCTGACAGGGTGATGGAAGATATGCAAACTAATTTACAAAGCTGAATGAATATTGCAGCAAGGTAAATGAGTTCTGGTGTTAATTGGATTTAGGTCGTTCCAAACGAGGTCACTCCGCAGGACCTTATTGCATAGTATTTCATCCACATTGTTAACAACAACCATATTTACAAATAAACAATTACTTTGTTCCTTTAGATATCAGATTGTAACCTCATCTCAAACTGTCTGAAACGTCAAAATGATATTTACACGAAAATATCCCCTGAAATCTCTTATGAAAATATACCTCCGTAAACATCTCTAATCAAGTTACATTATTTCTAAAATACAAAACTAAAATTTTCTCTAAAATTGGCCATTTGGCGATGTTATTGCACATACCTGTGACTGTGGTTCTGTCTGCCAAATTTGGTGTTTGGAGATTTTGCCCACGGCACAAAGTATCTGTTAAAAAGAGGAACGGTTAAAAATGATGTTGTCTTCTTCAATATAAACAAAGACACAACCGTAAATACATTTTCGAGCTATGAGCCCTCCGGGAGAAAACAGAAGGTTATTCGATGGTTTCCCCTCTTACGTAGCCTATTGTATGGACGAATATATGTTGACCATATCAGCTGTATACACGATTAGACTCATGAGCTTGATTACTTCATGGATATCAAGTACACAATAGAGGTACCATAGAGACACGTTGGGAGCCTCAATATATCCATTCTTTTATGTTTTATTTTCAAATAACAATATACAGGATCACAGTGGCGCTCAACCCATGCATGCTATAGTATACAACAGACCTAGTGCAATTACAGTTACTGAAGTTTATTTGTACACAATAAATCATATATTTTTATTTATTTTCAGTGTGTTGCCCAAAACATGCATTAATCTATTTAGTTGCACTGAGAGTTGTTGAAGACCAACTGATGTGTAAAAATATGATTTAATTCACTCACCTCTCTGGCGGCCCTTTCCCCCGCCTGTATTGCACCCTCCATGTAACCCGACCATTTTGTAGCCGTCTCGGTCCCCGCCCAGTATATACGGCCACAGGGCTCACGTAGTTTTCTGCAATAGTCATTGTTCATTTTAACAAAAAAATCATTTTAATGCAACATTTTAAATAACTAAACAATATTTACTCATTGGTATTATATTTGCATCTTTATAGCTTTAAATCTTTACCTCGATCAGACCTGTAACTGTTTGTCTATGTATAAACGACGTCTAAAATAACTTAAAAAATATTTATTCATTGGTATTATATTATATTTATATCTTAATAGCTTTGAATCTTTACCTCCCAAAGGCAGTCAGGCAGCCTGGCGGTAACATGGCAGTATAGCAACCCCCGGACCACTGCTCGGCACACCAGTTCTTATCTTCATAATGCACGGGCTTTACAACGAAATGTATTCTTTAGGAACATTTTTCATCACGAACGTAATGAACTCCATGTAACGATTGCCAATATTGTGAAGGTGATGTGTTTTTATATAAACGAAATGTGAGAAATAACAATATATAACTTTTCCTTTGTTGATATACCAGACCAGGACACGGATAGGTGTCGTTTATGCGACAGGAAAGGTCCATTTGAAACAAAAATAACTGAGGCATGTTGTGTAAGGATAAAATGATAAAATAATAATGAACATTCCCTTCCTATTAATCAATATACATGCATGGTGTCGGCTTGTTCTGTACTAGTTATATAACTAGCTAACAATACATTAAAGTTCATAAAAAGCAGCACAAACCTCAGTTTCTAATGATAAAATAAGATTTAAGTGATATTAATGAAGAAAGAATCCGATCAACTAAGTACTTAGTAACCTGACCTGCATAGCTTCATTTGTCTGAAACACCTTGGCGTATCCCTGACACACAGCGCTTTTTCTCTCAGCCATTGTCATGGAAACCATCTTGCGTGCGTTTTCAGCCAGTATAAATCTACAATCAGCGCACTCTTTAAATGTACAGGTTTTTTTTTTATCACTAAATTGAAATGTAGTCTACACATGCATGTTCTAGAGATATTTTGATTTCATATCGTACACACAATTACGCATTAAATGACCCTACGGCAAAGGCGAGTGTGTGTTATTTTCATTAACCCCCGTGAAGCAGGGTTTTATTTTGCTTGTTTGCGAGCTGGTCCTTCTCATACCTAGAATATCCAACAGCCCTAATCGGATTAAAACGATTTTTTATGATTGTTTGGGATTTGTGAAATTATAGGCATGACATTTTGTGGCGACCCAGGGATTGGTTATAACATCCCCATCTGCACTATCATTTCACAGTTTAATCCAAGTTTTATTTACCACCAATGTTGCCTTACCTTGAATGCCGACACGTTAAACATGTTATGCTTGAGTTTATATTGTCTTGAACTTGAATGTGTAGCCTTGAAATATATGTTTCACTACCAATTTATCCAATTTCTTGCTTAATTAATCATTTTCTTTAAAGGGTCAGTCTGTTTTAAATTATGGCACATAAATCTTTTTAGTTAAGCTGACTTTACCTTATCTAAGTTATAGCGATCTCCCTTTGTCCGTTGCCCATTACTTAATATCTAGGTACCTCCAGGTGTAGGAAATCTCCTTTGACACTTGATGAGTACATTTACACCGAGCTACGGGGCAAACACTCTTAATTTTTTAGAACGATGAGCGTCTAACTGTATTTTGCTGAGCACATGCATGTTTATTGGTATATAAAACTGAAATAGTGCGCCTACTTTAGTCCTTTAGGCTATCAATTTGCCAAGTGTGATGGATATTGGACCCGTATTTGATCAAATGTGATAGCTTTCTTTGACAGCAATACATTACCCCATGATGGCCGGTTTGCTGCCATCGGGTTTGGTATCGTCCAGGGATGACCCGGCGGCCTCTGACTGGTCTGTGGTCAGCGAAAATCCACTACATCCTGTGAAAGTCATAGTGATCGGTCAAATAATTTATTATATCGATGACTTGTCTGTCTTTTACTGAATGAAATTGTCTTTTGATTGGCAACTCTATGATTACACGTCACACACGATTATGTATACATGTAGAATGGACATACAAATAAGTCATATCAGCAAAACTAGCAATCTGCAGTCCAAGGAATATAAGCCTTATTCGGTCCATATATATGAATTTTATAAATTATGTATACATGCAGAATGGACATACAAATAAGTCATATCAGCAAGACTAGCCATCTGCAGTCCAAGGAATATAAACCTTATTCGGTCCATATATATGAATCAAATCAATTGATTTTCATGGATCAGAAAAAAAAACACTTTATTAAATATAAGTGCACATTAACTGGATATGCTTTGGAGATAAACAGCAACATGACCGTTATATGGGTAATAACTAAAGGTAAATCACCCTTTGTTACCTAGTCAAAATGATAGATTAATCACTGTGTATTAATGAATGGAGGGGTGCTATTTTACGCTCAACAATACGTTCGCCCTTGGTCATATAATGGAAGGAATATTAAAATAATATTGTTTTAAACCTATTTTTCTAAAACTATATAGGAAATCATGTCTCAGATTTTAGTGAGAACTTACGTCAAATTATACCTCAAGCACCATTCTAGAATTATAAGTTGAACAGGCCTTACTTCTTTGAAAACTTTAACCTGACTTATGTGATACGGTCTCTTAGATACTTATGTGAAAACGCCCTCTGTCAGAAATAGACACATTTAGCAAATCAAAGCGAAATAATCAATACGCATGGATTATGCTGATGGAATAATTTACATTTACACTTCATTACCTTTCTCTCTCCAGAACGCCCTCTTGTAGTACGTAATTGTTTTAATGACAGATCCCTGTGGAGCCCTCTGTACCAGCTGGTTCATTTCCGGCGGGAGAGCGGGATCGTAAATTATCTTTTGTCTCAAGGCCGGTGGCACCGCCATTACGACGTACTTACTCTTCGAAAAAAGAAGAAAAGTTATTTTCATTTTTAAGGATATTTGATTTGGTAATTATTCAAAAGCAAAACTGTAACAAATCTTTTAACTTTTAATGCTTTTGATGGAATATTTCACCTCTGCGTTTGTTCTAGCTGCGTTTTCACAGGTTTTTCAATGTAAAATGTGCAGTCAATAGAATAAGCTATATTAACGTTGACCCTAATCTCCATGTTTTCTGAGTAGTCCAAATGAAATGCTCTTTATGATTTCATTAGCCAAACGTGAGCCAGGAGTGTTTTCTCAAGTTAAAAAAAATACCATGTCCTGCGGGAAAAAACACGCCAGTATGTGGGTAGATGCAGGATTGAATTTTTGAATTTTTGGAACGTAATGGTGTAATGCTAAGGTGCTTAATGGTGGTTTCGCGTCCTGTTTTGGTCATCCTTCTGGTTTCCGCTCCAAGTAAAATGCTTTACCATAAGGGGCGTTCTCTTCACCAGTGAGTAAATGGGAACTGGTCATGGACAGCGGGCAGATCTAAAACGAATAACCTAAAAGTGCCCATGGCGGCTGCTTTTGTTTCGCAGGGAGCCGAGGTAAGTTACAAGAATGAACAGGCCTATAAGACCAGAAAGGTCAAGTGTAAAGTTATATAAAACTGACACCGTCAATGAGATATAACTGTAGACCCAGTTTTAAGATTAACCTTAAATGTAACAGCTGTATAGGTTCCGATTTACGTATTCAGATTAATAGTTGGAGGAGACGCCCATTAACCCCTCTATGAAATACTCTGAGCTTCTTGTCTGCACTTACCTCGTATGTTAATCCGGATGTTGTGATGACCTTGACCCCGCTTGAAGTCTGTATTACTTGAGACACAGGGGAATTTAACACCACGCGATCTGAAAGATATCTATTCCATCAATCATTTCACTTTTTCTTGCATTGTTATTTTACTCGTTCACAAATTGGAATTCATATACTTGTTGCACAAAGAAGCATGTGTACCTAATTGTCCCCTCTGTCACAAAGTTATTTTAAGATGGTTAAATCGGAAGCTTTTGCGATTTTTTTTATCGTTCAATTGTGATTTTATGAAACAACTCATACATATATTATTCATTACAAGGTGCCGAGAGAGAGAGAGAGAGAGAGACAGACAGACAGACAAACATGCAGACAGAGAGTTACCTCCCAACTTTGCAGCCATACAGTCGCTGATTTGTTGACTTCCTCCTTTTATCTTTCTTTCCTTTAAAGACAGTGATAGTGGTATGATAATTGTAAGCAATAAATTATAAATGGGAAAGCATGTATGTATGACAATACTATATATCAGCGTCCTTTTCATGAACAACTTTACTGAACGCGTGTTCCAAATTACACTGATACTGAAGTATATTTTCTTGCCCACGCGTTTACAGATTTAGACTTGGATATTTTGATATTTAATGTGCAAAATATACGTCCCGTCCACAAATATGGCTTACAAGGTCATATTTTTATTAACGTTCAGAAGCAGCTGTCAATGTTTCACTAGTAACATTTATAATCTGCTTTGTGAACTGATGCATGGCGCAGCTTCCGCCCACTGTTACCAAATACCACAACAGCTGCTGAAGCTATCATCATAAAAGTTAGAGGTAACAGTCTTATCAGTCACACCATGAACATGCGAAATAAGCTTTTGGTCAGAACATCAATATTGACCTACTTTCTGCCATGGGAAAAATCCTTCTTTCGAGATAAGCATCTGATTTTATAATATTATCTTTCATATGATAGTAAATGGACTCGAATTATTTTCAAAATAGCGCCTTTATCGAAATTCAAATTTAACAATTTGATATAGTTGCATATGTTAGGTAATGGCTGTTATCAAATGTTTCATGAACGGCTGTAGCTATCAGCACATGAATATTGACATATATGTGACCACTATTTGAATTTATGATGCATTTGATTCCTGAATAAGCCAAACTGCTTAATTAATACTCTGACATATCATATTAAGCATCTCTCTAAAGGTCGATATTGTATGAAAAACAATTAGAATGAATGATATTTGCTAGTATGGTTTTGAAATTTCTCTGTCTTATTTATTTTATCGACTGTCATAAACGACATGGTTGATACTGTACATCAGCTCCTTAATCTCTTGTTTCTATTGAATACTGATAAAAACAGTCACATTGAGTCACATTGTTAGAACATTGTTCTCAATTATCGATAAACGTACTATTTCAGGATATCTTTTTTTCCTATCACAGAACAAGTCACTGTGGTCTATTGATAGGTTACGATTTCGCTTTAGCGGTATAGAAATAAAGATGGATCTAAAGGAAGTTTCACCCGATCGGAAGGTTCCACATATTAAACATAATACAACTCCCATTATCTAAGTGATTTTTTTTGTATATTGGCTACAATCTTAGACCTAATAACATTTAAGACTCCCAATCCATACTGACCTGACCCCCATTAGTGACAGAGTAGATTGTGTTGGTGCCTCCACACTGAGCCACGTACCACAAGAACCACAGCATGGACACCTCGTACGGCTCTGACGTCACGTTCAGCCGTACGAACTGCTCGGCATACTGACGGACCGACCTATCACGAAATCACATTATATTAACCGTATTCTCCCGTATATAAGTTAGATTCACACCTGTTTTTTTCAAGTTCTATATAAAATCAGGCATACTTATTAGAATTTAATGTCATTGCAACTTTTTTTTGGAAGAATGTTCAAAATTCAAATTCAATTCAAATAATTTTATTAAGGTCAATCCCAGTTTTCGATTAAACAAATTATATTTATATTGTTTTTATAACAAGAGATTAATTTGAGATTGGGCAAAATTCGTCAATAAATATTGAGAAACACTTAAGCAACGTGCTCAAAATGCTTTTTTGATACTTACTAGTCAACATTTTAAATTTATTTTTCTGAAAGTACACTCTTACCTCAAATCCTTTAAATTTGAAAGTACGCTTGACATGCAAGATCATATATGATAAAGATAAAAAAAAACTCGGAGCATATTATTAAGTTGTTTCTCTACTACAAGTGCGCGCCCTCTTTGCCCCTGAGCAGATATTAAACTAATACCCTCATAGTACCTGTAAAGGCTGTTTGGGTTGTATGCCCCGCAGGCAGCACCAAAAAAAAAAACACGAATAAACAGACCCGAAAACCAGGAAGGCAAAGTTTAAGGTCGGATGAAAAGACTGACACCGTTAAGTTTTACCTTAAATGTAACGTCTAAAAACAGATCTACGAATAAAGATGGATCTTATAAGGAGGGAGACGCCCATATACCAAACTATGAAATATTCTTGAAGTACACTCTTACCTCAATTCTTTACATTAAAAGATACATTTGAAGATATGAAGCATGACATAATAGATCACCTACGATGTATAAAAACTCGAGAAAAAATTTAATTGTTTAGTTGATATCAAGAATGTTATACACCTTCACGTCTTTGGTAGTCTTTCCGAACTGAAAGATGGCTCAAATCGACATTTTTATTTTCTATTTAGACGTAGAAATCGGCATGGATACACAACCTGAGCGTTTTGGACTTCTAGGATTAATTAGAGACATTAACTATCTTGTCAGTGGAAAGTTTTGATCCCGTTTGTTCACATTCCTCTTTTACCTTGTCCAGATTGTTTCATTGAAGAAGTCCTTCATTGTCTTTTGGTCCCATTCCTTTGCCCGAGGTGCTTTCCAGGGGGCGTCAAGGGGTATCTGGAAAAGCATTGGATTAAAAGCTTTTAAAGTAATGACTGCATACAGTTTATACTCGGCACTAACCACTGATATCCGGCATCTGAACGGTTTTCGCGGAGTAAATAAATGAAGGGGAGTGCTGGAAAAGAGGACAGTTATCATAAGCTGTCTGCATGTGTTTGGCATCAAACTATGGTAAGCAGTCAACACGTGCTAGACAGTTATCCCTAGCTGTCAGGGCTTTAGTATTTATTTGCTACCAAAATGCGTAAAAAAAGTGATTCCATGTACCGATAGACGTAACACAGTGCTAAATGAGTCGGTCAGAGAGCCGCTAATTAATTTTTAGTTGCCGGAAGATGGCAGTACCTGTTCTAAACGTTGGGCCACAGCTAGAGCAAGTTCAATGGCTCTGTCAGCCGGGGAATTATACGAGTGTTAAATATTGCATTGACTGGGCTAGTCTAACTATACAGTCCGTTGAAACGAATTATAAAGAGCTTGAAATAAAGGGAACATTCACAGATTGTATTGTTGACTGTCAAATAACAAGTTAGGCAAAACAAAATTGGTTTCTCCGGCACTTTTTTTCAGAAACCAGTGCGAAAGAGCGATTTTTCCGTAACTTTTTTATTATAGATTCTCAAAAGATTTTTTCAACAGATAAACATAAACAACATAAAATAGTAAAATTTATTGGAATGTTATAATTTTATTAATTTTCTTGAAAATTATGTTCGAGGTAACAATCGGTAAATGTCTACTGATAATCAAAATCAAATTTTACATTTTGGGTGACCAAATTGACGCGCAGTATCTGAGAAACCAATTTTTTTTATTTTTTTTTAGGGGGGGGGGGATAGAGAACCCTTAATAGTTGATAAACTGCGAGAGATCGTTGACCAAAATGACAAACGAAGGCAGTATTAGATCCTTACATCAATCTCACAACTCTCCCCTTGACCTTCCTCTCTCATAGAATTCGATCGAGACCGGCAATAGCTGGATTACGAAATGTAAAGAATGATGATGGCATATACTGTGACTTTATTTTATGCACAAAAACAACCCAGTGAAGTAGGTACTATGAATACACATGATATATGTATGTTTGTTTATGTGTACCTCAGATCCGTACTCGTCCATAGTCCTCATGACGTTGTTCAGGTCAAGCTTCACAAATGGATTCCAGTACGACGGAAAAGACCCCTGGTATCGTAGCTGCTTTCCCTGTTAAAATAAGCAGCAACCATTAGATTTATCAACTGCAAAATACGATAAGAATATAATCCTATTTCCTCATGAATATAAAAGTCGATTCTGGTGTTATTCATTTTTCCATTATTCACTAGTTTTTCATTCAAATCCGCTGAAATCCGATTTATGGAAAATAATTTTATTGTTGCTTTAAATGTTGATTTAAAAATTTAAAACAAATTTAGAAATTCTCTTACTTTGAATAAGATTGGAGAGAGCATAATTTTTTTTTAACAATCTTGACTATTGTTAAGACCCAGTAATACTAGTTTTGTCATGATACTATATGTCTGTTAGTTTTTTCAGTTTCGGGTGTTCTGTCCTGACTTGGAGCCTTTAAATTCCATTCAAACTCAACACATATGTCGTTGTAAAATGATCTCAGTTCATAAAATGATCTGGTTCATAATTTTAACTGTAAATAAGATATCTTTATCAATATCTGTGTAAGCAGATAATTTAGAGAAAGGTGCTAGGTAAATGCGGACGTCAGCGAATGGTAGATTATTTTTGTATATGGGTTGGCGTACAAGTAAATTATCGTGATTTCAAAAAATGAACCCGGTGTCCGAAATGGTTATCCGAATTCCAATTATATTTTTTTGTATACTTTGTATTTATTGGTACGGATATGCCCTTTCCCGTGTTAGACTTTTTTCACGTTTTGTAAAATTAAAAAAAAACACCTATTGGGTGTATTCGTCATGATCAGTTCAGATTCACGTTTTGAGGTCTAAAACGTCTCCCTTAAGTTACCAGGGTAACGCTACTAAAATATCATTCAGAAGCTGTTAAATTGTTTTACTTTTGCATGTTACCAATGAGCTTGATCGTAACCTATGATTTTTGCCGTAAAAATATAGACGGCATTCCCTGTAGAATTAAAGTGATTTTTGACTTTCTTTAGGAACATATAAATGAATCCATGGGACTTCCTGTTGAGGAAAGTCCTTTTAAGGCCCCTGTGACGGATATATGAGATATTTTTATCAACAAGCTGTTACTAAACACAGTACACGTGCCCATGTTGACAAAATAGGATATAACCCGCGGGTTAGTTGTTTGCGCATGTGCAGAAGTTGAATGTTCATCAGCTATTGTTGGGGAGAGCATGTGATGCAAGTCAGCTTTTGTCATTTTGCCAAAACTCGTCGGATTTGTCACCAGATGTCCTTGTTTTACAAGTTTACATACTATTTCACCCCTTCATGTTTTAAACACGTGGAACCATAGGATCAGCGCTTGTTGGTTTATTTTTTAATAAAAAAAGGTTCAAGAAACTTTTTTTATTTTATCAATGTCAGATATCGGATTAGGCCCCTTTAAGAAAGTAGTAAAGTGAAAATGACTAAGTTTGGATCAAATTGCTTATTTCCCGTCAGCAGCTTATGATTATATCCTAGTATAATGCCAATATGTTGAATTTAGTCATTAAATATATTTATTTTTATTAATAAATCTTTGTTAGTGTACCTTTGTGTAGATAATGGCGTCGGTTTCGTCATAAACAAGGTAGGTCTCCAGGCCGAACTCCTTACACATGCGTAACACCCGATCTTGTGTTGGTCCGACATAAGCTCCGCCGAGATCTACGTATCCAACTTGATCATTCTGAAAATATTATTATTGTATATGCACGTAAGATATTGGTGATATAATTTATAACTAGACATTTGCAGTCTAAGTAATGCAAGCCTCCGCCAAGTGGGGTCCCTATTGTTGGATTCTCCTGAACCTGTGTTTGCATTCACTTATTTGGCCCATACTCCGAGGATCATTCGTGCATAAGTATCTGTTTATCTGTGAATATTCCTTGGTGATTTCCTTAATCCGGGTCATGAGCCGGATCTACAACAAAATGTAATCGATTCTTCATTGGTCTTTTCGAAAGCCCTTCAGGTTCCGTTCATGATTGCGTGAGTTATGTTGTGAATAAACAGACAAAAATACAAACCGGCATGAACGCATCCCCTCCTGACGGAGGAAAACTTACAAAATAACATCATTCTGTATAGTCATGATCATCTTAATCAATGATAAACAACTGCCGTCCGATCCTCCGCAGGGAATGCAAACACAAATTGGTATAAATTTTCAACAACAGCGCTCTTAGCACTGGTGATTTAATTACGAGGTTACTGCCATCGGGTGTGCGTGCATGTGTACATGTATGTTTCCTGTGGCTGGCTTCATATTCGGGAGGTTAATTTTTCGCGATTTTCTTTATTTTATTTTTTCTTTAACTTACCTTGCAGTAACCTACAAATCGTATATCCATTATCACATAATTTGACACATAAATATCCAAAATGGCCGCCAGAAGGCCTAGAATCAATCAAGTTTAATTAATCAAAAGGGTAGCATGGGGTGCGGTGGGGCTGGGGGCACGACTCAGTAGGCATTTATATTGAGCAGGTAACCCTAACTTGGTATGTTGCACTATCCTGTTGCACTGATATCGTAGTATCAGATATTCAACAAACATGCGGAGAGATTGACTGATATGCTGGGATAAAACGGAATTTTTCTCGCACATATGGTAGGTGATGTTAGAAAGTTCACTAAAACAGCCACGATTGGTCTGGTTTATGTCAAATGACGAGGCGCCTGCTTCTGAAACGCTCCAACAGGTTATTAGATATAACTGCAAGACTAACTGCAGCATCTTCAGATGCATGTGCAAAAATAATCACATAGCGTGCACCCAGGCTTTGTTGAAACTGCGGGCGCTCTAGCTGCGTTCAGGCTTGCCAGCGGTCAGTGAAAGTCAGGGAAAATATTATGTTTTCAAGGACAGTCATGGAAAGTCATGGAATTTTATGATGATTATGTAAGTCAAGGAAAAGTCAGGGAATTTGTAATGGCTATGGCGACTGTAGTTGATTATCAGATAGGAAGGCTTTTTCATCTCATGAGCCAGCATGCAATAAATTCATACTACATTTTTATTTTCTTTTCAATTAAAGTTGTTTGTGTCTGTAGGTATAATTTTATTTCCCTTTGATTCTTGTACACACATGTAAGTTGATGATGAATAGCATGGATACACAAAATATATACATACCAACAATTAATGAAATGCCACCTGTTTCTCAGCAGTAATACACAACTATAATATTAAGTTTTAGTAAAACACTAAGACATGAATCTGCCCAGGTAACAAAGTAAAAAGGCAGAACAGAGTGCAGCTACTTTATTCCACTGAAGTCATTTGTCGTTATTGTTTGATAAATTTATACATATGATAAATGCTTGATAACAAAGTGTATGGTTCTTTGAATATTACATTGTCTATTCCAAATTTCTGGTTTAATTTTGCTTTGCCTTTCAGTCACAATTCTCGATTAAAATTTTGATTTGCAACATAATTACTTTTTTTAGAAGAAATTGAATTTAATGGGTTAGTTTTGTTTACTAAAAAAACAGCTAAAAGTCCGGGAATAGTCAGGGAAAAGGAAAGTTTGCAATACGTTTGCTGATCGGGCATTTTCAAAATGTTCATTCCATATCTTTGGAATGAACTTCCTAATGATGTTAAATGGAGCAAAAATATTAAGGCTTAAAAAGAAAATTGAAAACGTATCTTTTTCGAATAAGGTTTCATTGAATTTTAACTCCTGTGTCAAAATATATGATAGTACTTTTGTAAAGCTCCACTAAATATATATATATATATATATATATATATATATATATATATATATATATATATAGTAAAGCTCCACTAAATATATATATATATATATATATATATATATATATATATGTTTATATATATATATATGTATGTATTAAAGTAGGCGCTATATTAAATGAATAAAGTTTAAGTTTAAAATCAGATATTTTTTTCTGAGTTGACTGCTGGCAACAATTAAATCCTTCTTTTTTAACATACCATTTTTTTTCAATTTTATAAAAAAATTTTACAATTGCCATTTAACTAACGCCCCGAGTCCACATGTTGGAGGACTTTATGGTGGAGAGGTGTTTGAAGGCGCTGAATGGTGGGAGTTTCAATATCTCTGCATATACATATGGGATATGAAATTTAATTCAACAGTTCGTACAGGAAAAATATTTAGAAATGGACAGACGGACAGGTAGACGAACAAGGCTGATCACTTTATTTCCCATTCTCTTGAGGCAGGAAAATAATGAACAAAAGTTTGCATTACATCCTCACTTTTTCTTTTATCAAATTTATTTAAGTTTATAATTTTCATACATATGATATGTAATCTAATCTGATAATAAATAAGAGAATATAAAAGAGAGAAAATTAACCTGCAAAACGCCAATATACTGTAGAATGGTCTGTTTTAAATCTTAAATACCCCAGAATAATTATAGCAACAATTGTATTACAAAAATATAGTGCATTGCATGTTTTACTTCATTTGAGTATGTTAGGTAAATTGTTACAAAAACGGGTGACTAAACTTGTACGATTAATTAACTATTCAGTGCATATTAGGAGAGAGCACGTGTCGCTTGACAGAGTGTGGCGTGAGCACTTGCGTCGTTTCAGGGACAGCAAACACATGTTCTAGGAATTCCTGATCGAAGTGACCTTCATAATGTTCCAGGAATTCCACTGCCCGGTCCCCCCCCCCCCCTTCTGGCTGACTTGAGTGAGCAAACTTACATGTTTGCTGTGTGATGTAGTGCATTAACAACGGAAATACTTGATACACCCCTCTCACGAGTAAACATATGACCATGTCCAACGCACCTGCTATGTAGTTCATGAGAAAATGGACCTAGACATACACTCAGACATAGACTATGAAATAATAATAATAATAACAATAATAATAATAAGATTATCATAACTATTATCTTTAATTATAGGGTAGCATTTGACAAGCTCTAAACAGTTGTAACTTTCGTCAAATCTCGTTACGTTTGACGTAAAGCAAGAATAAGCGAGATTTGACAAAAACGGTTATAACTTTTTCTCTTCGAGAGGTCCAGTATTCTGCGTTCGATGGCATTTCACTAGCTTACAGTGATTCGATTACAATTCTCGTAAATTCGCATTAGGTCTGGCGTCAAACATGAATAAGTGAATTTTCATTAAAAAACTAGGTCAATTTTTATGCTAGAAAGGTCAACCTTTCTGCTTTGGGTAACATCTGATAAGCTTTAAGACTAAGTCCAAGCCCAGTAAATCAAACACGTAAGGCGTCAAACAAAAATAAGCGAGAATTCGAAAAATACTAATAAGTCTGTTTCTTTTTATTCATATAAATAAATTTGTATGCTACAAAGGTCCGGTTTTCTGTGTGTGTGTTATCTAATAAGCTCTATCCAATATGTCTCGTCAAATTTTGCCCTGTTTGCCCAGAAACAAGCAAGCTATGGTATCGTTTACAGCTGTCTTCTGGATAATGCTAGCGACTATGTCACATTACATCTTGTTTTTTTTTTATCGAAATTAAACAAAGTACTTTACTGTTCATGTAGAGTAAAAAAATCATTGTCCTTATTCCTCTATGAAGATGATTGTATAACATATTGTGTTACAGACTGAGATCCACATTACACTATATATGTATAACATTAATAGTAATGTTGTGAGTCATGTGTTTATTATTAGGAGTAACAAGTTGTGAAGTTAAAGGTCACATCACAAGTACAATGTACTATGCTGTCACGCAGAACCCACTTAACAAGCTTTTATAATCAAAGCGACCTATCCAAGTTCTAAAGGGGCACTTGTCAGTTATTTCATACATTATTTACAAGGCAACTGAAAGGGACCAGTCCGGTTACTCATGTTTATCCTGTGATATGCAAAATACTTTCCAAAACAATGTAGCACTTTTCTGAATACCGGTATAAATTATCCGGCGTGAGGCCACTAAATATTCATAGAGTGGCATCTTCAGTGGTCGCCATAAAATATATTCAACCAACACTGGTCACCGTAACATACGCCAGTGTATGAATACAATATATATATATACATGTATATATATATATATATATATATATATATATATATATATATATATATATGAAGAAAGAAAAAAAGGTTTAAAGTTTGCCTGTAAGTGGTTATGTGTCATAATAATTGTGACACGCTGGTTCTTGCCTGTCAATAAAATGGCAAACTTGCTGATCAGATCCGACACCAAACACACGTAGGGGTGAACCCATATCTTTGAGCACACTAACGAGGCGGAGCGGTGTACGGCTAAACTGCTACGTGCAAGAAAAAAAAAAAAACAGTCACGGTTGGGCACTCATTAACAGAGAGGACAATGTGACGTCAATGTTGGACGCTCCATTTGGCCATTTGGCTCCAAAATTTGACAATAAAACGAATATGAAATATAACGGTGGCAAATTCGGGACCAGAAAATCTGATACTTATAGAATCTATGACGTTTATTGAGGAGTTACCGTACGCAGTTCTACTATATATGTATATATATCATGCAAATATTTTTACTCCAGGTAACGAATATCATTTGTTGTCGTTGGTATTTTGCATGCGTAATCCATGTATTCTCTTTTACTGTTTTATTAGTGCATTCAAATGAAAATGTTTTACAAGTCAGCAGTTTTGAAATCCCGAGTAGATATTATTATTAGTTATTCAGTAACCTTAATTTAATTAGATGTTTGAACAAAGCTGTCTTTATATATATACATATATATATATATATATATATATATATATATATATATATATATATATATATATATAATATCCGCTAACCTTCACTGTGTGCGTGCGTCCGCCAACTCGGTCACGTGCCTCGAGTACCACCACATCTAGTCCTGACTCGTGCAACAGTTTGGCCGACGACAAACCTGCGATCGGAAAAATCTCACACTCTCATACTCTTGCTGTCGGCATTCATAATTAAACCGTTAATTAAATGACGCTCTAAAAATTACCTATGATCATTCTTTCCCGCATATATGGTAAGCTTAGTCAATTGTTTAATGCTTACATTGGATATGCAGTCTGACATATAGTTATGCATTTATGCATTTATTATTTATTTTAGCAAATATGAACTCAGATCGCATGCATGTATTCAGAATGGACACACCCCCAGTTAATGCGAAGGCAAATGCTTCTTTGGCTATATTTCTTTTGTGTTAAAATAACAGAGTAATATTTCATTGCACATATATACAAGTATAATGTAATAATTGCTGATTTTGCGAATGTTCTGTATATGAGAATTTTCTAAAAGGTAGGTAAGGTAAAGTCTGCTGGGCTTTTACACCCGAGACTAATGGCTCATCAGGCCGGAGCTTCCCCCGGTTTCGGTAGCGTGAAGCGACTTAGGAGTTAAACTCCTCCTGGATGGGACGCTAGTCCATCGCAAGAATTTTCTAAATCGTAGTCTTAATCAAGACTCTTTGTTAAACATAAAACTGGACTTATAATCAATGAGGGATGTGCCGTCAGATCGAGGCTAGAATAACGTGCTTGGATCCAAATAAGTTAATCCATTACTTAATTCATTGTAAATTTTGCTCAAGGTGGGGGGGGGGGGGTATTAAGGACATACATCTTATTGAAAGAATGATACTTACCACTGATGCCAGCACCTATCACTATGACATCTGTCTTCCTGTCCATCCTGCTCTCCCGCTAGCTTTATATTCAGATACCAGTAAATAGATGAATGGTTTTGGTTTATGTGTAACTATATAGCGCAATGTGTGAAATGCATACGTTTCAGTCAGACTAGGATACAGACAACCTTTGTGCCCAAAGCATGAATAAGAAAATTACGTTGTTGTCTGTCTGTTGTATGCAGCATCACACGCTCGTCAGGCGTATTCATGTGTTACTGAAGTGATCATAAAACATTAAACAGGACAGTTTCAGCTAGATACCGTAAAGGGGGGGGGGGGGGCGGGTATTGGCCCCATATTCAACTTAAAGATGCTTTCATAAGCAAAAAGAAAGGGGGCTTTACAATTTGGTCTCGGTTGAGGAGGTTTCGAAGAACCTAATATATATATATATATATATATATATATATATATATATTAAAGAGTGCATCCTTTGTTCTGTGGAAGTTTTCCCTTTGGACAACAGGGCACGTTTTGGTTGCCCATACGGGGTTGCATCTATGATAATGAATGTGTTGGTGGAGCCCATGGAACAGAATTGCTATATTCTTAAATTTTACTATAATCCAATCAATATTAATATTAAACCATTTCAGGAGGAGAAAAGCCCTTACTTAACTTAAGTTTAATATATAGTGTCCCATATTTAAAGTAATCTAGCAGACATGAACGGGCATTGGAAGGGTTGGAAGTGTGTTAGGGTAGGAGTGGCTACCATGAGAGAGAGAGAGAGAGAGAGAGAGAGAGAGAGAGAGAGAGAGCGAGAGGTAATAGATTGAGCATTTTGGTCTGAAACCTAAACTGGCTCTCAGACTAGTTAGAAAAATAATTGTTTACAAGACAAGTGTTTTTCTGTTCATGTACCTGAATGCGACTGGAAACACCGTTTATTTTCCATCTCGAGAGGTCCTTTGGCTTGAACATGATAGATTTGTACATTAATTACTGTTACTCTGACCTGTGTAGAAACATCCAAAAACCTGATGAGAAAAAAGTGTCAAGATTGATTAAAATGTTAAAGCGGAAAATGATATCATAGAAGCGTAGAACTGCATTTATTTTTACGTCTATACAAACTATAGGCCTAAGTATTAATGACCTGGCGGGTCTACGTTCTGTACATACAGTGATATGACACCAGGATAGAGACTGCATTGGGCTTGATGTGATTGGCTCTTGCAAATGTGAAGTCATGGAAATTACCTAAATCTAGCAGTACATATTGTTTTGTTATGCCCTGAACATATTGTCATTATATAAGTGCCATTTTAATCATACTGATAAATACATATAAGTAATACACTAATTGTAATAACCGGACTTCTTACAGAATTAACCCAGATGTACTTTAAATTGTTTTCACCCTGAATACCAGTGTTATAAAAGACCTCTGACTAGGAGATGCCGACATACAGTGACATACAGCTTTATTGTTCTCACATCTTTTAGCAATGAAGAAAAAATAAACAACCAAAAAAGAGAGTAATTAAGGCAAATCTTTCTTTGAATATGTTATTACAATATTTTAAAGCAAAAATCGTGTTGTTAAAATTATTGCTGCATTTTTGCCCACACATACACACATGTATGACTGTACAACTAGCAATAATTAAGTCCTTTTGGGGTTGTAATCGCTGTACATATTAATAAGATTAATGCAGATCGGTACAGTATGCGTCGAACATGAATTGGGATTCGAATGTCCTTTTGGCTTCAAGGCCACAAATTGATCTTTTGATGATAAAATGCCCAAACAACGCCCACAAAAACACGAGAAGACTGTTAGTTTTTACGTTTGGGTTCAAGATGACAGTTCGCCTTAGAGATGGAACTCATATTAGGGGCGGATACAGAAATTTAGAATAAGTGGGGGGGGGGGGGGGTGCTCACATTGCAAGGCCGCAAATCGCCGAGGGGGGAGGGATTTGGAATCTGGGGTAGCTTAAATTCATTATAAAGCAAGACATTCATTGTAACTGGAAACATGACGGTTTACTATGAGTTTTTTCCCATATTTTTTTAGTTAGAGGTCGAAAAAAAGGGGAGGGGGGAAGCGCCCCCTGATCTTCCCATCTAAATCCGCCCCTGCATACCTACAGTAATTCTTGTTATTACCTCTTTGCTATCAAGGACTGATAAAAGTATAAATTTGTATTTCCTGAGATCAGATTTCCTTCGAGTTACCTAAAGAAAAAGGAAAATGAACAATTTGTATGGAAATAATGATGAAATTATATATAGTTGTTGGCGCATACGGGTCATGTATGTAACACAAAGACGGGTCACACGCCCCTGGAAAAATTGATCAGTATGGACCCTACGGTCAAAGGACAACCTGTCCATTTATCGGGCCAGCAAGCAAACAGAAAGACCGCAAACAACGTTTTCGGAAATCGGTGAATGCCGTCACGACCATCGGCCGTAGGATGCCCTTGCCATTCTTCTAAAACCTTTCAGACAACTAGGAGTGCTTTCTGATGAAAGGAAAATGGAAAACCAACTTTAGATTCTGCAATGGTGCCCATGCACTATTGACCGCTAAAAGTAAATCGAGCAGGCTGCTAAGTAAACACTTTATAGCCCGTCGTTCTGTTGACCGTCCCCACCTTCGGGCATTTCCGTGTCGTCACTTCCACCGGCCGCTAGGGTATACAATAACATTGCGCGAATTCGAAATGGTTTCAGATTGATGCAAATACGTCTTCCATTTATAAACAGCTACTATTATTGTAGACTTTGTTCGCCTCATTGTTTAAGAAATGGATGTGCAATATTGGGGTACAATGTAAACTGTGAGCTTGGCAGTACGCTTAGTTCAGGTTTCGGTGTCATGATCCAACTCGATTTGCTAAGATCATTTGCGCACGCTGACTTGATGTGCATGACACTGCTCACGCTCGCATCTAGACAGGTGATATTTAAAACGACATGGACAACAAAGCTGACGTGATCATTATAGGGGGCGGAATAAGTGGTAAGAGTTATGTTTATTGCTGGGATCACTATAAAGATTTTACAGATTCACATCCTCTCAGTTAAAAAAAAGGTTAATTGTTACAATTTATTTTTAGAATAATTAACTACAGCCTTTTTGAATTACAGAAAATACATAAATATGATTAGTCTGAATATGTTTTGCTATTTTTGCTATTTACATCCACCGTGACAGTGTTGTGTGATACATGAAGCATCATCTAATAACCTATTTCACGGAAGACCTATTATTTCATTACATATGCGGCCAGGCATAGAACAACATAAAAAAATTGTTTCTCTGGAAGCATCGTGGGATATGATAGATTTACTAGTCCTACACTCAACCTAATGCTTGTGGGCGGTGTAAGTAACAGCGGATGCTATGTGAACAGAATAATGTTTTCTTTTATAATGGCCGGATTACTGTATATTGAAATATTTTCATCAGTTATATATATATATATATATATATATATATATATATATATATATATATATATATATAAAGTGGAACCCCGCCTTGCGACCACCCCACAATTGCGACCACCCCACAATTACGACCATTTTGCTTTGTCCCGAATTTTTTTAGTTAATTTATGTTTGAAAATGACTCAAAATTAAGACCACCCCTGAATTCAGAATTACGACCAGATTTCCTGGCCCCAGCGCTAATTCGACCCCGCTAATGCGACCACCGCCGAGAAGTACTGAAACAACATTTGTCGCGAGTCAATGGCTGCGTCTTGTCACAGGCGCCTGAACGAACAAGGTTTCTTAATGTTGAGTTATTAATGAGTGTTAATCTGGTCCCGCATATCTTCCTGGCACGGTGTCTTCGCTGAGATTCGTTGAGGTGTAGGTTATAGATCAAAGAGGATAACCATCGGCCTGATTACTTAATGAGCCGTTCTGACCTTGGGTGAGATGCTAATTGCCCCTCAGTGATCACCTGGATTACGGCTAACTGCGGGGTGGGGTTGCGGGCTTAATATTTCAACTCATCACATATTGTTCGATCCTCATTGGTAAAATTAACGACCTAGTTAATCCTAAATGTGTTCATACCTTACTGACACTGAGTATTGAGCAGTCCGTAAAATGTATGAAAAAAGCTTGCATGGGGGAAAATCCCTCACATTAACTTGCCTTTTCTGATAGATCGTTGTCAGTTTATTTCTCTACTGGTTAGGTTTGCGTTTAAATTGCTTGCTTTTAGGCAACCGTGCCTCTGAAAGAGCTCTCCTTGATCAAGGGGCGTTAATCAAGGCGGCAACACCACGCGCAGTCAGCACAAAATAGCTCAGCAGTTTAGCGTCGGGAAAACTCAAGTGCACGCAATATATACTCAAGCGGAAGGCTAAATATATGACAGCCACGTGTTATGTTCAATATGTATTCAGTAGGTTGTAATCGTATTGCCTTAGTGTTATTATTTGTTAATCATCAGTCACTACGTATGTGTACATGTTTATTACTTTTTATCATGAATAAATATGTTCAGCTACACACACAAAAAAAATTCATAATAAGGGTTCTCCGCTAAGTAAAATGTTTTGTTATAATTCACATTAAAGATATGCAATCGATAAACTCTGATACACATTAAATATCAGCGTGTTATATGCGACCACGGTAAGAGTATCACAAATAAGACCACCCCCAAATTACGACCACTTTGCTCAGTCTCCAGGGTGGTCGTAATTGTGGGGGTTCCACTGTATATATATATATATATATATATATATATATATATATATATATATATATATATATATATAGTTATAAAAAGGAATCAAATTTTGTCAGACATTTTTACTACAACGTAGTTTCGTGCAACATAACCACAGCTCTGGTCCTATAATATAGAGCGCTGAAGTAGTTGTTGATTGCAGAAAAAAGATTAAAATATATATATATATATATATATATATATATATATATATATATAATATTTTGAAATGGATTAATTTCTCCGAATAGCAAGAGAATGGATACAAATAATAAATCTGTAATCTTCAGGCTTATCCTCTGCGAAGCTGCTTCACGAGTCTGGCTTGAAAGTTTTGTTGCTCGAGGCGCGTGACCGTGTAGGGGGACGCACGCACACAATAAAGGTAGGTACTTATGATTAAGGACACTAATGATTCGCCCATATATTGATATATTCCACGATGTATCGCTGGATTTTGGTAATTTTGATAAGTACATCGCTGGATTCAGGTAATAATTGATATAAAAGTATATTTACTTCATTATGGGTCCCCAAAATTTTCTGATCCTTGTTTAGCCGTCCAACAAATATTGAAACTCCACAAACCTCGGTCTCTGTACTAAATTCATCTTAGCACCCATGCTTAGTTATATGGAGCTTTGGAAAAGGGCGAGTGGTTCAATTAAGCGATTATTAGCATGACATTGTTCCCAAGGTATAGAAACAAAGAACGTTAATCAAAGCAATTAACTATGATGAACACCAAAAAAAAAATCCACCAGCGCTATATTCCGATTTCTCTTACAATAATTGCTGTGAAAAAAGGTATTCGGTTTATATTGGCAGATTACCTAACACGTAAAGCTAACGATGACACCTCATTTCGTCAATCTTCCACCGGAGGTCGTTTCTACTCAAAACGAACCTCTTCTGGTTGGATATTGTGGGGATGACCGGGACTATTTTTCACAACTCTCAAGCTTTAAAATAAAAATTTGGTTACATTTCAAAGAAACACATTATGTTTACATTTCACATGTGCCTGCTTATGTTTATGCTTATGTAATGTGTCTTGAACCTTTCTTATCCAGCGTATTGAACGGACTGCATTGCCCTCTCCACTACATTTGTACGTACGCCGCTGTTGTGTTAAGAACCCCCCCCCCCGAAAGTGCATTGTGTGTGTGTGTTGGGGGGGGGGGGGGGGTTAGATTTTCTATACCTACAATCCCTTACCAGCTGAGGCGTAATTTTGTGAGTAGAATTATGCGCAGTGTATACTAAGCACTCTTTCTGAGACTATTTTTAACGTTTTCTTCTACAGAATGACAAGGTTGGGTACGTGGACCTCGGTGGTTCCTATGTTGGACCAACGCAGGACCGGATGTTACGTATGTGCAAGGAATTTGGGTTTGAGACCTATCTTGTGCATGATAAAGACGATTACCTTTTCTACACGAAGGTGAGCATCACATTGGACAGAAAGCTTCACTAATATCCTGGTGTTTTAATGTTCGTCTTTATATATTAACCTACCATTTAAGGGTTGGTCAGATTTTTTTGATTCACTCGTGTTGATTCAATCCACTGATTTGTCGGTCTGTTTGTATTTCTGAGCCAAATTGCACGGAGCTTTGTTAACTGGCGGAGCATAGGCCGAATATGACCCTTAGATTGATGCGGATTCGGATAAGGTTGATCCGGCTCCCCCTGGCGGAGGTACACGCTGTACCGTCACTGTAGTATGTGTATAATTAACAGGGACGGGGTCTACGATTTAACGGCTCCTTTCCTTCATTCTGGAATCCTCTCGTCAGACTTGACCTGAATAATTTCCTGAGGACTATAGATGAATATGGTTCAGAGGTAAGTGCTTATAAGAACTATTAACGAACCTGTTTAAATTTGTACAAAAGAGAGATATTCAACTGCTTCGTAATTAATATTTACAAAAATGTGCAAAATAAAGAAGTTCAAGTGCTTAATAACTAAATATCAACGTACGTGAGGAAATATGTACAACAGATCAAGACTTATTATAAACAAAAATGTACAAAAAAAGTGCTTTATCAGATGGACAACTAATAGGTCTTTTTTTCGTGTCAGTGGCATTCCGCGAGGTTTACTTGGTGTGGAGATTAACAAATGATTCAAGTAAACCGTTCATGACACATATACAGTAATTAAAATAATAATAATAATAACAGATGCATATTTGACCTATATTATAATTTATATCCGCTGTCCTTATATGCACGTAGATGAATTTTCTCTAAAGGAACATAAAAGAATATCCTTCTATCTCTGGTTTGAATTAATAAAAATAGGCCTGCTATAATATAACAAATGTATTTCAGATGAATTTTTTTAGACACTTAAAAATGTTATGCCTGAAGAAGTTAAGCTGTTTCATTATTAATCGGTTTATTTTTGATGATGTTAAAGAATTGACAAAAAAAATTAAAAAATAAAAAAACAGCTTATTGATGAAATGGAAAACCTGTGGCCCCATACAGTAAGGGCGGCGGTCATACAGTAGCTTGGTTTCAGATTGAACTACAAAATGTTGTTTGGTTTGTAAATAAATGTTTGGTTTGGCTCTAGTGCACTACCTCTCCCTAGTGCTTTTAGATATATGCGTCCTACATATCAGAATTGTATTCTCACAAGAAGTCCTCGTTGATACTAAAAACAAGACATTTTCTTTAAGATCCCTGTAAACGCCCCTTGGAAGGCACCTCGGGCCAAAGAGTGGGACCAGAAGACAATGAAAGATTTCTTCAATGAAACGATATGGACCGAGTAAGTTCATACATCATTGCAATGTCCGTATTCCCTGAACATTACCAAATGAATCAGTCGTAGGTGTATGAACCCAACGTAAGGAATTTATGTACATTAAATATTATCTAACAGCAGATATTTTAAATATGATTACATTCCTAAATTTATCGATTAGTAACTCAAATCAGATAGTAAATGGACCATAATATTTAACAAACCAGTATATAAGGAACCTGGAAAAGAGTTCAGCGACATATCTTCCGGGTAATTTCAAAATGTCGGTAAATATCAACTTAAATCCCTTTTTAAAGTAACTGACCAAATTAATATACTATTGTGAATATCATTGTTATACAAAATTCTGGAAGGTAAAGAATGAACTATTATGAATTATTATTTCATCTTTTCTTACATATATTTCGTGTAACAGTCACGTGCTTGCTTTTGCACACGAGTTCGTGCGGCTGAACGTGACGTCAGAGCCGTACGAGGTGTCCATGTTGTGGTTTTTGTGGTACGTCGCTCAGTGTGGAGGGACCAACACCATATTTTCCATCACTAACGGGGGTCAGGTCAGTATAACACGTATGTAGAAATGGTTTTAAATGTTCCTGTACCCTTTCTCTACCTGGTTTTATTATACGCCCGTCATATAGACGATCAATATTATGGTATTGGCAGCGTCAGACCTGGCTGCCCGTATGTCCGTGTGTCCGTCCGTTAGTCTGTTGTCCGTTAGCGATGACTGACCAGATATTCGAAAGATTTTCATTAAACGTTAAGTAGATATTAACAATAAAATATCTCACATTCTCGACAAATCCGCACATTTTAATGGGGTCATAGGTCACCAGACTTATATGGATTAAAATGGATTTCGATAAAACTCATTATAAATGTTTACCAATAAAAGTTTCCGAAAATAATATTCTAAAAAACGCCAAGATATCATTATACAAATTGTGTCCTTAAAAAGTATTCAAGAAATCTTCGAGTATACAGTCTAATTTCTGATACGAACCCTTTAAGTTCAATCCCGATAATATAGTGATTTTCAATTAACTCTCAATGTATTAATGCGATATAAAATTAATGACCACTCCCAAGTGTAGTTTCCTATCAAATAATACAGGAATAGAAGTTACTGACAGAGACAGTATTGGTAACCAAGTTTTAAAAATTGAATATGCGGCCGTTTCCTATATAATGCACAAAAAGTATACCACATAAGCATTTATTTGCATTACCATGTGAATTAACAGAACCATATAGGAGTATCAAAACCCCAGTTGATAAAAACTGATTTTTTATTCCATATACTAGTATAGGAAAGAAAGAATTGTTTATCATGAAGAGTTTCTTCTTATATCGCAGGATATGAGTTTTACTGATAACTTCTTTACAGGAAAGAAAGATCAGAGGAGGCTCTCAGCAGATCAGTATCTGTATGGCTAAGAAGCTTAAAGGTAGGGTACTCTGTGCATATGATGTTAAACATACAAATTATTACTGGACAGCTTTCTGGTATCAGGCATTCCCAAGTCTAATTGGGGACATGGATGGTCACGCCCCTTGGTGACTGGAGAGGACAGGCTGTGTGATTAGCACGGTCGGCGTCTCCAGAAGGAACCGGTGGCATGCCAGGGACGTCTGCTTCTGACAGTAAGGCGCCAAGTTTAACACACATTGAAAGAACCGGTGACATGTCAGGGACGTTTACATCTGACAGTAAGGCGCCAGGTTTATCACACATTGAAAATACACCGTGAATCCATAGAAATATTATCAAAATATCACGAGTTGAAACGCTTACAGAATTGTAATTACAATGCTGTTTACATTTAATTTGCTCACCCAATCAAATTTAATCACCGTTGAGTATTTGTTATGTAAGCTTATGTGTCAACACTGTAAATAATTAGTTACATTGTATATATGGTGAAGGCAATGTATAACCTTATACTCTTTATTATATCCGTACAAAAAATTAAGGATTCCATATTACCCGGACATAAATTCATACAATAACAAAAAAACAGCGTTTATAGTGTGTATTCGGTAAGCAAAGGTATACCCTTTATGTTACAAACAACGAGAACATAGAAGTTTATTAAACACGATAATGATATATAATAATAAGAAATTTAATTTGTCCGTAACACGGATATAAGGTCTGGCATTATGAACAAAACAGTTTATTTACATTTCAACATTACTGATTTACAGAACTGAGAGTAAATCTAATTCAGGACAGCCAATGAGCATAACGCATTAATTAACACCAACGAATAATATGATTTTTACAGCGTATAAAAAAGTTAAAAATGATTAAATCATAAACTCAGCATAAATTTATTTTCAGATCGGGTCATACTGAACTCTCCGGTGTCTCAGGTCATTCAGACCGGAAGTGGTGTGATGGTCGTCACTACATCCGGAACTTCTTACGAGGTAAAATTACAGTGAGTTACTACTCTACAATATACCATGCCATCCAGCTGAGGTGAAACTCATCTTTATGCTATACTCACATACAGGACTAAAGAATTTGGAACTTATTTTACTGCAGGTTGTACCAGAATATATGTACCTTTCATAGGTAGATTACAGTCCTATGTTGAAGAAAAAGTGTATTAAATCGGGAGTATTGAGGGCACAACGCTAATTATTTTAGTTTCAATTAAGTTCCAATATAACATAAGGTTAGAAACTCAGAATATAACTCGTCATACGGACATGAGCATCGTAGGTTGAGAAGCTTTACATGAAATGGTCTCAAAGACAAATCTGTTACAAACTAGTGTCCGTATTTCAAATTACACGGTTCTTCAGTTGAACCTAAAACAGGGTTTATCGTTCAAAGGTGACCCAAATAAGCACAAACTGGTCCCTCCAGAAAGAAAATTGCAGTATATTTTATACTATGAATATAACGATATACTTCATCATGTTTTATAAAAATCTTCCCATTGGAAACAAGAGGCATCATGGTCGCATTCCCGATGAAATCAGCTCGGGATAAATCAATTTAACAGTTTACCATGAGGTGGCGCGATCTGTGAAACATAAACTGTACTACTTTATGTGAAATGACCGGGATGCTTCAGGGAAACTCACAAATTAACGATTTTTTTTTACAATGAGCTTCTTTTTATGTTATTATGTTTTTGCTGCAGTAAATGTCAGTCATTTACGGCGGGGGTTTCATGGCTAAAAGCATCACGTGACATTGCATGTCCAAATTATCACCAAATATATAACTGTTAATTTAATTTATGTGTATTTTCACAGGCCAAATACGTGATCATAGCAGTTCCACCAGCCTTGCGACAAAAAATAATTTATGATCCCCCACTTCCGCCGGAAATGACCCAACTGATACAGAGAGCGCCCATGGGATCTGTCATTAAGACGATTACGTATTACAAGCGGGCGTTCTGGAGAGAGAAAGGTAATTATATTAACTCTTTCCTGCTGCTGTAGCTGGTACCTAAACCCGTTTTAGCATTTTTTGCAAAGAATAAGGCACGATTATATGTACGGGTTAAATTTCTCTCTTTTTTTTGCTCAGCCTCCTCACAGCCTGGTTTAATTTTTTTTTAAATCTAAAAGCATGTACCAGTCAAAGTCTCTGCAATGTAAAGCCATTCTTCTTTTCGAATAAAATATCGTATAATATATAATTACAGCTCCTTGTATTAGTTGAGCACTTTAAAACCCCATGGTTTTGTAACAATCTTGATATATATATCTATATAATGTTAGACAAATAGATAGATACTTCTATACCTATATCCGACGGTTTTTTAAAGAACGTATAAATTAGAAAGTGATACATTTTAGTATAGTAACTGTATCATTGGATATGAACGAAATATATACCTTACATTCAGCAACTTGCGAAGGATGATGTTTAACAGTGACAGCTGCTGCCAATTAAGCATGAATCACTGATCTCCAAGTCTAACGGGTCGATTGTATAGATAACTGTTGTGTGAAGGTGAATGTGTCAGGTTTAACAATGTTGAGTTTTTCTTAGGTTTAAGTGGGCTCTCACACACTACACATCAGACAGAGGCTGTGGGGTTCACGCTGGACGACACCAAACCGGATGGCAGCAGACCTGCGCTCATGGGGTATAGTATTTATATCATATAGTCAAATTCAGAAGCTGTAGATTATGTCCAAACGGGACGGTGCGCATTATGTACGCCTAGTGGGTCAGAATTGGGGAGTGAGTCAGGGCCGGTGTGACGACACGTTACCATCCATTTCAGGTTACCCCTCAGCCCCCGCTTATCTGAAATCGATTCCCTGGGGAGTCTGAACCGAATTTCAGGTTATCCCCGCACTATTGCCCGCCCTCGCTGATATAACTAAATGATCTATTATAATGCTTTTAATTCATGATATATGATTTTAAAAAGCACATGAAAGATACGAGATTTAAAAGATGGAATCAATCTATGGACAATAAAGTTATATGTCGCAATATGTTAATTTTAATGAAAATTACATTATATACACTTGCATGAGACACAACATGCAAACATAAGATATACTAAGATTCAAATTAATTTATAAACTCAGGAAAAAAGAAACAAAATGAAGTTTAAGTAAATAAACGTAAAGAAACAGCTGTTTTGAAGAGGTCATCTGAAATCGTAGGGGGTCATCTGAAATTGTAGGGGGTTATCTGAAATCGATTTCAAGGCACCACAGGGGGTAATCTGGAATGGCTACACTGATGTAACTTGAGTTTCCCCCTGCCCCACGGTTATCCCCCGGTAAACTAAAATCTGTCTATTTAAGATTACCCGCTGGGTTAGCTTGGACTTTTTTAAGCCCCTCCTTAAAATTAACCCACCACTGATCGAACTAACATGAATACTTCCTGTGCGCTTAGGCCCTACCAGAGTGATATTGTGATGATACGCCTATTCGTCCGTCGGGGGGAAGATATGCGGGGTGGTATCTCAAAAATAGTTAGCCAGATCCCATTCTAACTGTCGTTCAAGTGTCTAATAGATATCCTGACCTAATTAAATTTTGGTCACACCTGGTTGGATTTTATTTGTATGCTTTACGATTTTTTTTTAAATTTTAATTTTAATTATTTAATACACGACGCGATATCTATAAAAGTGTATATGTACTTTAATTGATAAAAGCTGCGGCATGCTCACAATTTGCCATTTTTCGTTACCACAAAACGGCATTAACAATGCCTGTTATTGATTTATCATCTGGACTGCATGTTTTAGTTATAGTAGGTATAACATTATGTACATTTTGCGCTACAGGAAAAGTGAGTGTTGAATTGTATCATCGATATTCCCTTTAGAGTGTTTTGATAATTATTATAATTATGACTAGTAGATTTAGTTGTATTTGTGGTCAGAATACTCAAGTGAATGTGTAAGCATCTACATAAACTATAGGCACATTTTTATTTGGTCGGGGATAATAAAAAAGTAGGGGGTAATCTGAAAATTTAATAGTTATCCCCGGTAACTAATGGATGTTTGACATTGATGGCAGCATAAAATACTTATGAGCCCTCTTTGTTCGCGAGAAGGTTAAGGTTTCCAGTGCTGTCATTTGTACAATTCTAATGGGACTGTTCCACTTAGGTGACTCTACAGACTACAGGCGACTACAGGCGACCAGGCTGTCGCCTCATGGTCGCCGTAAAACAGGCGACAGGACTTTTGCTACGACAATATTCTACGACAAGCTGCAAATGGTTGACGACTCTCTGACGACAAGCTGTCGACAACTGGAGACACAGTCGCCGCGACAAAGGACAATCTCCTACGACAAGCTACGACCACATCTACGACAACCTACGACCACACTGGCGACAACCTACGACACCAGAATTCATGCTACCTCCGACCACGACAAGCTTCGACGAGTCTCTACCATGCGCTATGTGAGGAGCCGGAGACAAGGATGGGCCTTGTTACCAGTAACAACAGCCCACGACACCACACACGAAAAGCCGCGTCACCTGGCGACAGCCTACGACAGGACCTACGCCAGTAGAAGACAGGCTACGCTCACTGGTAACAAAAAAAGCTGTCGCCTGAGAATTTTGAACAAGATGAAAATCCAGAGGCGACAGCTTCGAGGTCACGCGTCTTTGGGCGATTTCAGGCGACTACAAACGACCATACAGGCGACCACCCGGCGACAATGAGGCGACAGCCTTGTCGCCTGTAGTCGCCTTTAGAGTCGCCTAATTGGGACAGCCCCATTAATTGTATATTTTTGTTAAAAAGTTAATGTTTCTATTTTATCTCCATTCAGATGCAAATGAGTGTTTTAATCACAAACCTTATTTCGAAAGATGGCGGTTTCATACTTTTCACATAAATGTTGAGGAATCTGAAACTATGAGACATGTTAGAGTATTTTTCAAGAACAAATGATATGCGTGCTTGACTGCAACATACATGAATCAAGTATGAGAACAAAGGATTCCTGTGACATCGCTCATTACAGAAACACATTGTTAAAAAAATTGTACAACTGGTTATAATAACAAATTCAAGGCACCTTCCAAAGTGCGATGGTGGCGTTCGGTAGTGTCTAGAGGGGTATAGGAAACCGGAGAAAACCACCGGCCATGGACGGGTCACTACAACTCAGTCTCATAGCCACACCGGGGATCGAACCAGGGTCACCAGGGCAGTGTGCTAAGCGTTTTACCACTGGACTGTTTGTGCCCTGGTGTAATATATACACTACTACGAAAAGAATCTTACCCTGAACTTTTCTTTTTTTCGACATAGCAGAGGTGTCTTAAAGGATATAAATAATCTTTCGAAGTAATCTTGAAATATTTATTCTTCAAATGGAATTATACTCAATCAGGGGATAAAATATGTACTCATGCTTATGGCAGTTTTGATTGATTTTATAAGCAAACAGATTCTTTAATCTAAATAATTTAAACATTCACAGATGACGGGAATATTTGCTGTTATGTTTTGCCTATAACATTAGTGTATTTAAAACGTTTAATTTATATACAGTTAAAAAATACTGCATTTTGAGTTCTTTCTTATAGTTTTATTAAGATATTAATTGATCTTTTAGATTTTTTAACTTTCTCATTTTCTTAAGTTTAAGCAAGGTCAGGCAAAAAAAAAAAAATGGAAAAAATCATCGAGATTATGCCAGGTGTGGTGTTTCAGCAAGGGTATTCACTGGAAATTGAAAATTTATGGTCTTTTCCTCTAGATTCATTCTGGCTGACAAGGCCCGGTACATGGCTTCGATGACAGCGGCCGAGAGAAAAAGTGCCGTGTGTCAGGGATACGCTAAGGTGTTCCAGACAAATGAAGCCTTACAGGTAACTATGAAATAGATGACCTCAAGACCAATTATTTTGCATGTGCAAAAAGAAGTTGTCAGAAAAGATCAAACCATAAGATCATGTAAGGAAATTTTTTTAATTATGAAAGGTACGATCGGACCTGCACTGTGAACCTACTGTAATTAAAACCTGGGACCGCATGTATGCAAAATAAATAAATATTGTATTAATAATAAACGCTTCGTGATGTATGGTTCCAAAATATGTTTTTTTTTATCAACCAAAAGAAACACTTCCTTTAATGTCATATGTGATCAAACGAGTCATTTATTCATCTATTCCCTGAATACAAAATTTAAATTTGGCATCGTTTGGTTGTATTACAATATAGGAGGGACAAGCCATGTATGTCATACTTTCATATTTTACATATTTTCTTTATAAAGATTGAGATAGTTAACCGTCCGAGGCGTTTATAAGGTCGAATACAGTGTAACTTTAACCAATGAAGCGATTTTAACGTGATTACTGAAATTCCTAAAAAAAACGTGTTGACAGGACGCGTCCAGTCAGGTAAGAGTATATTTAGAACATTTTTAGTATTTATTAAATAAGCTATTCTTTCCATACATGTCACCAGCCATTGCATTACGAGGAAAAAAACTGGTGTGAGGAGCAGTGGACGGGAGGATGTTACACCACGATGTTACCCCCGGGGTTCCTGACGGTCTTTAGAAGGTACGATTCCTTCGTCTCATTTAAAAAAATACGAACTATATATGGATCGTTTAATAAGTTTATATACATGTAATTAAAACCTGATTCAGTATACTCTCTTCTAACTGGTGTAGTGTTCTTTCAAGACATGCGTTTTGAAGACATTTTCAGTCATTTCAGAAATCAATTTATAAAATTATTTGGGCATCATTTCAAGCTCCGTGTAGTAGGGCTGTATTGATCAATGTCCTGAAACTGTTCGTCTTGGTTTTTGTCTCTTGGTAAAAATGGAAATAAATATTTTATGGTAGTCAATTAAAGGGGTCCAGTCACCTATTTTACCTTTATAAACTAAAGGTAATTCCTCAGAGCATTTATAAAAATAGGCCAGCAAAACATGGATATCAACGCAGACAGGAAGTTTGTTTTGTTTATATCAACTGTTAATATATGTGGGCCCGCAAAAATAATCAAAACAAATTCAACAAGGCCATCTGGTGGCGAGTCAGATAAGCCAGAGCTTTGCAATTTTCGTTTGGCAACAATTAAGTGACCTTTCTACCTCCGCATATATACAACCTACCACCTTAGATTACATGTTTTCCCTTTTGTCAACATTACTGTGTTTGCAAACATGTTGTTGATAATCAAGTTTATACATCCTGCAGGAAGTCCTTATAAGAACTTTTCACAACCAAAAATGCCCTTAGATGATTAATATATACACAGAACGCCAGAAATCACATAAATTCTTTTTCAAAAGGTAGGTGACTAGGCACCTTTAAAGTGTTAATTTAAAACAAACTTTGAACCAATTTACTCAGGGTTTTGTGAGGGATGATACCTCTTAATTTTGTTTGGAACCGAGAATGTAGAGGGGCCTATTTATATTATCATATATTTTCTTAATAAAGACAGATATAGCAGAACTTTCACAAATTTCAGCAAATTACGTGAGCCCTGTGGACGTATATACTGGGCGGGAACTGAGACGGCTACAAAATGGTCGGGTTACATGGAGGGTGCTATACAGGCGGGGGAACGGGCCGCAAGAGAGGTGAAGAGTTTTACTCTAATATCATCACTATCTGAAGAAATATACTAGCATGGAAATAGAAACCACATTACACTTTATGTGTGTAGTTCTAAAGATGCGGTTGTGGAGTTTATACTTACGTCTAATAGTACTCCAAATACATTGCTATATAAAGCATTCGGTGATGACTACCGTCAAATGTATTACTTTACATGTGATATCGATAAAATGTGCCTTTCACTGTTTGTATGTTTCTGTAGTATTCAAAGGGAAGTAAATTGAGACATGACTTGATTTTACATTTACATTTTATGATTGTATTTAACTTTCATTTCAAAGATTCTGCACGCCATGGGCAAATTACCACAGCATAAAATATGGCAGACGGAACCGGAGTCAAAGGTAATTAAGTCTGAGATTTCTCACATATTTCATGAAAGTAATATTGCAGATATAATATAATATAATATAATATAATATAATATATAACCCAGCTGTAGTAAAATCAGTTTTGTTTTTGGCCACGCCTCGGAAATGTCTGTTTTTGGTGCCTAATGTGTCCTCGGAGGTTCATTTTCCACATTTCGCCATATATCCCGAGGATTAAACTTATCGCGAAGGGTATGTCGCAGCGCCATCTATCAGAAACTATGAGAGTGAACTCCCTCCATGTCAATCTATCCCAAGAACGGGAACTTGCAAATAATAATATATATATATATATATAAACCAGAGTTGGGTCCGAGTACTTTTAAAGTACTCGAGTACGAGTGCTGAGTACTTTAAAAGTACTCGAATACAAGGATGAGTACTTTTGCACTTTTTCAAAAGTACTCGAGTACGAGTACTGAGTACTCAAAATGTACTCATGAGTACTTAAATGAGTACTTTTTGTAACCAAACTTGTTTAATAATGTTATTAAATTGAATATATTCTCAGAAAGTTAAAATTATTTTAATTAATGAAAACCCAGTACAAAATAAAAATATATACAATGTTGTGTTATGCTTAATAAAAATACTGAGGCGAAATGTAAACTCTAGGGCATATAAACAGGCCATATACAGTTGAAATACATCAACGCATTAACTTATTAAAGTAGGCGGTTTGCATTGAAGAAACATAAACTGATTTCATATATAAGTATCTTTAGTTAGCACACTTATGTAAAACCCTTCTTTTAAAAGAAATTAAGATGTTATTCTATTTATTTATAAAACCCGAGAAAGTATATGTAATTTTACACATTGCACATTGTTCTTTTCTATGGTATATGTATTTACTAGATTAGAAATTATTATTTCTCATATTTCTTTTTATTTATTTTTATTTATATAAACAAATACAATAAAGAAAGTGCTTTATTATAAAATGCAACTCGGCGAAAGGTGCCTTTTACTGGGTTCATATTAAACTACATAAAAGAATCTTTAAACTCGTTTTTGTAGTTTTCTTTTCTTTTCCATGTTGCATTCCCGTTTTAAAGTGAATAAATTAAATATGAATTATTAATATAATATTAATATTAATAAATATTATAATAATAATTTATATTGATAATGTTTATAAATATTTGTTAATAAATAAAAAAATTGAATCTCAAACAGAACGCATGTAGAGTAATATGAGCAAAAAACAAAGCGATTTGCTTTGACTGAGTGCTTAATATAGGCACTTCAAAAAAAAAACATTTTTACATATGGATAAGAATTTTACCAGTATATGATCTCAGTAAAGGGTATCGGTGCGCCAATTAATCGATCATATCAATTATGAAAGTGTTTGTTCATAATCGATTAAATTTTATTAAGTTTAATCGATAAACACAAGCGGTTGTGTCTGCAGGAAGCCTATGCAAAGAAGTCGGATATCGGTCGGGAGGAAAAATCTTTTAATTCTGTCAAAACCTCACTGACGATGGGACAAAGCACACTACACCTTAAGTTGGACAGTAGAAAACTGTCTAAAATCGCACCTTTGCCCTTTAAAATGGCTAAAAAATCTTGCAAAGAAACGAAAATCCCATGGTACACAGGCCGTTCCTTTTGTTTATATCCACGTGTTTATAACATGTTGTGGGCGATAAAATAATTCAAACACATTCAACAATGACATCAGGGAGCAAGTCAGAGTTTGTAGATGGAGTTTTGCGACTACTGACCTCTCATCTTCAGCAGATATGCAACCAGCCTCATTCTGTTACATGTTTTATTTTTCTGTTTATTTTCATTGGTTCATGTTTACTAACATCTATAAGATAAACAAGCTCATACAACCAAACAGAAGCCTTATAAAAACTTTCCTCAACTGGAATAACCTAATGCCACCAATATTTACACAGGGTAAGCCAGAAATCAACAAAATTCTACAGTTAAGGAAGGTGCATAGCTTTCTGTAAAATATACCTGATATTATTCAGTGTTTGTTTTAAAATAAAATAATGGTTTTTTTTCATATAAAATATAGGTTGCATGAAATAATCGAATAATAATCGCTGATCGGCACATTCCTTTGTAATTCATCGGACGCAATTTAAAGTCTCAACACTAGTAAAAAAATATACCATGATTAAAATTGGACCCTTCCTTAATTTGATACGACAACTGGATTGAATTTCAATGAAGGCCATTGGAAACTGTTAGCGATGCAATTTTCTGTAAGGGTTCCGAACGGCATCGAGATTCCAGACAATAAATTAACTTTATTTTGTAGGTTTTCTTGCAGATGTAGTGATGGGCGTTTAATATTTTATTTTAACAGGATGTGAAACAGAAGCCCTGGAAACTGACATTCTGGGAGAGAAACTCGCCTCGGGTGTCTACAGTGCTGTGGTTCATAGGCTTCTTCATCGTCACACTGTTCACTGTGATAATTAAAGTTCTTCTGGACGAACATATTACATTTTTATTATAACTGTATCACAGTTTCTTCAGTTCAACCTATGTTGCTATTTCGTTTAAATTGTAATTATGTTGATTTTAAGTCTAAAGAGATAAATGTTATGTGTACGTCATGCGATGAATGTTATAGGTAATCTAGTGTATATATATATATACCTCTGTAATAGTCACCCTGCGCAAATTAGTCATTTTGGCAGACTTTGATTTATTATAATGTAAAGTTGTATAATATAAAGTATGTAATAGGCAGTAAATCTTGACAGGAGCATGGCCGGACTAAATCATTGCACATCCTTTCAAAATCAAAATATTCAAGGTTTTAGTTTTAGTTAACTTTAGATGAACAGATGTAAGAAAGCGATTCTCCATAATGACCAGCTTTGATACGTTTCATGATATTTTAATGATGAGTGGTATATTGGCTGAATTATAATAAATAATTAACACTCTTCTCTCTGCTTTTAAATTTATAATGAAATATGTTGTATTTAATCATGATTTGTATTATTTCTTATACGTACAGTAAATACTGAGTGTCATCAAGTCATGCCCAGTTTATATTTGTTCTTATTTCTCTTATATTTTAAGTATATTTTATACAATTTGATGTATATATTTATAATATATATAATTTACTTGCAAATCTATTTTGCTTTAAAACATGGTCAGCGACATTTGTTTTTCTGTTGTTTTAAAGTATTTAAAAATTCTTCACTGAAACTTGCGTAAATATATATGGCAGCTCCTATAGGACGCACAAGATATAGTTTTTTTATCTAGTTTGCACAAGGTAATGTCTCGAGCACACGCGATTATTTCTCGTCAAAACCCATGACTCTCTTGTGGGAATGTGAATATTTTCGCGTGCGCTAAATACTTCGCGCACGCGTTAAATTGTCATTCAAGTAAAGGCATTTTCGTTTTTTTTAATAATTATATCATGGTAGAGGGTGTCCCAACTAGAAATTTGGTTGAGTTTTAAATATACTAGTAATTTTATTTTGTGTGTTATATGCAGAATTTATGTTTAAAATATCAAGGCGGCTCTCTTTGCTTGGGGTCTGGAGTTAGCTTGGTATGCATTCATGAATTTTAGACAACCTTTGGAAAAGTATAAACATTGACGCTGCAATGGGTATGCTAATTTTGAAGCATCGTGATAACACATAGGAAACATGACGCAGTTTTCACGCTGGAAAATATACATTTTGAGTGATGCCATATGTATTTATTTGATTACCTATATATGTGGAGTGCATTTCTGTGGATTTCATTAACATTACCACATAAAAAACTAACTGTCGTAACAGCTAGTCGCTGTTGCATCATTTTAGATTCCATGTGTTTAGACGACTTCCAATGCACAAAAGTAAAATGACTAGCATCTAATTTAAATGTCTGCTTAAATGATTTTATCTTACATTTGCTCATCCGATAATACCGTGTGCCCTTTGGATAAATTTAAACGCTTTTCTGCGTGTCGTGTCCTAGATACACAGGCCCTTCAACTCTAAATAAATTACTGCTGATATCGGTCCTGTTGAATTTGGACTTCATGTTTTTTTTTCGAGCCTGTCCATTTTGGACATTAAGCTCTTTTCAACCCCCTGGAGAGCATACAACACAAACAAGCAATATCACTATCACACACACAGACACACACACATATATATTGATGTGCAAGTTAATCGATTATATCGATGATTGGTCGTTTTTCTTATAATCGATTTAATCTATTGCAGTGTTTGCATAATCGATTATGAATGATTGTGTATGCATATCCCCAAAAAAGTCATATTATCCCGATAAAATATTTTTATTCAACCAGAGTTTGCAACAAATAAGTGTTAACCACCCGGCAATAACCTTGACCCTTCACCGTTAATTACAAGTCAGACTAAATTCACTCGCTCACTCAATTGTTTGGAACTGTCCATTTTCCGTATACAACATTAAAACTGATTGCATGATATTATCATGATACAAAATAAAGAAACTTCATCAGGAATAATGGCTTGTCAGAGGAAAAATGTCCGAAGTGCAAGAGACGTAAACTAAAAGGTTAATACATAGAGCTACTATAGCACTTGAAGAGTAAATTTTCCCAGCTGAAATAAAGTATTTTTAATCCGTCTTTTTATCCGGATCCGAACTTCTATGGGTTTGCCAATGTACATGTTCCATCCCTCCACAAAGTTTCATGTAAATCGGCTCAGAAATATTTTCATAGTGGTTATTATGAAAACCATTAGAAATGCGTGAAATACATCTTTATTGGCGGAGGAAAAAAAAATTATAGGCAGGACCCCGGCTCAAATACGTGTAGCCTGAAATATTAAATACAAATCTATAAACTCAATAAATATATTGTTTTATCTATTCTTTAAATGCGTGAAAGAAGATTTCATACTGTTACGGAAGCTAAAACAAAGTAACACGTGACACGTTAAACCTACAGTAATTCAGGCATTTCATCGAATGGAATAGAAAGATTGAATTCGTTTAAATTAGAAGATTAATAATGTTTAATAGGCCGTGCGTTCTGTGCCCACAATTCTTTCCTTCTTAATACGACTGCTCGGACAACTCTGTTATTTCCAGCCCAGCAGGTAGCTGACAAGAATAGCAGCCGCTCCGATTCCCAGTACTGAGAGGAACCACAGAACCGACGAAATCCGGGGAGAATTTCTCTGCCAGAACGTCAGGTTCCACGGCTTTTGCTTAACGTCCTGTTATATAGACATGCAGTAAACATTTACTGCCAGTAATAATGTAAGTTCCAACATGATCAAACACATGTCAGTTATAAGAATATACATACTAGCATCATGACAGCTGACAGGCCCATTCTCCTGATGAATATAACACAAAACCAACAACACCAAACATGACCACCAAAAGTTCCGTTCTAACTCAGCATATTGGTAAACCCCTCCACATAATTGTTGAATTTCCGACCGCATGAATACAGGTATGGCTTGCACGGGTTACTGGGTGCAGCCAACTTGTAAGCGATACAGGAAATGACTCGTAACCATTGAGACAGGGTTTCAGTTTCGGTTATGAGTTCACATTAATTTCCTTTGCATTAATGCATCATTCGTAGCATAATGTTAAAATTATGGGCTGTTTACAACAACATGAATGCAACATGATAGAAGAGCACTGCGATGCATTCTTCGATATTTGTTTGTATCACGACTATCACGAAGTATAGGCCTACCACCCCAATTATCTGTGCCTACTGAGTCGTATTGTCACGGCAACTGCTCCACTGTCTCATAATTATTTGAATAAAGATTTTATTAAAATTTATTAGTATTGTACACATTTATAAATGTTAACGTTATTATGAAGCTAATATCAACACGGTAAGGTAGATATATATGTTGACTTTACAGGATAATAAAAGAATAAATAATAGATGAAAATTTTGTCACCTCTGATTCGGGTTCTGTCGCCCATATCTCAGACTCGGATATTTTGCCCATGACACTTAGAATCTGAAACACAAAAGCGATATACATTTATGATAACTATTTATTTTGATGATTAATATTTATGATATTTGTGTGCATATTTGAACAACTTGCTTTACCTTAATCGTTGTCATGGCATTTACATGTCTTTCTCAGTGAGACTTTGTGTATTTTCTTGTTCAGAACATCGCAATATTTACTCGAAACATGTTGGTCGCGTTGCACGTATACGTGTTTGACAAACTAATTAGACAAGATGTGATAATGAAGGGGAAGCCCTCGAAGGAACAAAAGTTTAACAAATCTAACTAACTATCAAACGCAGATTTCTTATTTTTTTCGTGTTTCTTGTATTCGCTCTTGAACTAAGGTTAAGAACAAAGTTCAAAGATACATGGCCTATTGGGGCAATGTCTTTTGAATGAAGAAAGATGAAATCATGCAATAACAATTATATTTTATAACCTTTTTTTCTTTCTGGATTTTAAGTTCTATATGCCATTTCCATGACTAATCCAGAAGTTACGACCTGTCATTAAGACATTAAAACAAATCTCTTAAATTCTAGCAAGTTTCTACCATTTTGATGCATTGAAAAGTTCGAATGTGGAAATCTCTGCTCCGTCTGGTACAGCGTAATTTCTTCCCTCTGACATTAGAGAGTGTACGACTAGCATACTAGCATCAGGGTTACCAACCCAATTTAAATGTTCATTGTGTCGTGCATGCACGGCTACGTTTGGTAGTCCTTTGCCTGCCTGGACCAGAGGGACACGTTCTACCCATATAATTATATATTCCTCAAAGATTTTGTTCATCCAAACCATTTTTTGTTTTCAGCAACTGCCAAGGTCTTACCTCCCTGGCCGCCCGCTCCCCCGCCTGTACAGCTCCATTCATGTAGCCTGACCACTCAATAGCCGTCTCCGTTCCCGCCCAGTATATACGGCCACAGGGCTCGCGCAGCTTACTAAACATAAAGCCATATATATATATATATATATATATATATATATATATATATATATATATATATATATATATATATATATTAAGAAGATCTGGAGAATTCCTTGCGGGAGCATCATAACCTGTGATCAATTCTATTATTGCCCGCGACAGGGAGGTTATGTTTCCACACAAGGTTTTTTACTGATATCAGGATTTCGCAAAAGCAACAGATTGCCATGGACAGTTGTTGTGAGTTGGGTAATATGGCACAGGAAACCATGCACATAAAGAAAGAATCCACATAATTTGGTCTGTTTTACTTTTAAAGATTTCTGGCAGCGTGTCACCTCTCATTTGTCAGATTGCTAAATTATCAAGGTGTATACAAGAACCGCCATTAAGGTTTGGTACGGATCCGGGTAATAGGAAATCATGTAGGAATGTTTTGAGGTATGCGTTCACTGACTAACATTTCCGATTACAGAATGCATAGACTTATTATCTATACTTACCTTCCAAAGTTTGTAAGCAGTCCAGGAGGCAGGGCTGCCGTGTAGCAGCCCCCGGACCACTGCTCCTCGCACCAGTTTTTCTCCTCGTAATGCACAGGCTTAGCGAGCAGGAAGAAATATGATCCATGAATTTACATTTCATACATATGTAGTGTGCTAAACATAAGACTATGCTAGGTTATATCTTTAAGAAAAAAAGGGGTTCTGCGGACTTATTGATGGGAATTTCTAAATTATGGTGACTGTTGATTAGAAAAAAATAGGCGCAATTTCAGAAGAAATCGAGGGATCTGAACTTCAGTTATTTCATTCATATGCGACATGTGCACTATATATAGGACAATACATAAAAAACACGTTTTTTTGCAGATGATTTAATGTGACATTTAACACACTCAGTAACCACATTATAGAAAAAAATGCACATTTCAGAAGAAAATTTAGAATATCATGCTGATAATTGCATGAAAAATGAGAATATTATTATAATCTAAGACATCCCTAAAACATTCAACAGGGAATATTTTTATATATATTGGCTATATTTATATATATTTTAAATATGTCATTTCTTTTCTTTGTTAAGTGGAAGGGGAGATAAAAAAGTGAAGGCTCGTCTTTTAGCAGGATCCCGTAAGGTTGGTGCTGTTCTGGGAAGTGGGGCGGAGTCTGTTGGATCATTATGTCTTATGCTCTACTGACTTAGGTTATATTTGAACTTAATTAAATTATTATTTTAATTGTAGTTACCTGCAGAGCTTCGTCTGTCTCAAACACTCTGGCGTACCCCTGACATATAGCTCTTTTTCTCTCCTCTGGCGTCATTGAAAACATCTCACGTGCTTTTTCGGCGCAGATGAAGCTATAAAATATACAATCTTTTATACTTTTTATACCTTATATAATATTTTATACTACTTTACACTACGATGGACCCAGCCTTAAAGTAATGAAGCTATAATGAACAGTGAAATATGCCAGACTAAACAAATTTCCAAATCTAGGAGCCCACACACGAATATATATATGAATATAAATTTCAATTATAAATATAACGCATCTGTAACAAATTAATCTTATAAAATTTGTATTGAGTAAGTGTAAAGATAAGACCATACCCCGTGAGTGCAGGTTTGGTGCCGTCTGGTTTGGTGTCATCAAGCGTAAAACAAACGGCCTCTTGGTGTTCCGTAACCAGTGTGCCCCCACTCATACCTTAAAAAACAAAATAAAAGTATCCATAATCGAGTAAGTGTTGATTTGTAACACGGCGGTCTATAGCTGCTCAAGGGAAAAAGCATGAGACTTAATAATAAACCTTTTTTATGCAGGATGTTGACTACAATAAGACCACAGGACAAGCGATCAGACAATTTTGTTTCAAATGAAGGATAAGTTGCTGTGGTGACATTTATAAAAAGATGAAAAAATATTTTTATCAATGCCAGAAGCTCAGAAGGAAACATTAGGTATCTGTGACGGCAATTTTTTTTACCAAATCTCTCATTTCGCTTAATTTTGGTTGTTATAAACATTTCTTGCGGTTGCTGCGATGGCTATGTCTTCAAAATCGAACTTTGAGAACATATTACGAGAGTAAATGGATTGCCCCCGGATCCTGAACGCTCCAGAGCAGGACCACTTTACCTTTTCTTCTCCAGAATGGACTCGTGTAGTACATCATTGCCTTAATAGCAGATCCCTGGGGAACTCTCTGTATCAACTGCGTCATTTCCGGTGGAAGAGGGGGGTCGTAGATTAATTTTTGTCTCAAAGCTGGCGGAACTGCTATGACCAAATAATTTGCCTACAAAAACACCCATGTCGCGGAAATATGTAGTAACACATATAGGGCTATATGAAATTTTTTTTGTTAGTGAAAAAGATTGATTATAATTAGAGAAACCTAACTTTTCAATAGAGTTAAGAAAAAACTTTTAAACTGGATGTTGTAATCCTACGATCTAATTTTAAAATTATATTGCAAATGCTATTCGATTACTATTGGTTAAAATCATATCACTTAATAATTTTCAAGGTAATCAAAATGTTAAACATCGATTTTCTGTTGAAATTCGTACCTCATACTTGGCACCGGAAGCTGTGACTACTTCAACATTAGTTCCGGTTTGAATAACTTGAGACACAGGAGAATTGAAAACTACCCGATCTGTGTTAAGAAATATGCATCATAATTTCAAATAATAGTTAATCAAGTATTTTTTTCGATTGTCAATTATTGAAAGCATAATAATCAAACTGATGTCTTACGGGAGAAACGGATTTTAACCAAGTTCATGCATTATACAGGAAGTTGATAATTCTAACAACATTTAATCTGCTCGAAGTAAGAAGTAGGCACTAGGCGATTACCAGTTTGTGGTGCCATGATCAACAAATTTTCATTCCGGTATGGTTATATACATTAAAAGCATCTAAAATGAATATTAGAACTATGATGCAATCATAACACTCTACTCGCCTGGGCTAAGCATTTGCGGAAATCCCGAGAATCCAAGCCTTTGGGAATCGTGAAATTTCATATATCGTTTAATTTGTTTAAACTTGATAATATTAGTAATTATTATGAAACACCCTCTATGTCTTTTTTTTTCTTTCTTTTTTTTGCTTTTTCAGGCTCGTTATATTTATACTTTCCTCCCAGTCTCTGAGCAATCTCTTCACTGATTCTCTGGCTCCCTCCTTTTATCTTACGTTCCTACAAAATATCACATGACACATTTAGAAAACGTGTTAAAATGCATTTGCTTTTTTGGCAAGGGGGAGGGTCGTCAGTGTAATCAACCCCCCCCCCCCGATATAAGAGAACAATATTTATTTTATATACTGGAAATGAAAATGGAACCGGCTTCTGTGGCTCAGGGGTAGAGCGCAGTACTCAAAGCCGGGAGATAGTGAGTTCGAATCTCAGCCGAAGCGGTGATGTTTTCCACGGTCGGCCCCAACCAAGGGTGAGCGCTCTGCAGGCTTAATGGGAAGGTCGTGCCCAACGGCCGTGTTTCACTAACAAACGAGTGCGCCTTTCGGGGGTCCTCGGTGGTATGATAACCAACCCAAGGCCCGCAGGTCCATGTCACCGGCCTGGTTAACGCCAGGATATAAAATGAGAGGAAGCGTATGATACTGCCCTGTCAAGTAGTCCGAAACCGGAATGGAAACTGCAGATGTACATATACTTAGTTAAGCTAGCATTAAAAAAATGGAGGCGGTTACCTCCAACAAAAAAAATATTAAAAAAAAATACTGGAAATGAATTATATAAGTAATTGGAATTATATACTTTGTTTCTATTTCTGAGTTTACTCTGAAATATTTTATATCTGAACGTGGTTTAGAATTACATATACTGGAAACATAATACTGTACTTATTAAAACCTTAGATTTTGTACCTTATTTTTTAAACATATCACACAGACAATTAAAGGTATATATATATATATATATAAAGGGTTAGGGATATATAAATATATATATGTACATGTTTATGTGTGTGATGGTGTGTGTGTTTATAAAGCAAGGCCCAACTTTGATTACCCTCCCGGGCCTGCATCCCCTCCCCTTTGAACATCAATCGACGCAACTGCATATTATATTTCGGGCGTATTCTGGCACTCTTTACATTTACATTTCAGGTATAATATCTCACAAACATTTTGTTGTCTCTTTACCAATTTGTCAACAGTTATTACAGACAGAATGCGCCTTAGGTAAAAGAAAATGTTGATTTCCCACAAAAAAATTGACTGCAGAGATAATGTGAATACGTGTTAAACCTAGAGACTTCATGCAGGATTTCCAGTTAGTATGGAAAGTTTACAATTTTGCTAATGATGCTATGACATATTAAGATTTTAAAAATGTGTCCATCACAATTTTAAGGAAATGGTCTGTCTTTCCTCAAATTGACTTTATAGTTACAGTTTACACTTGATAAACTTGGATCTTCTACATCTTGTCCTTGTTATCTTACGTACGTTATATGATAGAATCTTGTTCTGTGGGTAATCTATATACAGAACCAGACACACAGGTGTGCATGGCCTACGTTCTTGTACCCTGCACGTGATCATTCATAGGTCACGGATACAAACAAAGACCACTTACATTTTTTTTATCTAGTGTCTCCCTACACCTTTTATATCCAGGAGTTTTCAAAGAAGCTGAGAGCTCAACATGAAGTGGGATGTATCATAGAACGAAATATCCTATTTACAGACCTGGCCGCCATTTGTCGTCGTGTAGATAGTGTACACCCCGTTACACTGAGCCACGTACCACAAGAACCACAGCATTGACGCCTCGTACGGCTCTGACGCCACAAACAGCCGTACCACTCCATCAGCGAAAGCACGTACAGGTCTATACACAAAACAAAAGCAGTTTTAATCTTACAAATACAACAAACGAAGGATGATTTCACAAATGCTAGTAAACTTCTAAACTTAGTTGATGAAAGGCCAGTCCATTTGAACCAAAACACGAAAATAAAATAATGGATTTTTTTTATCTTGTGCAAGTTTTAAATTTCCCCGGAGGACAACACTGTAACGTTGTCATGCATGACCTGTCATCTAAAAGTTGAAAATATCATGAAATGGAAAAAAGATCTTGAGGTCTTGTTCATTTTGGTGGATAAGGGTTGGTTCTGTATATTGATATCCAACTGCCTATAATGTTCCTCAGGTGTAACTGATATATTAAAACTGTAGGAATGGCACTAAATCTTTGTCACGCCACCGCTCGGAGCTTACGACTCATAAATGCCATTTTTGTCTTGAAGTGTCGAAAACGATGTATTTTGTGTCCTAAGGGCGTCGTTTCGCATAATTACCAAATAGTTTCTTAGAAATGTGACATTATTTTTCAATGGTATATCGCAAGGGCATATATCGGACAAAGGTGCAAAGGTTCGCGGTACAGATCAAATGTAATAATGTCCCGGTAAGTATTAAAAATATTGTAAATAGGTGGCAATAAACCCACTAGACTCCCCCTCATAGCTACCTGGTCCACACAGTCTCATTGAAGAAATCTTTCATCGTCTTCTGGTCCCATTCCTTTGCTCTCGGAGCTTTCCAGGGGGCGTCCAGTGGTATCTTAAACATACAACATCCTCAACTGAAAGCAACATGCCTATCTCCTCCAAATGGCCCTCGTATTACATTTTTATAAAGTCTTCATTTTTCATATTTTTTTATAGAAAAAAGAACGCAAGAAATTCCCCATACAAATCTGAATCAAACCCTCTTTCGAAAATATTCACGATATTTGCGTTAACCCCACTTTCTAATATATTGCTTCGGCAGCACACATGAAGACATGGAGAATAATTATCCGACATGCAACGACTTTCACCGAATTATCGATCACAACGCTGACGGTAAGTAAAATTATGTTGTAATTTGTGGATCTTAAAAAAAACCATGTTGTTTCTGTATTTGATCATATAACTTCGATTCTTTTATTGGTAGATTGTTTTGGCTGGGGTGAAATGACGGGGAAACATCGCTCTGGCCCAATATGTAATGTTTTACAACTTGTAGCAATACTACTCTATCCGGACCAGCCTAGGGATAATGTTAAGGAGCCTTTGTCCTGAAATCGTACTGTTTTTCAATAAGAAGTGTAATGTACTGGACGAATTACGTTAGCGAAACATGAATATATATACCTCTGCGCCGTATTCGTCCATCGTTCTCACCAAATTGTTCATATCCAGAGACACAAACGGGTTTCCAAACGACGGCAATGGTTCTTGAAAACGCTGATTCTTGCCCTGTCACAAAGGCGAGTACACATTACATTACGGTTAACATAGTACAAAAACTAGATGTGTCGGAACGACACGAATGCCCCCGCCTAGGGCAAATTAGAAACATTTGTTAAATTTTGTAAATTTTTTTAAGTTCAGGAGGTGTCGTATGGTCAAAAGAAGGTTAACGGGGATGAAACGCGAACTCGATCTGTAACTGGTCATTATCTGCCCACACATAAAAAATCAGGGTGGTATCTGCAGGCATTGCGAAAAAAGTCTGTACATGCGTATTTGTCATGAACATTTCTATTTTTCATGAAATTGTCTTTGTTCAGGAGCCGTAAAACGGTCAAAAGAAGGTCAACTGGGACGAAACGCAAACTCGATCTGTAACTGGTCAATATCTGCCCACACACCAAAAATCAGGCCAATATCTGCAGGCATTGCGAAAAAAAAGTCCGTACATGTGTATTTGTCATGAAAATTTCTATTTTTCATGAAATTTTCTATGTTCAGGAGGCGTAAAACGGTCAAAAGTAGGTCAACTTGGATGAAACGCGAACTCGATCTGTAACTGGTCAATATCTGCCCACACACCAAAAATCAGGCCAGTTTTTTGCGAAAAAAAGTCCGTACATGTGTATTTGTTATGAAAATTTATATTTTTCATGAAATTTTCTAAGTTAAGGAGCCGTAAAATGGTAAAAAGAAGGTCAACCGGGACGAAACGCGAACTCGATCTGTAACTGGTCATTATCTGCCCACACACCAAAAATCAGGCCAATATTTGCAGGCATTGCGAAAAAAAGTCCGTACATGTGTATTTTCATGAAAATTTCTATTTTTCATGAAATTTTCTATGTTCAGGAGGCGTAAAATATTATTTTTGTGGCGGGGGCATAAAAAACCCAAAGTACCCAATCAATAATGATTTTGGGAACGTCTTTGATAAAAGTTAATGAAATAAATGTTTTTTTTTTAATCGGCCAGTTGAAATGGCGCTTTTCACTCTATGTTTACCTGATTAAAATGACTAGGAATACAAATTTATATGTTTAAACTGGTTAACTATAAAATAAGGCTAGATGCTTTTTACGACCGGTTGGAAAAGTGCAGTTGGAAAAGTGACGGGAATCACAACGTTAACCCCAAATATAACGTTAAAATTACAGGACGTGCATTACAAGACTTTGCAAGATTGAAATGTTAAGCATATTCCAATTTTCGTCAGCCTGCCTGTTTTATATAAAACATATGACTTACAGCCTACACTCATTACCTAAGAGTTAATATAAGGTGTATTTCATTTTACAAGAAAAAAAATCAAAACTGGGATTTCAACGAGTCTAGAATGTGTTGCTAAATGTCCAAGCTATATTTGTAAAGGATTAACCGACGGGGGTTCTCATACAAGGACAATAATATTTAGTCCAGTGTGTGAGACAGTGTGAATTTACATCTTGGGATTCCACAGAAGTGCAAGGGGACATGTGTAGACTAAGGAATGCGCAATTAAGATGTATGAATCACTTCCATACGGGTCCATAGGTCGGGCACCAAATATAAATATCCCTAATCCAGTCACCAAAATAGGAAGCAAGCGTGCGATGTATCTCTTTTTAATCTAACCATGGGGATAAATGAATCATTTTGCTTTTTTTTGTAGGACGGATTCAATATAAGAGCTGCAGTTCGTGAGATGGTGCACCCTACTCTAAATGGAGGGACCGGGCGTGGTCCCAAAAAAAGCGTTATTCCGCCTTACACGTTGCCGATACACCGAACCTTATCATCAAACTCTCTCCGCAAATTCATTCTCGTCTGGACGCAGTCTACGCATTTCCCCGGCCTCATTGTACCCTGACAGGTTCATTTTTCCCAGTTTGACGAAACCGCTCATAGGGGCTGACTATTTTGCGTACACAATACAACCTGGAGGTCACAGGTCTAATGTCGAAACCACGGGTATACTATTAGTATGAGCAATAAGTTATGTAATCAATCTTATGCGATATCTTGATGAATTAAAAAAAAATGCATGATTAATACTCATAAGTATCTCCTTATGAAAAATAAGTTTCACTCACACAGTCAGACTAGAATGAATCCTTACCTTGTAAGTGAACACACCGTCGGTCTCATCGTACACAGGGTAGGTCTCTAGTCCCAACTCCTTGATCATCCGTAACACATGGTTCTGAGTTGGTCCGACATAAGCCCCACCAAGGTCCACGTAACCAGCCTTTTCATTCTGTATAAAAGAGACAAAAATGACATAAGTCGATCGTATAGGAGTACATGAATATCTTCTTGCATATTAAATGTTCTTGCGTTGAGATAAGTTTGTTTGGTTCCTACTAGATGGCTCTGCAACAGCCCCATCGGCAGATGATGTGATTTCTTAGGCTATGTGGAAAAATGTGGAGAAAGTGTTCCTTACATCACACTTTGCTTCATTACCGACAGTTCAAGACCAAAAACTGGTGTTTCGGAGGCGTGGCCAGATAAAGTTGCGTTACAGCGGTTTAGTGCCATCACGTTAATTGATATAAAAGAGCGCACTGCGCCTCAAATTAAACCCGGTATCAGGCTCTTCATTGTATGGTCCCTGATACCCTTTCGAGCGTTAAGTCTGATAGCTTAATGTCTTATACCCAGTATGTTAAAAGACTACTTTAAGGATAAAACTGCATTTGTCAGATAAAAAGGGACTCAACTCGAGATAATAAACGTGAATGGATTAAATGTATGCGATCTACCATCGAATTATAGCTTCGCCAGGTGGCGGTTTTATCTGTCAGCAAATTTTCGCGAAAAGATTTTAAGAAATTTTGAAGAACAGGGGCGGATTTAGGTGGGGGCGCAGGGGGCGGCCCCCCCCCCCCACTTTTCGACCTTACCAAAACAATCTGGGAAAAAAACTCATAGTACACCGTCACGCTTCCAGGTAAAATGTATGTCTTGCTTTAAATTGCATTTAAGCTAACCCAGATTGCACGATTACAACCTAAATTAAAAAAAAATGTACATCGGGGGGGGGGGGGGGTACATCGCAATGTGAGCCCCCCCCCTTCTAAATTTCTGTTTCCGCCCCTGAAGAAAATGTGTGGGCGGTTACGAAAACACCCAAGGAACTATTAATTGAATTTAAAGTGTACTTTTATTACAGCGATATCGTTATAACAGAACATTTTATCGGGCTTAGTGGGCAACTTTAGAACAATTTGACAATGCATGTCAAAGATATTTGAATTCGGTGCGCTTTCTAGCAAAAAGCACACATACTGATATCCAAGGAATACGAGTACTTCCTTGAAGTACCAAAACTCAGAACAGTAAACTGCCTTCCCCTGATCTCCGGAAATTCCTCTTTTCTTATCTTTTCATTCGTTCACTTGTAGGATTTCTCCTACAGATAAAACAAAACAACATAGTGATTAAATTTAAAGGTCTGTTCGAATTAGGAATAGTTGTAATAATTAAACCAGAATATTATATGCTGCCAGTCTTTGGGTACAGCCTTTTGATTAAAGGGCTATACAATCGCGGCGGTTGCCGTCAAAAGGATCCCCTTATGTTGATTGACGTTATGGTCCATAGCACGTCAAAATGACTAAATGCCGTCTTATAAGGAGCAGTCATATCTGCCAGTTTCACCAACAGCAGTGAAAGAGGTCTGGTAAGAAGCGGTGATGTCTTACTCACTTACACCTACCCTAGCTGTATAAGTACGTCCGCCGACACGGTCTCGTGCTTCCAGGAGCAATACATTCAGTCCATACTCGTCTAGCAGCTTTGCAGAAGATAAACCTGTGATAAGTAGAACATTATAATACTTACCAGGTAAACACAGGCTTGAATAATGTAATAACTAATTCCTGATTGACGAAGCAATGACCAAAAAAAAAAAGATAAATCTGGGACCAAACATAATTGGTTGCATTTGGTAAGTTTTATCATATTTTGCTGTTTTAAACTGCATTGCCTGGTGTAAATATTTGGCCGAAATAGGATTTTTGGATTGTTTTTGTGATTAATGAAACATATCTACCCGGGTACACTGACACTCTCATGATCTAATCATTTTATTTCACTGCAGTGCTCATTAATATTAAATTATTCATATCCTATTCCCAAGTAAGGCTTGTCTCCACATTTAAACCAGACACTTGTCATACATATATTATTACATTGGCATACTCATGAGATATTGAAGGGCCTTGTTTAACCTATAAAAATCAGACACATGTCATGCAAGTATTTAGATTACTTTCGCCGTAAGATACGGGGAGCTTGGCCGTAGAGGAAACTGATAATCATGCACAAAAATAATGGCCTGTTAATCAAGAAGAGGTTTATGGCTATGCTATAAGGCATTAACCAGAATGAGACCAAAGGGCCTTGGCCATGAAATAGTGGAGACCTTGTTTACCCTTTAAAAATCAGACACCTGTCAAGCAAGTATTTGGATTACTTTGGCCCAGAGATACCGGGAGCTTGCAGAAGAGAATTTTAGGGATCAGATATTCTGTCACAAAATAAATGCCGGGTAATCAAGGAGAGCTTTATGGCTATGCTACGGCAAAAGCCAGAATGAGACCAAAGTCCTAGAGCGAAGGACTACAGAAAACTGAAAGGTTAACAGCAAGAATACACAATCAGCCAGAGTCCACAGACACGCTGAGATCAAGCACATTCTTTCACTTTAATTAATATTAAATTATTCTAGTGAAAAGGCTTTAATACAATTGCATGACTGTTAATTTCAAAAAGCTGTAAACCGTAAAAACTGTAAAAAGTCATAAATTATCAAAAATGTAGTCACCCCAAATGACATGCTTTCACCAAGATCAATATATGATCAGATATAATGTATATTCTATAGTATTGGGGTTCAGTCTTCAAATTTGCATGATGACAGTGATATAGTGAGATGAAGCACAAACTTTCAATTTTCAATTAGTTACACGCTGACTATACATGACAGGCGCGACTCTAAAAAAAGAGTGTAATTTATCATGCAAAAAAAACCTAAAAAATCAAAAGTCACCAAATTGACGGGGGCGAAACTAATTTCGGCATGTGGTGCACTTGGCCAATGACGTACACATATACAAAACTTAGTATTTGTCCAGCAATTGTCAGGAAAAGTTTTTAGATTTACATGTTAACTGACATGACCACTTGAGAAAAATCAAGTATAACCTGAAGAGATTACACCTTCCATAAATTAATATGCATTAGAACTCGGGGTCTAGGTGATTTTTAAATTTGTTTTGGACTTGCCGCCGTCTCGAGCTCAAATATCAAGCGGGAGTAATCTGAAAATTCGTAAATAAATATCAAAAGTAATTTTAATATAGAAGGTGTATACACCTAATACTGATATAAGTGTCTACCTTACCACTGATGCCTCCCCCAATAATAATCACGTCATATTTGGCTGCCATTTTGACTTATTTGACGAGAGATCTCTAAGCTGGATATTCTGCAAGTATTTAAAACTGTTTTACAGTGTATGATATGAGTACATCTCTTGGTTAGACTGAAGTCCGTGTATGTTAAAATATCGCCTATACAAATAACATTCTACTTGGGCAACCTTTGAGTGAATTTTTGAGTGTAGAGAAGGGATAATATATTAATTTATGTGCCAAATAAATGCATGCTCATACATAGAAACCGCGAAGGGGAGAAATTTGGGGTCATTGTCACCGAAAATCATAGATACGATACGAAAAGTATATGCGCAGTTCTAAAATAACATGGTGTTGTCACATGCATGTACAGGTAACGCTTTATACCACACGTATAGTGTGAATATATTATGCTAAATAGTTGATGTGCTGTATGGTATCTGATTACAGACATTTTGCAATCGTTAAATTGGCAGTTGAGTTTTTTCCCCGTAGTGATGCACAATTCAACTCTGTACTCACAAGCGAACTACTCTGAGAGTTGTTGAGGGATTGTGGGTTTAGACATCCTTAACGCGCACTTCAGCTAAATACAACAATGGCGTAAATAATAATACAGTAAAGACTTCGATACAGATCATTTGAAAATTTTGGATCAGAGATTTTATGTACAAGATTGAGTTGTGCTACGGACGTAATGAAATAAGTAACATCTGGTAAGCATGTGCATGTTCTATGTAGAATTTTTTTTTCTGGAAATGCGATGAATTTAGATTTTGAAATCGGACCGGTGAGACAACTAGTCCCGGACTTCCCCACAATCCCTGACTGAATAAACAAAGCAACTCGTGAGAAAGCACCGTTAGTTCAGCAATGGGATGACAGGTGGACATATCTGTATGGATATATGTATAAAAATAAATTTATGTATTAATATAGATATTAAACGCGAGGTTTTTGTTTGTAGCTATTATATTTTGTATTAACTATTTTAAGTTACTTTATTACAAAAGGAATACTGGGAGTCCGTCTGGTGGTAATCTCATTAAAGTCCAAGGAGCCTCTGGTTGTAATTCAGACAAACAAGAGTTATCATCAAACATAATCTCAGCTCTGGCTCAGTTGAGGGTCCTAAACAAAGAGATCATTTCTCAACTTATTTTATCTCTTAACATCTACCTGAGTAATTGTAATTTACTGACACATTTATAAGGACCTAATCAATGCAAAGTGCATGTTGCAAGGGGCCGATACAGGATCTCAGTGGGTGCGTGTGTGTGTGTGTGTGTGCGTGTGGAGGGGGGCATCACCCTGACACAAGTGCCTTAAGTGCGAGTAGGTTTTATACAAAACTCTCACATGCAGGAGTAGAAGATATGGATATTCCGGCAGTCTGATAGGGGAACCATGCATTTGCGACCACAATAAAATATTTTTGAAGTTTTTATGACCTTTGAGTCCTACTTATTAATATTAAAGAGGGTGTTCGCCTGACATATTGTATAAAACCCTTTAATAAGCATGTAAGTTGTCGCCTTTATATTACAGGTGTTTTTTTTTGTTGTGCGCAGGAGTGTCACATGTGTCTGTTGACATTCTGATTCGTGTAGCGCAGGCATAGTTCGTTGGGAACCTCGCTTGTTGGGGTATGAAGTGTAGAGACTCGGCGTTCTTTCTGAAGCGTGGAAACACAAAGTTCTTTTGTTCTAAATGTTTCGGGTCTGTTCATGTGCGTGTGTATTGTTCTTTGGAATTTTCCATTTCTAGAATTTTCGGATGAGAAGCTATAAATTAGGGGCTGTGTTTAGAGCTGGCAGAAAGGAAAATACCAGCGAGCACTTCTTAAGAGCGTTACTTCTCGTCAGTTTTGGGCCTTACCGATGATTGCAGTGGTATCAGATATTTAACTGACTTTAAACAAATTTAATACGGACTGTCTCCAGTTTGCCTTTGGAATATTACTTTTTACGTTGATTATTGGTTTAAAGGTCTCTTGTTGAGCTGTGACAGTGGTGGTATTCAGAGATCAAAGCCTAGGATCCGGACACTGGTACTGTGCATTTTGTTGTTATACTCTCTAATTGTATTGATTTAGTGTATTGTATTGTAGGATTGTTCTAAGAATAAATTATAATCATTTGTAAACAAATACACTGATTTCTTTATTTATTCCTCTAGACATTTCACGCTGCCTATAGTGTTGCTAATTCTGATTATTTTTTTTATCTCCGTAACAAAATTTATGCTCGTCACTATTACGTGACCTGTTGTTATTGGGTTCCGTTACAATTATTTGAAATGCTCATTTTGCTCATATATCTCTAAGTTCTTGTCCTTTTTTATGCCGGACTTTCACCACGGTCCTTAAAAAAGGGAAGATTATCGGATGACCTTGTTCTCCAATATTGGGCTTGCCGAAGCCTCATGGAACTCCGTTGACTAAATAAATGTATATTCGTGTCTTGACATTCCGACCCTTGACAATCCTGAAACCTTGCAATTCGACGGTCTTATATAAATAACGAATGAATCCCTTTTAATTGTCTTTGACAATTCGACAGTCTTTGATTCCGACTATTACATTGTATTTACGGCGCAAACAGGGATTAGGATGTGTATTTAACTTAACAATCCGACATGTTTTCTCTTTTCCCTTTGATTTCAGACATCACATGACACGCTCTTAAGATGTGACGGTGGGCTATAGGCTACTTGTTATTAAATCAATACCATGGTCGGCTAATTATGGTCAGTTTGCTTCTTTTATAGTAGCCAGGCCCGCTGTACCATGGAAGGCTAATTGATTGTGTTTGGAAGACAAACAGCGGTTCTCCCTCTATGTAACTAAGATTAATTAGGTTGTCTGTATCACTTTGATTAGCAACAAGCACTGTGCGTATCTATACATAATGAAGTTTTGTATAGTAATTGACTTTGTGACTACACATCTAATACTTATAAAAGGAATTCGGTCCACTTTTATTCGCAATGTTCTCTGGAGCCGCGTTGCGTATGATAGTGTACCATACCTCATTTTAAAGGTTATTATCCCCGCAGTCACAAAGGCGATATGAGAATAAATAATTTTAAGGTACACATCATTTTGAGTGATTTTTCCGACTTGCGTGGAAACTGCCATCGAAAACGGCCGAACAGCTTTCGGCAAAGAACGGATTTTCTTCGTGGTCACCACTAGTGAAGGATTAGGGACTGTTCGTGCATATGATTAACGTCATTTCTTTCAGTTACAGACTTAAGCATATTTGGCCTCACATTTGACCGAGGCTCTGACCCATGTGCGTGGTCAGTCAATGTGAAAAACATTTCACACTCGCTTTATGAAAAGAATTAATTATTCTTAAAGACATTAATGACAAAAACCTAATACAATGTCCCCATTTCCGGAAAAGGGGTTAGATTTAGGTTTAATCGCGGTTTTCCAGGCCTCAAAATTGGCCTGAAACGATTTAAAAAAGGTTGCTGCTGAAAAGGGGGACGGACCCCCTGGACTACCTTTTTGATCCGCTTCTTCTACTAATGATGTATGCACATTTCCGTTTCTTTCTTCAGGAGCAGTTTCCTTACCTTAAAACCTACATTTAATTTATCTATCAGGTCTTCCTTACACCAACCTATTCTTCAAACGTCCAACTATAGTAACCAGTTAAAGATCATCGAAAACCTCAGTGACCCCAAGTCCCATTCCGGTTTGCAAATGTAAACATCATCACTGACCAGGTCTTCAAGGTCAACATGCCGGTGTATGAATTTCTTGGCACGAGCACAGCGCCACAAAGAGATGTTAATATTTTTGGTACATATCTTATTGAGACAGTAACCAAATGAAATTCTATTTTCTTTTAATTTTTATTAATGAAATGACCCAACATTCCTCTTCTCAGTTTATACCTCTCCCCAACCCCGGTAAAAAGCCCGGTACACCGGGTTTATCAGCTGATTACGTTCCAGTGGGACGCAGATCGATACGACGCATGTTGTTTCAGAGTACCCGCAGAGACGCGGCTCGATCAGACGCGGTTCACTGCTCATGCCTAGAACGCCCTCAGAAACGTACGACGCGGTTCAGTGCTTTTGTTTGTATGAACGCATCACGAGTCGCGTCAGGCAGGCTATATCCTGCTCGTGATATACTCAGGTTATATTCGCTGTTAATTTGTTAATGGAATATAACACTGTGGTTAATTTATTTGCACATTTTAATTCATGTTTGACTTGAAATTAACTGTTGTGTTGAATGTCCCTAGAAAACAGGTAGGTATTGTCATTTATGGAGTTTGAATGGCCAAAGGCTAAATTCTGAAATGTTTCATGATACTCCCTGCATATATTTTTCAATTTGTATCAACCTCACTCTTGTGTGATATAATTAAGCTGTTTCGTGCAGCCGAAAACCACTCTGCCGCGAAGGGTTCTCTTAAAGTGTTATACAAACATTAATCTACCCCTGATCATGTAACCTTTGATGTGATTATTAAGGCACGTGCAACCATAACTATCTAAATAAACATCACAACATCTGCATTGTCCATTAATATTATACGCAATAGCTTATTACTGGTATCATCAAACATTAAAATCCGTTTATATATATCGAACAATATTGTATCTCTCTCTCTCTCTCTCAGTTATATATTTTTCTATGAGACGTCTGGAATCCAAGAGAATATAAAGCTTTCTCTCTGTATGTATGTATAGTGGCGCCACATGTATCTCAATATATATATATATATATATATATATATATATATATATATATATATCCCTAACTCTCTCTCTCCCACTCTGTATTACATTATATACGACGCGTCATATTTATCGTTATCTGACAAAATAATGTTATTAAATGAGACAAGGATAAGGCCAATAAATTTTACCATGCAGAGCAAACGTTTGGACGATTCATGCTTTTGTATGAGACCTATATGCTTTCACCAAACTTTAAAAAAATAACTCTGACTAGTACAGGTCGCGGATAAATTCCAAATTTAGTTTCAATATTTTTTTACCTTAATTGGTTCACAACTATCTTAAACACTATGATTAAATCACACTAAACTGTCTCTCAAGATGTCTTAGACGTATTTATTTTTTTTTTCTAGCTGATGAATGATAATATATATTAAAGTTTAACTTGCTATATATTAATATTGGTAACAATCACGTTATATGAGCGATAATAGAGGAATTATTAGACAAAAGGCTCTGTTAGCCATAAACATTTAATGGAATCAACTTATTATTAAGCTAAAATGTCTCGTTATCTTTTAGAAAAGTTTTTTTTCCTATCTGAATCGAGGTTTGTAAATGATTTAAAAACAGTGTTACATTCATGTTTCATCATAAATTTTTCCTTCTCTCTTTCTCACACACTCGAAATCAATCAATCATGCTTATAGATCTGCTCAGTTAGCACAAGCAGCGAATACACCACGCATTTCAGGTCATTTTTATTTATTACAGGACCTATCTTATAAATGGCCTAACAAAGACCGTAGAGGGCTTTTGACCCCGAGTAATCAGTAGTAAATTTGTAGAATAAGTCAGGTTTTATAGTGTTTATAAATTAAAATACGTTCACGCATTTTTTTACGTTATATTTATCATTTGAGGAAACACATTAACATATAAATGTGGAAAAAAATACGTATATAACGAACGTATATGTGAAACGTCGTCAAGCCGAGATGTCGTCGTACACGAAATCGTCCAGCTCAATTATTATTTAGTAATTTTGACACCAATTATATTCTGTTTGGGATATTTATGTGGTTTATTTACATCCCATACGTGGTTATATAGTCAGACCGCGCGTATTTGATTGTAGTATTAGCGCGTATTTGTTTGTTTCATACTCATATGAAAACATCGGTATTCGGACAGTTTTTTTCCACTCTGGCCGTGACCATTTCATACATCTACAAACTGTAAAGAATGGTTAAATTATAGTTTTACAAATGTTAATACTATTGAATTGAACCTCCATATCGTCCAAAAGGACAGGCTATAAACGTCTTGCCCGGGGTATGTCTCGCCGGGCTACGTCTCAACGGGCGCCGCTATGGTTAACAGGGCGGCGCGTCTCAGCGGGCTGCGTCGTAATGAGCAGTGAAATTAGCCATACGTCCTATCGATCTGCGTCTTTCAGGGATGACACCTATCAGCTAGTATTATATTAACTAAAACAACAGTATAATCATCAGTTCATAGTGTCAGAACGCTACTTCTCTGTTTACTCCTCTTTCGTCAAATGTATTGGCATGTAAGCTTTTTCTTTGTTTGAAACGGTTTAGCATTTTTTTCGTGTGAAAATTGTAAGCATTAACGAAAGTATCAGCTTATGTTTAAGATCAACTGTCCAATCCAGTCCGTTTATAATAACCTTTCATTTTTAATGGAACCTTTCACTTGGTTCATTAATATCATTCCAATTGACTGATCACTTTCGTAGTCGTAAAACCCCTCAATTTGCCACATCATGACCTATATAGACCTGAAACATAATGGATATATATATATATATCAATTTATATGCGGTTGCAAAAGGCAACCTGTCATCACCGAGTTGAACCAGCGTAGTTTTCTCAAGAGTAGTGTGTTTATTTTTAACCTTCTCCTGCAGTTAGGAATTGCGGGGATGTCCAGGCTAGTCGTCTCATCGGGCTCAACAGATTTCAGTCATCCTCTTGTGAGTACAATTTTTCCCGGTGTTGAATTATGCATCGCTATGAAAAAAAAAAAAAAAACTTGCAGCGAATTTAACGAATGCAAAATGTTTGTAAACGGATAACATACAGTACAACTACAATTTTGCATAATATATTCACACTATACGTGTGTTATAAAGCGTTACCTGTACATACATGTGACAACACCATCTTATTTTAGACTTGCTTATCTACTTTGATTTTCGATGACAATGAACCCTAAGTCCGCAACCTTCTAGTTTCTATGTATGAGAATGCATTTATTTGGCACATAAATTAACATATTATCCCTTCTCTACACGCATTAAAACACTAAACAGCTGACAAATAGTATGTTACATGTACAGGTGATATGTTATCATATATTGCACTTCAAGCCGAACCCGGAGATGTACTCATATCATACCCTGAAAGAAAGGTTCCTATACTTGCATCATATCTAGCCTAGAAAGCTTTCATTAAAGAAATCAAAATGGCGGTCAAATACGACGTGATTGTTATTGGGGGAGGCATCAGTGGTTAGGTAAACACTTCTACCGCTATTAGGTGAATACTCATGCTTGTACATCTAAAAAAAATCTCTTTTGATATGATGTGTACTTTGTGATTACTCCTGATTGTCGTTTGAGCTTGAGACAGCGGCAAGTCGATAATAATTTCAAAATCATCTGGACCTCGAGTATTTGTCTATATATAAATTATTGAAGAAGTAATCTCTCATCCCCGAAAGCAAAGGAAAATCAAGAAAAAAGAACTCAGTCCTGTCATGCGTATTTCACTTCGTCATATTTTTCCGTAGTTTGATATTATTAATTCTGTACCAAACTTGTATCTTCTTAATCTTTCAGGTCGGACTTGATTTTTCTAAAATGGTCATGTCAGTGAATATCCAATGAATGGTTGCAAATCTATTACCAACACTTGTTTCATAATTAATTAACAGAACCATATGTTTTATGCATTATGTGTCAATTTTATTCGCAACAACACATTACAAACGTGGGCTTATACAAACAAAAATTTAGATGAAAAAAACACACAACAACATACAGCAACAACTGCCTGAAAAATTGAACCTGTCAGTGTTCGTAAAGGGCAGGGAAATGCGTGGACAGCGTCCAGGCGAGAATTTAGAGAATTTTGCGGAGAGAGTTTGGTGGTAATGTTTGGTGTATTGACAAAATGTGAGGCGGAATACCACTTTTGGACCACGTCCAGAGTAGGATGCACCATCTGAAGAACTGTAGCTCATATATTTTATCCGTCCTGAGAAAAAACTTTAACCTTTTCTTTTTTTCACTATTTATTATTCAAGGTACATGATACATAAATAATATAAGCACAGGGTATTTTCTTCCAAGATATTCTAACAAGTTGACCTATATAATATTTATACAAATAGACATTTCCTGTCTAGCTAACATGCAAGTGAACTTGAAATGAACATCTACTTTTGGTTTGTCGAATACGCAATTCGTGTTCCCATAAATATTTCAGACTTGCATTGTTACCATATTTATGTTTACTTATGCATATTTTACCAAATAATAAGTATTTATAAATTATTCTGAGGTCATGTGTTATAAGTACATGTGAACTCATAAACCCCAACCCTTGTGAATGTACGGGTAACAGGCCCGAGCTGTAGTGAACGTACGAGTAATGCTCACATGAATCCGTTGCGAGGTAACGTTTCACGCTTCATATAAAAAAAGGGTGTTACTAGTCTTAAGATCCGAGCTTCACAGAACACCATGTCGAGATATTGTCTCAGTAGTATGTTACGGAACCCAATAACAACAGATCACGTAATCGTGATAAGCACAAATTTCGTTACGGAGATAAAAAATCAGATTCTGCAACACTAGCGAGCGTGAAATGTCTAGGGGAATGAATAAAGAAGTCATTGGTTTTTTTTTGTTAACAAATAATTAAAATTTATTCTTAGAACAATCCTAACATTACAATAAACTAAATCAGTACAATTACACAGTATAACAATAAAAAATGTACAGTACTAGAGTGTCCGGATCCTAGGCTTTGATTTCTGGATACCACCACTGTTACAGCTCAACAAGAATCCTTTAACATAAATAATCTAGATGAACAGTTCCTGTAAATCTTCTCAGAGAATAGTCCGATTTAATCTTGAAATCAATCTGTTGTAATCCAAAAGTGAAGTTCTGGTAATAATCCCAAAGGCAAACTGAAGACTATTCGTATACAGTCTGTTACAAAGTCCGAAGAATATCCATAAGTTCTCGTTTATCGGCAAGGTCCCAAAACTGACGAGAATGTAACACAATGGATCACCGCTCCGGTTGTCTCTTTAGACAATAAATTTTGATGTTGGCCCTTTAGTATACCGGCAATCCCAACCGCACTTCGGAATTCACCATAGGCAGATTAGACGTTTGACTTTCAGACAATTCATTATACAGTATTATGTCACAAGCTGTAGAGTTGATCATATATTCGATTACACTTTGATCACTCGCAATTTCTGTACAATTCTCGGCTTCGTTTGACGGTGACAATGACGAGGTTCATGGCCTCGGTATGTAAATAACTCTAAGACTGTGTGTAATATAAGATAATACAATTTTTAGAATTATATTGATTAGTAGAATTAGTTTGTTTATAATGAAAGGCAAAAAAGTGGTTTTAGGAGTTCCCATGCAAGATGGAACAGATCAGCGTTTGTTAGAATAGATGTTCATTTACAGCAGCTCTATAGGATAACATTGATAAATGTATAACTAGAATAAATGAATGTTAATGGGGTTACCTTTGAGATGCATATCAATCTAATTAGTATAGTTACAATGGTCTTAAAGCATCCTATGTTACATTTACAGTGTTAATTTTTTTAAAATTAAAGTTCTAGTTATTTTCGCCTATTTTGACACCACAGTAACATCATTGAAAATGTTCAAGATGAAATCAGTGGTCTGGTTAATTACTGAAACAACCTACCAGCTTACAGGTGCCAGTCCAATTTAACTGTATGGGCTTTTCCTGGTACTCTGAGCCAAGAGCTGATAGCGCCAGTTATCAAGTAATGTCGAAATCTTCCTCACCCTTCATGTGCTACTTTAAGTTAGTTCTTATGATCCACATGTAAATTTTCAAGATGAATAAACAACTAGACCAACAAAATTTATTTGGCACTGCAGAAAATATAAATCTATGTCTTTGAAATTTGTTTGCAAATATAAATGTAATATAATTGTCAGGGGTTATTCTGTATATCATTAATGTTCAAACTTTGGTGTTAAATGCATTAAAATTAAATGCATTTCAATATAAAAACTGTAAAACTTAATTGTTTTAAGAACTTAGTCCTAGGAATGTGTAACTATTTGTCCCTATTCCGTCTATAGGAGTACTTGAGGATGTTGTAAAGAAAAACAATTATTAGACTACCTATATATATATATTGAAAGAATGAACACCAAGTTTTGGTAACTCTAACAGCCAAAATACTCAAGACTGTACTAGCTTTTAATTTAAGGGGGGGGGGGGGATAAAATAAGCATTCCTTATTTCCACTCCCTGAGGTGGAAATAAGGCCTGCCAAAATGAAAAGCAAAGAACTGTAAAGCAACCATAAACCAGAACGAGACACAAACCCTCGCGTGTTTTACCAGATTGATAAAGTGACATTAGAAATTTTATGATTATACATGATTATAACTATGACGTTTTATAAATCTTTATCTATTATTTCCACTTATATATCAATGGTCGATCCGAGTGTGAACAGGAGCCGCTGGTGTAAACATATTCTCTCTCTCTCTCTCTCTCTCTCTCTCTCTCTCTCTATATATATATATATATATATATGGCCCTTTGACCAGGTGAACTTCACACCCTCGTTATCAGCGTTTCACACCTAGAACTAACTCACCTGGACCTCCCCGAGACGGTTGCAGGCCCTGGCACTGAGGATTTATTTGGCTGGGCAGCGTATGTTTTTTTAAAGTTTGGAGTTTGAAGACATAACCATCACCTTAACCGCAAGAAAAGTTTATAACTACCGTTATTGAGCGATTTCGTGAGGTTTGGTAAAAAATTTAATTCTACAGGTACCCACTTTTGATACCTCGACCTATGGCACAAATAAGTCTATGTATTAAGATCGCAACAATAACTGATCCTTTATATGAACCAGATCTGTCTGATAACTTGTGCTCTAGTTTTATTTTTTAGCGGTTTGAATAAAATGGTTCATTCTTTTGTTTCACGCTTTTCCCTTGAGCAGCTATGGACTTCTATGTTACAGTTTACAGTTTACTGGATCCCGGAATCATTTTAAGGTCACACCGGTAACTGAACACCAAGAGGCCGTTTGTTTTACGCTGGATGACACCATTAAACCAGACGGCACCAAACCTGCAATCACGGGGTATGGTTTTATCTTTACACTTACTCAATACAAATTTTCATAAGATAAATTTGGTACAGATGCGTTATATATTAAATTGATATATACACACATATATGCGTTAAATACGACGTTTCCTTGATTTTAAAATTGCTCATTCTAGCATCTTTCACTTTTCATTAGCTTCATTACTTTAAGGCTGGATTCATGGTAGTTCAAGGTACTGTATAATGTATATTTTATAGTTTCATCGGTGCCAATAAAGCAAGTGAGATGTTTTTAATGACGCCAGAGGAGAAAAAAAGAACTATATGTCAGGGGTACGCCAGAGTGTTTGAGACAGACGAAGCTCTGCAGGTAACTACAATTAAAAAATAATATAATAAAGTTCAAATATAACCTAAGTCAGTAGAGCGCCCACCTTCCACAAGACAGAATATACGAACAGATCTTAAAGACGAGGCTTCCGTTTTAATCGAACCTTCCACTTCAAAAAGTTAAGAAATGACATATTTCCTGTTGAATGCTTCAGGAAAGTCTTCGATTCTAATCATATTCTTAACTTTTCAAGCAATTATCAACATGATAATCTGAATATTATTCTAAAAAAGTGCGTTTGGTTTTTTCTATAATGCGGTCACTTTGTTTGTTTAAGGTCACATAAACACATCTGCAAAACTTCATAGGTTTCTAGGAAAAATAAAATTTCCATCAATATGTCTGCAGAACCCCTTTTCCTTTGAGATATTATCCTAGCATAATCTCATGTTCAGCACACTACACGTGAATGTAATACCATATAAATTCATGTTATCGTATTTCTTTCTGCTCGCTAAGCCTGTACATTTTAAGGAGAAAAACTGGTGCGAGGAGCAGTGGTCCGGCTATATTGCAGCCCTGCCTCCTGGATTCCTGACAAACTTTAGGAGGTAAGTAAGGTATTTAATCTATGCATTCGATAATTGGAAATGTTACTCAGTGAGCGCATATCTCCGCAAACGCAAACCAATCCTACATGATCCCCTATTACCCGGATCCGTACCAAACCTTAATGGTTGTTCTTACATGCACCTTGATTATTTAGCACACAACCAGACAGATGACAGATGACACTCTGCAAGAATCTTAAAAGGCAAAACAATCCACCGCATTATGCGTATCCATTTGATGTGGGTTTCTCTTACATGTGAACCAGCCCACCGCAACGTTCCATGGAAATCTGTTACAATTACGTAATCCTGACTACATTAAAAATCTTTAGTAAAACTATAACCTTTCTGTCGACCGCATAGGACTGATCATGATCACAGGTTACGATGTTCCCCCAAAGAATTCTTCAGATATATTTTTAACAAGGAGTACTGTAAGCTTATGGTCAGATTGTGTCCCTGTGGTTCAAGCAGATGAAGGCCTACTAGATATAGCCGTGAACACACGACTCAATAGACATAAATTTGGCTGGTAAGCCTGACGCTAGTACGCTGGTCGCAGACTCTCTAATTTTAAAGGGATGAAATGCCGCTGTACTGGACAGAGAAGAAGTTTCGATGCGTCAAAGGCAAAATGGTGGTACCTTGCTAGAATTTAACTACACTGATAATCCCGTTTTAGCCAGTCCGAGATTAAGCAAATACATGGACTATATTACGTTTACTTAGTCAGCTTTTGAGCTTAACCTTAGTTCATAGGTTAATACAACAAACACAAACAATAGAAATTTGCATTCTAAGGAATGCAAGCCTCCGCCCTGTGAGGTGCTCCCCAGCCCGCATTTGCATTCATTTAATGGGCTCACACTTCCAGTTTTATTTGTGCATACGTGACTATACATTTGTGAATATTCCTTGATGAAGTTCCTGAATCCAGATCATAAGACGGATTACATCAAAATCTAATCGATTTTTCATTTACTAATTCCCGAAATGCCCTTAAATTATGCGTTATGTTGTGAACAAAAACACTCGAATTGGGATGAACGCATTCCCTCCTGGCGGATACAATTGTCAACATATGTCACATCGTATTGGGTCTAGGAAAGAGTTTCAATGATAATAAAAAAATAACTTCCGGGTTTGTTTCTCCAATGATTTCCCTTCAATAATCCTTCTTGTCTGATTAGTTTGTTAAACACGTAAACATGCAACGTGAACAACGTCACACCCCCTAAAGGAATGGACACTCCAGTTATTTGTAAACGGTGAACTAAACCGGCGGAAACTCACACGTACACTCAAAAGGATGAAAAAGACATGAGTAAACAAAACAATGAAATATATTTAAAGTACACTTACACTTCTCTAGAGAGGCGTTCCACACAAATGTATGGATGATCACTAGAGTCCATATAAGCACAAAAAAGTCCTGTTTACCCCTGAATGAACACTACAAATGAGAATTCCACTTGTTTACACGGCTGCTGATCACATGACTAACGCACTCGTGACATTTGAACTAGTCCAGGATGCTTACACTGTGTATAAGCGGGCGATCTCTACCGCTTCACGCCTCTAAACGAATCTTTGTCGACACCATTCTCCACTGAAGAACGCGCTCGTATTAAAAAAAAAGAGAAAATCCTGGACCCTTAACAGATAGACCCAAGACCTTCTGTTTAAGGTATAAATTGTCTTGGTCTGTTACTGCAATGCTACACGGTAGAAACACATCGACGGATTTACAAGTCCTTTTGTAAAATACGATTCCACTCTCAAGCCGTTTAGAGAGGACTACGTGGCCGTCCGCAGACAAACGGTCAGACTACACTTTCTGGCGCGCTGACTCAGGAGATTGTGAAGTCCTTCCAGCATCCACAGCTTATATAGGCTTGCTGACGTCACACATCCTGACCGTCTTTTGCCTCACACTATTATGCGGCCTGTTATTAAGTGCATGAATACTGAAATGGACATGCCTCCAGAGAGTAAATACAACACGCCTTCAGAGAGCAGTATGCAGGTGCTTTGCCTTTTAAGTACACATAAACAATTATATTACAGGAACCGTCTAGACATGGACCAATTCCAATAGAATAATGACTGTACTGAAACTAACATCAAATAAGACACCTGGGTTTTTTAATTATGTTCTTACGCTAACATCTTTACATGACACTCCATTTAAATGTATAACAAATCATAAAAAAAAACAATCATCTGGTTAAACGCCGTCTTGATATTTGCTTCATACACTTAAAACGTGATCATTTATATATATGTACAATACTAACAAGTCATAATAAAAATCATTTTTCAAATCAATGCCAGAAAGTCGTGCAGATAAAAACAAAGAAAAATCCCTTTAACCAAAATAAAAAGGTATGGTTGTCAGGCACCGCTCGCGTCAATTCTAACCTCCGCATCAATTTTTTTTAGTTTGATTTTCAATAGAAACTAATAATTTTGAGCTCCGGCCGCTTCGACATTTCTTACAAGAAAATAAAATAATACTATTTTGATCAGATTTCCTTTTGTTATGTAGTGATTTACCGGATTAGCAAAACGATTCTGTTATTATCATGCTTTTTCCTGATCATATGACATGATTATCGAAACATACAAAAAAGGGGGAAAAATCGCCCTCGCGCACTGTTTAAAAAAAAAGAAGTGCCCGATAACCAAAGTTTTTTTTGGCCTTAGATAAACTTCCTTAGGTTAAGATTTTTACAATATTTTAAGCAATTATTAAATGCAAATCAGATGTGTCAAAGTAGATCAATTTGTCTGATGTGAACTCTGTATAAAGCCTCGGATTTCTGCTGACTTTTACCTGGATTACCTGATAGTAGTGGTAGGGCTTGGTTTATTAATCATGATCGATGACTGAAGTAAATAAAACGCCCAATGATCGATAATTAATCTTCTGTATAAATTATACCTAAATATTGCCCGAGTAAAATCAGTCCAACTCGTACATCGCACTAAATGTTAAACGTAACTGCCCGTTTGTTGACACCTGTTTGCTGCACAACGTTTATGTTAAAGTTGCCCGCTACTTTGTGTTCCGTCTTAATTATATCTTTGACAGGATTAGAATATTTTCTGAATAACATGTTCTTTGCATGTGCATATTTAATCGTTTATTATCAATAATGAGAAAGTCCAACCAATTTAATCGAAAATGAAAGAAATGACCAATCATCGATATAATCGATTATTTCGCACACCCCTAATAGAGTACTCAAAGTGATAATATGATTATTTTGTATTGAAATTTCTTACCACCAATTACCTCTAGCCTGTGTTTGTGTTTTTTATCAAGTCAGCTGATTATCCAGCACAGGTAGGTTTAGCTTTGTCTATGGCATATATATATTTTATATCCATCAGTGGACTGGGTCTATCAGCTGTCCGTAATGCTTAGCTATATATTTTTATAACTGACATGTGTTTGATCATGTTTGACCTCACATATATTTGGCAATAAATATTCACTAATTTTATTTTTTATTATGCCTATTATAACAGGACGTTAAACAGAAGCCGTGGGACCTGGCAGAGACATTCTCCCCGGATTTCGTTGGTTGTGTGGTTTCTCTCCGTCCAGGGGATCAGAGCAACTGCAGTTCTTGTCAGCTACCTGCTGGTCTGGAAATAATAGAGTTGTCCAGGACAGTCCTATAAGGAAAGGAAGAACTGTGGGCACAGAAAGCCAACCTATTAAACATTATATATCCTAAACTGAATCCATCTTTCTATTTCTCTCAATGTATGTCTGCATCACTATAGGTTTTTAACGTATCACGTGTTACTTGTTTTAAGATTCCGTGACAGTATGAGAAATCTTATTTCATGCATTTTGGATAAAAAAATATATCATTTAAATTGAGTTTATGGATTTATATAAAATATTACAGGCTACACGTATTTGGCCTGGGGTCCTCCTGCCGCCTGCTATATCTTAGGTGGGAAAATGTACGCCTTAGTAGTTAAAATGTGAATAAACATTTTAGTTTCCGTCTCTTACACTTTGAACTGCATTTTCCTCTGTTATGCCAATATTTCTGATGAAGGTTCATTATTATGTATCATGATAATACCATATAATCAGCTTAAATGTTCAAAACAAAATATGGAATGTTCCAAACAATTGAGTCAGTGAGTAAATTCAGTCTCACTTTTACATCACGCTGGAGGGTCAAGGTAGTAGCCGGGTGGTTGACACTTATTCGTTGCACAAGGTTAAGTTTTGAATGCTTTTCACTATTTTGTGACCCGTTTTTATCATATCTCTGGCAGAATAAAAATATTTTATTGGGATAGTATGACTTCTTTGGATGTGAATACATAGTCAATTCATATATATATATATATATATATATATATATATATATATATATATATATATATATATATATATATATTGAGATTGCTTGCTTGTGTTGAATGCTCTCCAGGGGGTTGAGAAGAGTTATACCAAAATGGACAGTCTCGAAAAAAAATGGGTACACGTTTTTATCGGACCAGGAAACGTAGGACAAAAATCATTTCGGCATACATTTAATTAGATGGTGGTCATTATACATTTGACCATTGGGAGCCGTCTCAACACATGGCGACCAAAATGATACAACAGCAATTGTTTCGACAGTTAGTGTTTTTTTTTTTTGGGTAGTGTTAATGAAATCCCCCAAAATGCACTCCACATGTAGAGGTTATCAAATTAATGCATATGGCATCACTCAAAATGTATATTTTCACATCGTGCAAACTGCATCATGTTTCCTATATGTGTTGTCACGATACTTCAAATTAGCATACCCCTTGCAGCGTCAATGTTAATACTTTGTCCAAAGGTTGTTTCAGTTTCATGAATGTACACCCAGCAAACTCCAGGCCAAAAGCAAAGAGAGCCGCTTTGAAATTTAAAGCATATATTTGCATATAACACACACAATAATATTATATTTAACACTCAACCAAATTTGAGGTTGTGGCATTCTCTTACATAATATAAAGTTCCTTTACTTAAATGAAAATTTGACGCGTGCGCGCGAAATGATAAGCGCACACCAAAGTTCACATTTCCACAAGACAAATCAAGGGTTTCGACCAGAAATAATCGCGTGTTCTCCAGATGTTATCGTGTGCCCACGAGATAAAAACAATTTCTATGGGGGGGGGGGGGTGCCATGTATTTGCGCAAGTTTCGGTGAAGAATTAAAAAAAAAACTTAAAAGAAACAGACAAACGCAATGCCGCTGACCTTGTTTTACAGCGAAATAGATTTGCAAGAATTTATATAAATATTATATGAATATCAAATATATTTAATATACTTAGACGATAAGAGAAATTAGAACAAAATCAAACTACGCTTGGCATGTCGTGATTAATACATCATATATCATTATACATGTATAAGCAGAGAGAGGGGCGTTTATTATTTATTACAATTCAGTCGATATACAACTCATCATCCCAATGTCATAATATGTATCAAAGCTAGTAATTTTGGTTTAATAATTTCGACATCTTGTAATCTAAAATTAACTAAAAATAAAACCTTGAATATTTTGTTTTTGGCAGGATGTGCAATAATTTAGTCCGGCTAAGCTCCTGTCAAGATTTACTGCTCATAGCATGATACACCTTAAACGTAAACACTCAAAGATAGAGTCTATCAGTTAAAACTCCAGTCAACATTTCTAAATACACATTTCATTTATTCTTAATACCTGTGTATTAAATTAAGACAGTCAGCCATAATGACTAATGTTCGCAGTGCTACTATTACAGAGGTATATACACTGGATTACCTGTAACATTCGACTCATGACGAATATATAACATTAATCCCATTATACGTAAAACCAGCTGTTACGAAGACAAATTATTGAGGGGAAAATATTGGGCCGATCCGGGGTTCGAACCCATGTCGGTGGCGCACAGGTCCGGCGTACTAACCATCCATAACCGTTACACCGCTCAGGCAATAACTAGGGTTTCTACGCCGCAGTTTTGCCTCTTCGGGTCCCCCTCATTCTGCACTGAGGTCGCCAGAACTGACACGCCAGCTAGCCAGCTAGGTCCGGCCCGCCCTCGCCAACCGTCAACCACCGAGGAATCCCCCAGGTGTTCCGGGAGCCTGAGCCTCGCAACCTGCCAGTAATGTCCGAGCGCTACCGGCCTGCCCCTGGACTATTCGCAGTCCCGTCATGAGCCTTGTCCCTTTCGACCAGGTACAGCTCTCGTTCGATCGGAGCCTTCTCGGGAGCCTTCTCGGGAGCCTTCTCTGGTGCTTTTGCCATCATATCTTGAGCCTTGTCCCTGCTGGTCCTGACCGGACCCCCGGTTATTATGACGTCTTGGAGCCTTGTCCCTGATCCTTTCGGGATCCCCGTAACTTTTTCCACCAAACGGCTGGCTCTACAGGGCCAGGTTCCATACTGCCGGCAACAGGCTGGCCTACTCTTCTATCGAAAAACAGTATGGGGTCTTTTACGTGCCCGTCCCCTTCTGGACACGGGACCGCCATTTAACGTCCTCATCCGATGGACGGCCCGTGTTTGTCTTTTGCAGGCGGGCGCTGCGGTGCCCCGGAGCCTTTCTACCCTTCCCCCACTTTCTCTAGTGGGGTGATAATACTGGGTTTCCGTCTGCCACTGATCTTTTGCCAGTCGAGCCACATTTTGAGGTCTTTATAAAACTTCTCTTGCTTCACCTTTTCGACATAGCCTTTGCTCAACCTTAGTATGTGGTCGCTCACATACTCTATATCTGCCTTCTCGTGAAGCACAGATATCCGCGTACTAACCGCTTCCCTAGCCCGCTTTTATGTCACCCCGTAACACATCTCCTCTTAAGAGCGTTCTGCTATCAGAACAAGACTAATTATCCCAAGAGTCACACTTTGGTGAGCTTATTCCCTGGGCCACAAAGTTTACCGTCATCCAGGACGAGCCCCCATTTGGTTACGAAGACAAACTGTTGAGGGGAAAATACTGGACCGATCCGGGATTCGAACCCATGTCGGTGGCGCAAAAGTCCGGCGTACCAAACGTTTCGCTAGCAAAGCAAGCTTCACTAGCGAGAGAGTTCGGTCCGCTTTTATGTCACCCCGTAACACAACATAATTACAATTTAAACGAAACAGCAATATAGGTTGAACCGAAGAAACGGTGTTTCCATTATGATTAAAATGTTATATGTTCACCCAAAAGAATTTTAATTATCACAGTGAACAGTGTGGCGATAGAGAAGCCTATAAACCACAGCACTGTAGACACCCGGGGCGAGTTTCTCTCCCAGAATGTCAGTTTCCAGGGCTCCTGTGTCACATGTTGTTAAAATATAATATTATACGCCCATCACTACATCTGTAAGAAAACCTAGAAAAAAAAAGTTAATTTATTTTCTGGAATGTCGATGCCATTCGGGACCCTTACATAAAATTACATCTCTAACAGTTCCCGGTGGCCTTCATTGAAATTCAATCCAGTTGTCGTACTAAATTAATGTAGGACCCAATTTTAATCAGGGATTTATTCTTCTGACTTAAGTGTTGAGACTTTTAATTGTGTTCGATGAATTACAGAAGAAAATGACCGATGAGCGATTTTAATTCGATTATTTCATGCAACCTCTATTTAAACAAAAAATAACATATATATCTCAGTTGATTTTAAAACAAACACTGAAACTTAATAACATCGGGTATATTTTAAAGAAAGCTATACAGCTTCCTTAACTGTAGAATTTTATGATTTCTGGCTTACGCTGTGTACATATTAAAGCAATTTTGGTAATTCCTGTTGAGGAAAGTTCTTATACCGCCTCTGTTTGGTGGTAAGAGCTTGTTTATCTTAAACAGAAAAATAAACATGTAACAGAATGTCCCTGGTTGCATATGTGCTGAAGATGAAAGGTCACAAGTCGCAATACCCCATCTGCAAACTTTGACTTGCTGCCTCATTGTGGAATGTGTTTGTATGATTTTATTGCATGCCACGCCCCACATGTTATAAACGTGGATATAAACAAAAGGAACGGCCAGTCTACCATGCGATCGGCGTTTTTTGGCTTGTTTTTTTAAAGATTCAAGTGATTATATTGTGTTCACATCAGTCAGGTATTGGAAAAGGCCGTTTTAAAGAGCAAACGTGCGATTTTAGACACTTATCTACTGCCCAAGGTGTAGGGTGCTGTGTCCCATCGTCAGTGAGGTTTTGACAAATATTAAAAGATTTTCCTCCCGACCGTGTCCGACTTCTTTGCTTATGCTTCCTGCACACACAACCGCTTGTGTTCATCGATTAAACGTAAATAAAATTTAATCGACGATGAAAAAACTGTCATTCATCGATATAATCGATTCATTGGCACACCGATACAGTTAACTGATGTCAGGGGCGTGTTTAGAGGACAAGCGCCCCCCCTAAAATCTGTTCAATAAATTTTTAGGGGCACCCAATTTCGTAAATTATCAGGGCTTGTCTAAACTGTTTGCAAAAAAAGCTCACATACTTGTATTTGTAAGGCCCTGGGCATAGTTTAAACTTTCAATTCAGTAAAAGTAGGCCTATCGGATGACACCCTCTAGTAGCTATGATGGAAAACATAAAATCCTCTTTGAAAGCTGCTGCTCATGCATAGGTCATGGCACACGACAGTCCTGCCGGTTAGCCATTAAATACCAGTTCTGTGAATGTTTCAGGTATACGGTAACGTCAGTGTGTGGTGTTCAATCCCCGCCCGTTTTTATCTAATATAAAGCAGGCGCTATATGAGCGGTGAGGTCAGCAGGTCCACCGTAACGGGGGCAGGCCGAGATGCCCGATCGACCGGGAATTTCCTTTAGAGTAGAACAATATGTTTTAAAATGTAGAAGTCTCATTTAGTTTTTATTTTAGCTTATATAAATTTTAGTCAGGAGACCCCGCGATCGAGAGTCCGATGTAGGGCGACAGAAATGCGCATCCCGTTTGTCATTTGAGAAACGTATATATGGAGTTTTTAATCCAAATAGAGGGGTCTAAATTAAGGGACCCGTACCGGCCAGGAATTCCCTATAGGGTCAAATAAAATGTTTGAAAATGAAGAAGTCTCACATGATTTTATTTTAGCTTGAGAATTTCCAATAAAAAATTTCAAAAATGTCGATTACATCAACTTATCTGGAACCCATCCAGCTGCCCATTGTTGTGAAAGACCATGTATTAATGCAGAATCACAGAAGTCATAGATACAGCTTCCACTGCTGATCCACCACCTGTCAAAGTATGTAACATTCTGACGCATACATGCACGCGACTTGGCTGAGGCGGCACGTGATGATTTATCAAACTATTTTAACCCCTTAGTATTGTTGTTGATAGTATATAAAGAATGAGAAGCACATACTGTAGTGTGGGTAACCTCTTGTACAGTAGGTTGCTTGCCTTGAGCCTCAGGTATAGGGATGCCAGCTAAGACCTCAATATGATTTTTATTTTAGTTAAGCATGGTGGATAAAGTATATATGATGATATACGTAGCATTAAATGGAGAAAAATATGCATCCCTCTGTTACAGTCCTTTCTTAAGTATAATGCTCTAATAAGTAGAGCCTTGGATTTAAATCGAATAAAGAGTTAATTACACCCGTAAAACTGAAAGGTTTTTATAACGAAGAAAAAGGAGAGTCCCGGAAACCTTTTGTACCGCCTCGAAATATTTTTCAGGCAGGCCCTGCTAAGTCTCACTCAGAGCGTTAAAATATTATAAAAAAAATGAACGAATCATATCCTTCCTGCTACAATATCATTGAGTTTTAATAAATCTTAATAATTTGATCGAATAGATACATTACCAATCGTCAAGGACTGTCATCCCTGACGCGTATATATATATAGGCCTACCTCTATGCATAAGCAAAAACCAGTAGAAACTGTGGCTTTGTAATTTGAAACAATTTAACATTCGAGGGAGGGGGGGGGGGGGGGGGGCGTGGCGTAATATACATCATAGCGCGACTGTCGACTATCCTAGCCGAGTGTGTGTGTGTGGGGGGGGGGGGGGGGCGCACCTCAGACTTTTTTCGTGCCCCCCCCCCCCCCCCATGCTAAAATCATGCGCACGCCCTTGCATATACTGGTATATTCTTATTAATATTCTTATGATTTAATTTATGCAGTCAGTCAAAGCAAATCACTTTGTATGTGCTTTGTAATAATCCACATGCGATATCTAAAAGATTTCTTTTCTCCTTTTTCTCTCCACCCGTTGCTCTCTGTTTCAAATTTATTTTTTTTAGATTTATTAATATTAATGTTATATTGATAATAAATATTTGATAAATATTTATTCATGAAATTCCTTTTTAAACCGGAAAGTACCTTACCCCCCCCCCCCCCCCAAAAAAAAGTTTTAAGATTCCCTTATGTAGTTTAATATGAACCCAGTAAAAAGCGCCTGTCGCTCAGTTGTTGCTAAAAAAAGGGCTTTTATTTGTTTTATTTGAAGTTACTTTTAATAATTATATCTATATGAGAAAAATGATTAATGATACAGAAATATGAGAACAATGTCTGGAAATCTAATAAAAACATATTCCATGGTAAGGACTATGTGCAATGTATAAAATTATAATAACTTCCTGTGATTCTATATTAAAATAAAATAATATTTTAATTTCTTTCAAATGATTGGTTTTAGACAAGTGTGCTATACCTCATATATGAAATTAGTTATATTATTAATGGCAAGTTCCCGTTCTTGGGATAGGTCCGCGAAACTTGCCGAACTATGGCCGGGTTTGTGTGATACGGGTTTTCAATAGGCCATATTGGGATGGTTCGAGTTCATTATCATAGTACCTAATAGATGGCGCTGCGGTAGACCCTTTGGGAAATGTAGTCCGGCAGTCAATCCCCCCGACTTCGAGTTAAGCTTTAAATCGAGTCCGCATAAAATATTTTTTTGCAGTTTCAGAACCTTTAGATCGCCATTATTAGAACTTCTAATTTTGCTAATATCTCCCTTAATCGGATCGCATCCTATCTTTTAGAGGTCAGGGTTATTTCCTTATTGTTACATATAAAAAAAAATAAGAAAGTTACGCTTTTACTAATATGACGAATTTGCTAATTAGAGTGCCATTACGTGGTTTCATCAGATGACCGTTTATTTCACATTTGCTAATAAATCGTGAGCAATCACTGCCTCTCTTTACAAATTTAATATATTGCAGAATTCTTTATGTAAATTAGCAGTTTATTAAGTTAAGAAAGAACACGATCGCTTGTTCTGTCTTAGCCCTCAAGCGAACAAGTGGGGTCATGACCCCAGTCATGTACGTATATATATATATATATATATATATATATATATATATATATATATATATATATATATATATAATACACTAAGAAAAACAACACTTTGCATTCACGATAGACTGTTTCATGGATGTTACCCGATCCTCAGGTGAATGTTTTGAGAATTTATTTGATAAACAATAATAAAAGAATATATATATATATATTTTTTCAAAATACTGTGCCTGCTCCCCAGGCCACTGTCAAGTGTGTACCTTCTTTCAGTAAATATGCCATATAAATATATTTATTTATATATATTTTATTTATATATTTATATGTATAGGGGGCATATATCTGTGTGTGTGTTTTTTTTTAGTGCACAGATTAAGCCAACTGTTCTAGTGTTTACGGTAGTCAGGTTGATGACGTCACGCCATTGTGTCTCCTTGACAACCGTGACGTCACTGAACTTCAGGTTCAGTCTCTCATGATATTTTCGTGTGAGCACCAGCTATTTAGCGGAGCTACGTACTAAGTATCTTGAAACTTCCTTACCCTTGTGTACACAAGTTGGAATCACATAGTTGGCAATGACTTCGATGGCCCTTCGTCTCGCCAAGGCCCAAAGAACCAGCCAATGGGTCCGCGAGCACGAGATCTACACACTGGAGGGACGCCCGGCGGCCCAAGAAGACTGCAGCGACCAGGCCCAAAGGTAAGTTTATAATATAAAGATCTGTTCTTCTGAGGAAAGATGCTCCCATTGTCATATACCATTGCACATGCTAAAACTAATAATTCATATTCTAAGCATATCTTTGTGAAAAAAAAATTCACCGGCATTTTATTAATTTATGATGCAGTTCATACTTTACTTGGTAATACGGTTATACCACATTCAAGAGGACAGGCGCGCAAAGCTGGCTCAAAATAAGTCTTGCCAACATTTTTGTCACAAGGCTTTATAATTTATATTCCTTCCCCTCCAATACATAATTTGATATTTTTATCAATATAAATCAATAAATATCATTAAAGTCCCCGCCTCCCATTACATCTTCAAAAGACATGAACAATGGCGGTCGCGTAGCAACCACAGGGCTAGCGATCTATGATGCGCGCATGCGCCACGTTTTGTTTTAGTAACGCACATTGACATGACGTCATTTTGTTCGCACGTCTTGTCCTGTATAAATCTTTCCCTCATTTCTCCCTTTTTTTTGCGGTGGTATTCACAGTCACATGAATCCCTGTTTGTGGGCGTGATCTTATCGGGAATTGGACGAAACTGTGCACTGAATGAGTATTTGATCGTGCCTTTCGAACAATTAGTACAAAGATAACGTGTATCACAAACCAGGTGCCCAAACACACATGTTTTCCACGCTCTGTCGGTTTCATACCATCTCCCCTAAAATGAGGATTCAGGTGACTGTGCTGTATTATATAAAAGTTGTTTTGAATATGTTCCGTATACTTCGATATCATCTGTTTGATCTTATGTACTTTCTTCCTTGAACTGTCTGTAACTTATACGAATAATTTTAGTATTTAACGTCCGTCGGACCACATGTGCCGGGATTACACTTGCAGCCCTGTGCAAGTGGAAAAGGCCAGCTGATTTCTGGTTTAAGTGTTACTAAATGTTGATCACATAAACACGTAAGAACTGAATATGGTTAGGCATATGTTATGTATATTATAATATAATATAATATAATATAATAATTTAATTCAAAACATAATCCACTATGACAGACCAAAAGGTAGATGTAACACTAAAAAATACGCTTGGCTAATATAATATAAAATAAAATATTGTGCTTTAATAAAGTCAACTATAAAGATATAATTTTATATACCCTAACATAACATTCATAATACAAAATGATATATGAGAATATAGGATAATATAATAACAAGAATTGATGTAATGTTATGTTATGCAATGTATGATATAATATATCATAATATATATATATACTAGTATATATACACATATATATATATATATATAAATTATATATTTATCATATCATTACAAGACAGGACGTCATTTAGCATAACATTACATAACATATAATGCTATAGTGTAGTGTAATAATAGATAATATAATATAATATAATATATAACATGACAAAACCTGATAAATATAGTAATTATGTAATTTAACATAAAAGGACATAATATAAAACAATGTAATGTAATGTTATAAAATAAAACATTACATAACATAATATAATGAATAATTATACAATACAATATAATATATTATAAAATAATTTAATATAATATGAAATAATATAATTTAATATAAAATGACATTATATAACACAACATAATATAATATAATATGATACAATATATCAACAAAACATAACATTACATAATATAACATACAAAGATATAATGATATAATATAAACTATTTCTTGTGTTATATATATTATAATGTAGTATAATATAGTATAATTTTACAAAATATATTATAACATGGCATAATTTGATATAATATAAACTTATGATGATATAATATAACATATACATACATTTCTCTTGACCATTGATTGCTTGAAATAAGCATATGTAACACTGAAAATGCATATATTTAAATATATTTTTTGATAATATAATATCATGATTAAATATGATATGATAAAACATAATATGACACAATCTTAAATTGTGTGATAATAAAAGAGTAATATAATATATAATATAGGGTATGATATAACATAGTAATATATAATATACAATATATAATATTATATAATATAATATAACATAACAATGTACATGAAATAACATGATGTTGTATTGTATAATATAATATAACATAATTTAACATGTAATGGAATGATATTATATGATATAATGTTATATAATATTAAACCCGAAATTAATATAACATAATATGACATGACATAATATAATATGAAAGAGTATGGAATAATCTGATAAAACGTAATATAATATATAATATATGATGTAATTTGATTTAATGCAAGTAAATGTAAAGTAATGCATATAATCGTTTCCAATTTCTTTGACCGTGTGGATTGCACTACTGGAAAATATGTATGTCTTAACATTCTTAATATAACATTAATATAATGGAATATGATGTCTAAATAGTCTTTTGATATAAAATAACAAAATACGATATAACATACTTTAATACTATATAAAGTAAAATAAAATAATACTTTTTTTTATTGTCACAGAACACCTTATAATCACATGAGTGATAATCATTCATCAAACTCCTGTTGCCTTTAGTTTACACGTCGAAGTATGATCCATTTGTTTGTAGGAGTAGCAGCAATTCAAGTCCCGGCATGCATCAGGACACAACAGGTAACGTAGTTAATGAGGTAAGTATCAGGGATAGGTTTTCCCGCTTTTTCAGAACCATCAGAAAACTACCCAGATTTACATGGAGAGGGACTAAAAACCTTGGAGCCTGTTTTAGGCGGGAACAACCAGCAGACGACGACGTAACAAGTGTATGGACCGTCACAGGAGTCCGGAAGCGAGCGTCCTCGATAGAGGAGATACTTTGTGACCGTATCCCGGGGTATGACCCACTGGAAATACTTCACAAAGTCTGTCTGCAAAGCGACACGTCCAGCGAGTCTGATCAAAACGACTCGACCCCGAGACTATTTCGGCGCCAAGTAGTTGATCATGCGGTACATGACAAAGTCGGGACCTTCATGGGGGAGATGTTCGCGGACTCTCTCAGTGACTCCAGTTCGACTGACATACCGATACACAGACCACCGACCGACGAATATATTGAGGGCGACCTGAGCGACAAGTCTGACCTTAACGACTCCATGGTAATTAAGTTTATGAACAATACTCAAAATGACCAGGCTTCAGCTGGCACCTCTAGTGGCGCCATTGACATGGAAGTGACGACTGTTGAGTCTAACGACGACCACACTGACGGTTTGCCGGTCATCCTGACTAATAAGCCTGACTCTACTACGGATCTGGCTTTGGCTGGCACTTCAAATTCCGCCTTTGACTCTACTTCCATGACTGTTGAGTGTAACCTAAACACCCAGACTGATATCGTTTTGACTGAAAGCCTGACTAACAGCCGTGACTCTGCAACTGACCAGTTTTCGGCTGAAACTTCAAATGGCACCCTTGACTGCACGATGGCGACTGCTGACTGTATCAGAAACACAGTTTTGTGTAACACCTTGACAACCAACATTGACCCTAACCCGAGTACTGCAGAGTCTGGTAGCAAGGTCCTAAGTGATCACATTTTGACTGACACACTGACTAGCAGCCTTGACTGTGCTATGACCATTTCAGAGTCTATCGAGAACGTCCAAAGTTACGTTTTGACTGACACCCTGAATACCCTTGGCTCTACTACAGACCAAGGTTTGGTTGAAACTTCAGGCGATACCATTGACCACACAATGACGACTGTTAAGTATAACAACGACCAGTCTAACCAGGTTTACCCTGACGAACTAAGAATCGGCTTTAACTCCACACCGGACATTGCACCATCAATTGACTACACCCAGACTGATCAGAGTTTGGCGGGTGTCCTGGGCGCCGACTCGTCACTGAAGAACACCACGTTTATGGCAGCTTTGGACCACAAGACTGATGGTAATAGTTTTGACAGACTTAATGACCACAGGGGCTACACTGTATATGGTCCACGGAGTGGGATGTTATCACACAGTGAGCCAAACCTGAGTAAAATATCAGACTTGACTTCTAATATGGAGATTGACAAGAAACTGGTTGGTGACGGTATCACTTTTTCCAAACCATGGGATCCTTCTGCACAGCTTGCGCCATCTAGGGACCATTTTGGAAACGAGTTTCTGCCCGATGGCACTGGCAGGAGTCTGAGGTCTTGGGCCTCTCTCTCTGACCTGGACAGGACCAAGCTACAGGTCGCTGAACTAGGATCTTGTACCTCAGTTATAGACCTAAACAAATGGTAATTAAGACAAACGATGCTACTAGAACAATGCTTACATTATAAATTGACTCGATACATTCTTTTATTTATATTAGACAGGACGGAAAACATAATCAAATCTTATTGAGGCTGAGCGTAGGTTCAATTGAAACAAATTTAATAACTCTAAAGGGCACATGCTAGGTAAGCAACTCGGTAACTGAAAGATGTCTCAGTCGAATAAACGGTTGAGATGGGCGTAGGTTATAGGCCCTACTCAATCCAGTTTTAGCGGAGAACATATGCAGCTGAGAGTACGTCTCAGTTAAATAAAATATGGTCGTCGGTTATAGTCCCTACACAAACTAGTATTTGGTTCAAACAGAGGTAGCCAAAAGCATTCTCTCCATTAAATAAACGGTTAAGATAAGCGTAAGTTAAATGCCTCAGTGTATTTAGATGAGAACAGATGTAGCTAAAATAATTTTTTCAATTTAATAAACGGTTGAGATAGGCATATAGGTTAAATACCCTACTCAATCCAATTTTTATTTGAGAACAGATGTATAAACGGTTATAAACGGTTAAGATAAGCCTAAGTTAAATGCCTCAGTGTATTGAGATGAGAACAGATGTAGCTAAAATAATTTTCTCAATTTAATAAACGGTTGAGATAGGCATACTTAATCAAAATTTTATTTGAGAACAGATGTATTTGAAAGAAGCGGCCTAGGAAAAAACAGCCGACTCAGTAAAATGAAGGATTTAGAAGGGCGTAGGTTAAAGACACGTATCAATCCCATATTCACACGAGACGGGGCCTAGATTAAACAGCCGCCTCAGTCAAATGAAGAATTGAGAAAGGCGTAGGTTCAAAACCCAAATCAATCAAATATTCACAAGAGACGCGGCCTAAGTTAAACAGCCGCCTCAGTCAAATGAAGGATTGAGAAGGGCGTAGGTTCAAAGACCCGAATCAACAAATATTCACAAGAGACGCGGCCTAAGTTAAACAGCCGCCTCAGTCAAATGAAGGATTGAGAAGGCCGTAGGTTCAAAGACCCGAATCAACAAATATTCACAAGAGACGCGGCCTAAGTTAAACAGCCGCCTCAGTCAAATGAAGGATTGAGAAGGGCGTAGGTTGAAAGACCCGACTCAAATGTTCAACCAGATGAGGCCTAGGTTAAACAGCCGCCTTTGTCCAACAAACTATTGAGGAGGGCGTAGGTTAAAAAACCCGACTCAACCAAATATTTACACGATAAAAAGCTTAGGCAAAACCGCCCTTCTCGGTAAAATTGACACCGGAGAAGGGCGTATTTTTAAAGAAACGACTCAATCAAATATTAAAATGAGATGATGCTTAGTTTAAACAGCCTCCCCGGTCAATTAAAGGAATAAGAAGGGCGAAGCTTCTAAGACCCGACTCAATCAAATTTTCACACGATATAAGGCTTAGGTTAAACTGCGCCTCGATCGAGATAAAGATTGAGAAGGGTATAGGTTAAATATCCGTCTCATTTTAATATTTACACGAGACGAGGCCTTGCTAAAACAGCCGCCTCAGTCAAAGATAGGATTGAGAAGGGCGTAGGTTGAAAGACCCGACTCATTCAAATAATCACACGAAATGAGGCTTGGTTTAAACAGCCCCCCCCCCCCCCAGTCAAATTAAGGATTGAGTAGGGCGTAGGTTCAAAGATCCGAATCAATCAAATATTCACATGAGACGCTGCCTAGGTTTAACAGCTGCCCTAGTCAAATGAAGGATTGAGAAGGGCTAAGGTTAAAAAACCCGAATCAACCAAATATTCACATGAGACGCGCCCTAGGTTAAACAGCCGCCTAAGTCAAATGAAGGATTGAGAAGGGCGTAGGTTCAAAGATCCGAATCAATCAATTATCACGATATAAGGCCTCAGTTCAACAGCCGTCTTAGTCAAAACAACTATTGATAATGGCGTAGGGTTCAAAGACTGGACTCAGTCAAATATCCACCTGAGCAGAGGACTAGGTTAAACAGCCGCCCTGGTCAAATTAGAACACAGGAAGGAAAAAGGTTCAAAGAACCTACTCAAATATTCGCACGAGATTAGGCCTAGGTTTAACAGACGCCTCAGTCAAATAAAATATTGAGAAGGGCGTAGGTTCAAAGACCGGACTCAACCAAATATTTACACGATATAAGGCTTAGGCTAAACCGCCGCCTCGGTGATATTGAAACTGAAGATGGGCGTATACTTAAAGAAAAGACTCAATCAAATATTAAAACGAGACAGGGCCTAGGTTAAACAGCCGCTTTAGTCATACAAACTATTGAGAAGGGTGTAGGTTCAATGACCCGACTCAATCAAATATTCACACGAAATGAGGACTAGGTTGAACAGCCGCCCTGGTCATATTAGAAATTGAGAAGGGCATATGGTGAAAGACCCGACTCAAATATTCACCCGAGACGCGGCCTAGGTTAAACAGCCGCCTTAGTCAAACAAACTATTGAGAAGGGTGAAGGTTCAAAGGCCCGACTAAATCAAATTTCACACGAAATGAGGACTAGGTTGAACAGCCGCCCTGGTCAGATTAGAAATTGAGAAGGGCATATGGTGAAAGACCCGACTCAAATATTCACCCGAGAAGCGGCCTAGGTTAAACAGCCGCCTGAGTCAAACAAACTATTGAGAAGGGCGTAGATTCCAAGACCCGACTCAATCAAATATTCACACGAGACGAGACCTAGGTTAAACAGCCGCCTCAGTCAAATGAAGGATTTAGAAGGGCGTAGTTTTATAGACCCGACTCAATCGATAATCTAAATGAGATGAGGCCCATATTAAATAGCCGCCTAGAGCCTCAGATAAATAAGAAATTGAGAAGGGCGTAGGTTAAACGGCCCGACTCAATCAATTATCACAGGGGATGAGACCTAGGTTAAACAGCCGCCTTAGTCAAATGAGGGATTGAGAAGGGTGTAGATTCATAAAGCCCACTCAATCGAATATCTAAACGAGATGAGGCCCATATTAAATAGCCGGCTACGTTAAATATGAAATTGAGAAGGGCGTAGATTAAAAGACCCGACTCAATCAATTATCCCAGCGGATGAGACGAGGCCTAGGTTAAACAGCCGCCTCAGTCAAACCAACTATTGAGAAGGGCGTCGATTCAAAGGCCCGAATCAATCAAATATTCAAACGAGACGCAGCCTAGTTGAAGCAGCCGCCTTAGTCAAATGAAGGATTGAGAAGGGTGTAGGTTCAAAAACCCGAATCAATCAAATATTCACACAAAACGCGGCCTAGGTTAAACAGCCGCCTCAGTCAAATGAAGGTTTGAGAAGGGCATATGTTCAAAACCCGAATAAATCAAATATTTATCCAAGACGCAGCCTAGGTTAAGCATCCGCCTCAGTCAAATGAAGCTTTGAGAAGGGTATAGGTTCAAAAACCCGAATCAATCAAATATTCACACGAGACGCGGCCTAGGTTAAACGGCCGCCTCATCAAATGAAGGATTAAGAAGGGCTTGGGTTCAAAAACCCGAATCAATCAAATATTCACATGAGACGCGGCCTAGATTAAACAGCCGCCATAGTCAAATGAAGGATTGAGAAGGGCTAAGGTTAAAAAACCCGAATCAACCAAATATTCACATGAGACGCGGCCTAGGTTAAACAGCCGCCTAAGTCAAATGAAGGATTGAGAAGGGCGTAGGTTCAAAGATCCGAATCAATCAATTATCACGATATAAGGCCTCAGTTCAACAGCCGTCTTAGTCAAAACAACTATTGATAATGGCGTAGGGTTCAAAGACTCGACTCAATCAAATATCCACCTGAGCAGAGGACTAGGTTAAACAGACGCCCTGGTCAAATTAGAACACAGGAAGGAAAAAGGTTCAAAGAACCGACTCAAATATTCGCACGAGATTAGGCCTAGGTTTAACAGACGCCTCAGTCAAATAAAATATTGAGAAGGGTGTAGGTTCAAAGACCCGACTCAACCAAATATTTACAAGATATAAGGGTTAGGCTAAACCGCCGCCTCGGTGAAATTGAAACTGAAGATGGGCGTAAACTTAAAGAAAAGACTCAATCAAATATTAAAACGAGACAGGGCCTAGGTTAAACAGCCGCTTTAGTCATACAAACTATTGAGAAGGGTGTAGGTTCAATGACCCGACTCAATCAAATATTCACACGAAATGAGGACTAGGTTGAACAGCCGCCCTGGTCATATTAGAAATTGAGAAGGTCATATGGTGAAAGACCCGACTCAAATATTCACCCGAGACGCGGCCTAGGTTAAACAGCCGCCTTAGTCAAACAAACTATTGAGAAGGGTGAAGGTTCAAAGGCCCGACTCAATCAAATTTCACACGAAATGAGGACTAGGTTGAACAGCCGCCCTGGTCAGATTAGAAATTGAGAAGGGCATATGGTGAAAGACCCGACTCAAATATTCACCCGAGACGCGGCCTAGGTTAAACACCCGCCTTAGTCAAACAAACTATTGAGAAGGGCGTAGATTCCAAGACCCGACTCAATCAAATATTCACACGAGACGAGGCCTAGGTTAAACAGCCGCCTCAGTCAAAATAAGAATTAAGAAGGGCATATGTTTAATGACCCGATTCAATCAAATATTCACACGAGACGAGGCCTAGGTTAAACAGCCGCCTTAGTCAAATGAAGGATTGAGAAGGGTGTAGGTTCAAAAACCCGAATCAATCAAATATTCACACAAGACGCGGCCTAGGTTAAACAGCCGCCTCAGTCAAATGAAGGTTTGAGAAGGGAATATGTTCAAAACCCGAATAAATCAAATATTTATCCGAGACGCAGCCTAGGTTAAGCAGCCGCCTCAGTCAAATGAAGCTTTGAGAAGGGTTACAGGTTCAAAAACCCGAATCAATCAAATATTCACACGAGACGCGGCCTAGGTTAAACAGCCGCCTCATCAAATGAAGGATTAAGAAGGGCTTAGGTTCAAAAACCCGAATCAATCAAATATTCACATGAGACGCTGCCTAGGTTAAACAGCCGCCCTGGTCAGATTAGAAATTGAGAAGGGTTATAGGTTAAAAAACCCGAATCAATCAAATATTCACACGAGACGCGACCTAGGTTAAACAGCCGCCTCATCAAATGAAGGATTAAGAAGGGCTTAGGTTCAAAAACCCGAATCAATCAAATATTCACATGAGACGCGGCCTAGGTTAAACAGCCGCCATAGTCAAATGAAGGATTGAGAATTGCTCAGGTTAAAAAACCCGAATCAACCAAATATTCACATGAGACGCGGCCTAGGTTAAACAGCCGCCTAAGTCAAATGAAGGATTGAGAAGGGCGTAGGTTCAAAGATCCGAATCAATCAATTATCACGATATAAGGCCTCAGTTCCACAGCCGTCTTAGTCAAAACAACTATTGATAATGGCGTAGGGTTCAAAGACTCGACTCAGTCAAATATCCACCTGAGCAGAGGACTAGGTTAAACAGCCGCCCTGGTCAAATTAGAACACGGGAAGGAAAAAGGTTCAAAGAACCGACTCAAATATTCTCACGAGATTAGGCCTAGGTTTAACAGACGCCTCAGTCAAATAAAATATTGAGAAGGGCGTAGGTTCAAAGACCCGACTCAACCAAATATTTACAAGATATAAGGGTTAGGCTAAACCGCCGCCTCGGTCAAATTGAAAACTGAAGATGGGCGTATACTTAAAGAAAAGACTCAATCAAATATTAAAACGAGACGAGGCCTAGGTAAAACAGCCGCTTTAGTCAAACAAACTATTGAGAAGGGCGTAGATTCCAAGACCCGATTCAATCAAATATTCACACGAGACGAGGCCTAGGTTAAACAGCCGCCTTAGTCAAACAAACTATTGAGAAGGGCGTAGATTCCAAGACCCGATTCAATCAAATATTCACACGAGACGAGGCCTAGGTTAAACAGCCGCCTCAGTCAAGTAAGAATTAAGAAGGGCATATGTTGAAAGACCCGAATCAATCAAATATTCACACGAGACGAGGCCTAGGTTAAACAGCCGCCTCAGTCAAATGAAGGATTGAGAAGGATGTAGTTTTATAGACCCGACTCAATCGATAATCTAAATGAGATGAGGCCCATATTAAATAGCCGCCTAGGGCCTCAGATAAATAAGAAATTGAGACGGGCGTAGGTTAAAAGGCCCGACTCAATCAATTATCACAGGGGATGAGACCTAGGTTAAACAACCGCCTTAGTCAAATGAGGGATTGAGAAGGGTGTAGGTTCATAAACCCGAATCAATCAAATATTCACACAAGACGCGGCCTAGGTTAAACAGCCGCCTCAGTCAAATGAAGGTTTGAGAAGGGAATATGTTCAAAACCCGAATAAATCAAATATTTATCCGAGACGCAGCCTAGGTTAAGCAGCCGCCTCAGTCAAATGAAGGATTGAGAAGGGTTATAAGTTCAAAAACCCAAATCAATCAAATATTCACACGAGACGCGGCCTAGGTTAAACAGCCGCCTCATCAAATGAAAGATTAAGAAGGGCTTAGGTTCAAAAACCCGAATCAATCAAATATTCACATGAGACGCGGCCTAGGTTAAACAGCCGCCCTGGTCAGATTAGAAATTGAGAAGGGTTATAGGTTAAAAAACCCGAATCAATCAAATATTCACACGAGACGCGACCTAGGTTAAACAGCCGCCTCATCAAATGAAGGATTAAGAAGGGCTTAGGTTCAAAAACCCGAATCAATCAAATATTCACATGAGACGCGGCCTAGGTTAAACAGCCGCCTTAGTCAAATGAAGGATTGAGAAAGGCTCAGGTTAAAAAACCCGAATCAACCAAATATTCACATGAGACGCGGCCTAGGTTAAACAGCCGCCTAAGTCAAATGAAGGATTGAGAAGGGCGTAGGTTCAAAGATCCGAATCAATCAATTATCACGATATAAGGCCTCAGTTCCACAGCCGTCTTAGTCAAAACAACTATTGATAATGGCGTAGGGTTCAAAGACTCGACTCAGTCAAATATCCACCTGAGCAGAGGACTAGGTTAAACAGCCGCCCTGGTCAAATTAGAACACGGGAAGGAAAAAGGTTCAAAGAACCGACTCAAATATTCGCACGAGATTAGGCCTAGGTTTAACAGACGCCTCAGTCAAATAAAATATTGAGAAGGGCGTAGGTTCAAAGACCCGACTCAACCAAATATTTACAAGATATAAGGGTTAGGCTAAACCGCCGCCTCGGTGAAATTGAAAACTGAAGATGGGCGTATACTTAAAGAAAAGACTCAATCAAATATTAAAACGAGACGAGGCCTAGGTAAAACAGCCGCTTTAGTCAAACAAACTATTGAGAAGGGCGTAGATTCCAAGACCCGATTCAATCAAATATTCACACGAGACGAGGCCTAGGTTAAACAGCCGCCTTAGTCAAACAAACTATTGAGAAGGGCGTAGATTCCAAGACCCGATTCAATCAAATATTCACACGAGACGAGGCCTAGGTTAAACAGCCGCCTCAGTCAAGTAAGAATTAAGAAGGGCATATGTTGAAAGACCCGAATCAATCAAATATTCACACGAGACGAGGCCTAGGTTAAACAGCCGCCTCAGTCAAATGAAGGATTGAGAAGGATGTAGTTTATAGACCCGACTCAATCGATAATCTAAATGAGATGAGGCCCATATTAAATAGCCGCCTAGGGCCTCAGATAAATAAGAAACTGAGACGGGCGTAGGTTAAAAGGCCCGACTCAATCAATTATCACAGGAGATGAGACCTAGGTTAAACAGCCGCCTTAGTCAAATGAGGGATTGAGAAGGGAGTAGATTCATAGAGCCCACTCAGTCGAATATCTGAACGAGATGAGGCCCATATTAAATAGCCGGCTTAGTTAAATAAGAAATTGAGAAGGGCGTAGATTAAAAGACCCGACTCAATCAATTATCACAGCGGATGAGACGAGGCCTAGGTTAAACAGCCGCCTTAGTCAAACCAACTATTGAGAAGGGCGTCGATTCAAAGGCCCGAATAAATCAAATATTCAAACGAGACGCAGCCTAGGTGAAGCAGCCGCCTCAGTCAAATGAAGGATTGAGAAGGGTGTAGGTTCAAAAACCCGAATCAATCAAATATTCACACAAGACGCGGCCTAGGTTATGCAGCCGCCTCAGTCAAATGAAGGTTTGAATAGGGCATATGCTTAAAACCCGAATAAATCAAATATTCATACGAGACGCAGCCTAGGTTAAGCAGCCGCCTCAGTCAAATAAAGCTTTGAGAAGGGTTATATAGGTTCAAAAACCCGAATCAATCAAATATTCACAGGAGATGAGGCATAGGTTAAACAGCCGCCTCAGTCAAATGAAGGATTGAGGAGGGCGTAGGTTCAAAGACCCGAATCAATCAAATATTCACCGGAGACGAGTCATAGGTTAAACAGCCGCCTCCGTCAAATGAAGGATTGAAAAGGGCGTAGATTCAAAATCCCGAATCAATCAAATATTCACACGAAACGAGGCCTAGGTTAAACAGCCACCTCAGTCAATGAAGGATTGAGAAGGGCTAAGGTTAAAAAACCCGAATCAAATATTCACATGAGACGCGGCCTAGGTTAAACAGCCGCCTCAGTCAAATGAAAGATTGAGAAGGGCGTCGGCTCAAAGACCCGAATCAATCAAATATTCACACGAGACGCGGCCTAGGTTAAACAGACGCCTCAGTCAAATGAAGGATTGAGAAGGACTTAGGTTCAAAAACCCGAAACAAATATTCACATGAGACGCGGCCTAGGTTAAACAGCCGCCTCAGTTAAATAAGAAATTGAGAAGGGCGTAGGTTAAAAGACCCGACTCAATCAGTTATCACAGGGGATGAGACCTAGGTTAAACAGCCGCCTCGGTCAAATTAAGGAAGGAGATGGGTGTATAGGTTTTAGGCCTTAATCAATCAAGTATACACTTTATAACAGTATCCGAAATCACTCCCATCTCTTCCATAAACAGGATAACCCCCCCGTAAACACGCCAGATACCGCGGTATCTGAAGGTCACAAGCCCTTAACACAAGTGTGAGTGGGAGAGGTTTATCCTGTGTAAGAATTTGATATTTGCATCATAATCATAATCATCATTATCATCATCAATATAAATATTGTTCAACAGCAATCATCTTTTTTATTATTGGGCCATCAGTCTCCTAAACACAATTACAGCATTATCATTGTCATCACCATCATCATATACCAGTTTCCTCCCTTACACTGTGACCAATATCATCGCTGTCGCACCGCCACGCTATATTATACCATCACCATTAGTTATTATAATTTATTAGATTCTTTTACTATTTCCATTATTCATTTCATCACTAAAAATATCAACTGCTTCACCTTCACGGCCTTCATACGGAATCATAATCATTTTTCTGTCATCATATCTCACATCTATCACTCCCATTTTCATTATTATAATTTATATTGTCATCATTCATCGCACGGCTATCATCATGACTATCATCATAGTACCACTAACACTTCAATTGTTATTTATTATAACTTCTGTTATAACTTCTGTCATCGTCTACTTCTCCGCCATCATTAATACTATTATTCCAAATGTCATTATTATAATTTTATCCGCAAAAACAATTTTGCGAGTTCCGCCGCCATTGTCGCCTAGTTCGTGTCTGGAAAACCTCTCCGAGACCCCGAGACCGTTCTTTCTGAAACCGAGCTCCACCTGTAGTCCTTTTGCGCAGTGTCCACCTGTTCTTCTTAGTGATGATAACCCTTCTGCAATCGTTTTCGCATGGCGCTCATTCGTGCTTTTAACATCTGTGCGTCATTGTGATTATAGCCCATATCTCAGGAGTACTTCAATGTATTAGTCCGGCTAAGCTCCTGTCAAGATTTACTGCTTTATAATATGATACACCGTAAAGGTAAACACTCAAAGATAGAGTCTATCAGTTAAAACACCAGTCTACATTTCTAAATACACATTTCATTTATTCTTAATACCTGTGTATTAAATTAAGACAGTCAGCCAAAATGACTAATGTTTGCAGTGCGACTATCACAGAGGTATAAACACTAGATCACCTGTAACATTCATCTCATGATGAATACATAACATTAATCTCATTATTCGTAAACTCAACCTAAGTACAATTGAAACGAAACAGCAAAAAAAGGTTGAACTGAAGAAACTGTGATACAGTTGTAATAAAAATTTTATTTGTTCGTCCAGAAAAACTTTAATTATCACAGTGAACAGTGTGGCGATAGAGAAGCCTATGAACCACAGCACTGTAGACACCCGAGGCGAGCTTCTCTCCCAGAATGTCAGTTTCCAGGGCTCCTGTGTCACATCCTGTTAAAATATAATATTATGCGCCCATCACTACTTCTGTAAGAAAACCTAGAAAAAAAAGTTAATTTATTTTTCTGGAATGTCGATGCCATCGGGACCCTTACATAAAATTACATCTCTAACAGTTTCCGGTGGCCTTCATGGAAATTTTATCTCCACGTGTTAATTTAATGTTTGACCAAATTTTAATGGTTTTTTCTTCTGAATAGTGTTGAGACTTTTGTGTTTGATTGATTACAGAAGAAAGTGACCGATGAGCGATTTTTATTTGATTATTTCATGCAACCTCTGTTTTATACAAAAAATATCATTTATCTCGGTTGATTTTAAAGCAAACACTAACACTTAATAACATCGGGTATATTTTAAAGAAAGCTATACAGCTTCCTTAACTGTAGAATATTGTGATTTCTGGCTTACGCTGTGTACAAAGTGGTACAATTTAGGTAATTCCTGTTGAGGAAAGTTCTTATAACACCTTTGTTTGGTCGTATGAGCTTGTTCATCTTATACAGGTTAGTAAACATGCACCAGTGCAAATAAACAGAAAAAAAAATATGTAACAGAATGTGGCTGGTTGCATATGTGCTGAAGATGAAAGGTCACAAGTCGCATAACCCCATCTGCAAACTTTGACTTGCTGCCTGATATCATTTTTGGAATGTGTTTGTATCATTTTTTTGCATGCCCCGTCCGACATGTTATAAACACGTGGATATAAACAAAAGGAACGGCCTGTGTAACATGGGATCGGCGTTTTCTGGCTTGGTTTTTTAAAGTTTCAAGTGATTATATTGTGTTCACATCAGTCAGGTATTGAAAAAGGCCGTTATAAAGGGCAAAGGTGCGATTTTAGACATTTTTATACTGCCCAAGGTGCTGTGTGCTGTGTCCCATCGACAGTGAGGTTTTGACAGAATCAAAAGATTTTTCCTCCCGACCGATATCCGAATTCTTTGATTTTGCTTCCTGCAGACTTAACCGCTTATGATCATCCAGAAAACGAAAAAAAAAAACATTCAATCGATTATGAACAATAATTGTCATTCATCGATATAATCGATTAATTGGCGCACCGATACAGTAAACTGATGTTATATACTGGTAAAATTCTTATATTCTTATGATTTATTTTATGCAGTCAGTCAAAGCAAATCACTTTATATGTGCTTTGTAATAATCCACATGCGACATCTAAAAGATTTCTTTTCTCCTTTTTCTCTCTCCACCTGTTGCTTTCTGTTTCAAATTATGTTTTTTAGATTTATCAATATTAATGTTATATTGATAATAACTATTTGATAAATATTTATTCATGAAGTTCCTTTTTAAACCGGAAAGCACCTAATAAGATAAAAAACCCAACAAAAACAAGTTTTAGGAATCCTCTTATGTAGTTTAATATGAACCCAGTAAAAAGCGCCTGTCGCTCAGTTGTTGCTTAATAAAACACTTTTATCAGTGTTATTTGTAGTAATGTTTATTAATTATATTTATAGGAGAAAATGATTATTGATACAGAAATATGAGAACAATGACTGGAAATCTAATAAAAACATATTCCATAGTAAGGACTATGTGCAATGTATAAAATTACAATAACTTCCGACATGTGTCTCTATATTAAAATAAAATAATATTTTAATTCCTTTCAAATGATTGGTTTAAACAAGTGTGCTTTACCTCATATATGAAATTAGTTATATTATTAATGGCAAGTTCCCTTTCTTGGGATAGGTCCGCAAAACTTGCCGAACTCTGGCCGGGTTTGTGTGATACGGGTTTTCCATAGGCCATATCGGCATGGATCGAGTTCACTATCATAGTACCTGATAGATGGCGCGGGGGTAAACCCTTCGGGAAATTTAGTCCGGCAGTCAATCCCCCGGCTTAGAGTTAAACTTGAATTCGAGTCCGCATAAAATATTTTTTTGTAGTTTCAGAACCTTTTGAACTTACTCTTAAATATTACAGGGTGCCGCCCGACACCGTTGAGTATTTTTTTATAAAACCCCTAAACATGTAAATTAGCCGTCGCCATTATTAGAACTTCTAGTTTTGCTAACATCTTCCTTTATTCGATCTTATTCTATCTTTTAAAGGTCAGGGTGTTTGCATCCATATTGTTGTGGTCAAGGATTATGATGAATAGTTTCGACGTTTATTTAAAGAAACTATCAAAGCAATGTTTGTATCCAGCGGTTCATTTAAGCCATGGAAAACCCAGCCACCGGACGCAGAACGGGTAGGCTTGATATGCAATAGAACACAGAAACGTACAGGGGTGTTTATAATGCATATATAGTGTCTGCGTGAACACTTGAGTTTCTGGTAACATGACTTTATATTTGGAAAATATGAGTTTCAATACAAAAACTATTATAATCGCATTGCTGTTACGCACAGAAAATACACGAAATATATGAAATAAGAATATATATATATATATATATATATATATATATATATAATATATATATATATATATATATATTACAAAATACTGTGCCTGCTACCTTAGCCACTGTCAAGTGTGCACCTTCTTTCAGTAAATATGCCATATATATATGTCTGTGTAAATATATATATATATATATATATATATATATATATATATATATTTATCTATTTATTTATTTATTTATATATTTATATGTATAGGGGACCTCCATGTGTATGTGTGTTTTGAGTGCATAGATTAAGCCTCCCGTTCTAGTCTTTACGGTAGTCAGGTTGATTACGTCATGTCATTGTGTCTCCTTGACAACCGTGACGTTACTGAACTTCAGGTTCAGTTTCTCATGATATTTTCGTGTGAGCACCAGCTATTTAGCGGAGCTACGTACTAAGTATCTTGAAACTTCCTTACCCTTGTGTACACAAGTCGGAATCACATAGTTGGCAATGACCTCGATGGCCTTTCGTCTCGCCAAGGCCCAAAGAACCAGCCAATGGGTCCGCGAGCAAGAGATCTACATGCTAGAGGGACGCCAGGCCGCCCAAGAAGACTACAGCGACCAGGCCCAAAGGTAAGTTTATAATATAAAGATCTGTTCTTCTGAGGAAAGATGCTCCCATTGTAATCTACCATATACCATTGCACATGCTCAAACTAATAATTCATATTCTAAGCATATCTTTGTGAAAAAAATTCACCGGCAATTTATTAATTTAGGCCTATGATGGAGTTCATACTTTACTTAGTAATACTGTTATACCACATTCAACAGGACAGGCGCGCATAGCTGGCTTAAAATAAGTCTTATCAACATTTTTATACAAGACGTGGCTTAATAATTTATATTCCTTCCCCTCCAATACTTAATTTGATATTTTTATCAATATAAGTCAATAAGTCGCCTCCCCTTTCATCTTCAAAAGACATGAACAATGGCGGTCGCGTAGCAACCATAGTGCTAGCGATCTATGATGCGCGCATGCGCCACGTTTTGTTTTGGTTACGCACGTTGAGATGACGTCATTTTGTTCGCACGTCTTGTCCTGTATAGACCTTTACATCATTTCTCTTTTTTTTGCGGTGGTATTCACAGTCACTTGAATCCCTGATTGTGGGCGTTATCTTATCAAGAAATGGACGAAACTGTGCACTAAATGAGTATATGATCGTGCCTTTCGAAACACTTAGTACGAAGATAACGTGTGTCACAAACGAGGTTCCCAAACACGCGTGTCCTACGCTCTGTCGGTTCCATACCATCTCCCCTAAAATGAGGATTCAAGCGACTGTGCTGTATTACATAAATGTTGTTTTGAATATGTTCCGTACACATCGATATCATCTATTTGATCTTATGTACTTTCTTCCGTGAACTATATGTAACTTATTCGAAATATTTTAGTATTTAACGTCCTTCGGACCACATGTGCTGGGATTACACAGTCCTGTGCAATATGGTTAGGCACATGTTATGTATAATATAATACAATATAATAATTTAATTTAAAACATAATCCACTCATTATGACAGACCAAAAGGCAGATGTAACACTAAAAACACACTTGGCTAATACGTGTATAGTATAAAATAATATAATGTGCTACAATAAAGTCAAATATAATAAAATATTTTAAGATATAACATATATATATATATATATATATATATATTTATCATATTTATCATATTATTACAAGACCCGACGTCATTTAGCATAACATTACAAAACATATAATGATATTTTGTAGTATAATAATAGATAATATAATATAATATAATATATAACATGACAAAACTTGATATACAGTAACAATGTGATTTAACATAAAAGGACATAATATATTATAAAATAAAAGATTACATTGCATAATATAATGAATTATTATATAATACAATATAATATATTATAAAATAATTTAATATAATATGAAATAATATAATATAATATAAAATGACATAATATAACACAAAATAATATACATATGATACATGATAATATAATATATTATAATACAATACAATTAAACATAACATTACATAATATAACATAACAAAGATATAATGATATCATATATACTATTACTTGTGTTTTATATATTATTATGTATTATAATATAGTATAATTTTACATAATATATTATAACTTGGTTATAAACTTATCAAGCTATAATATAACATATATATACATTTCTCCTGACCATTGATTGCTTAAAATATGCAAATGTAACACAAAAATGCATATATTTAAATATATTCTTTGTTAATATAATATCATATGATTAAATATGATATGATAAAACATAATACGACACAATCTTAAATTGTGTGATAATATACGAGAAATATAATATGATATAACAGGGTATGATATAACATAGTAATATATAATAAGAATGATGTGAAATAATACAACTGAATATCAAAGAATATACACTGTAACATGACAATATATAATACTATATAATATAATATAACATAACAATATACATGAAATAACATGATGTTGTATTGTATAATATGATATAACATAATATAACATGTAATGGAGTGATATTATATGATATAATGTACTATAATATTAAACCCAAAAATAATATAACATAGTATGACATGACATAATAAATATGAAAGTGTATGGCATAATATAATAAAACGTAATATAATATAGCACTGTATCATAATTTGTTTTAAGGCAAGTAAATGTAAAGTAATACATAACATGTTTTCCAACGTCCTTTGACTGCGTGGATTGGAACACTGGAAAATATTTATGTCTTAACATTCTTAATATAACATTAATATAATGGAATAAGATGTCTAAATAGTCTTTTGATATTAAATTACAAAATATGATATAACATACTATAATACTAAATAACGTTAAATAAAATAATACTTGTTTTTTTTTATTGTCACAGAACACCTTATAATCACATGAGTGATAAACGTTCATCAAACTCCTGTTGCCTTTAGTTTACACGTCGAAGTATGATCCATTTGTTTGTAGGAGTAGCAGAAGTTCAAGTCCCGGCATGCATCAGGACACAACAGGTAACGTAGTTAATGTGGTGGGTATCAGGGATAGGTTTTCCCGCTTTTTCAGGACCATTAGAAAACTACCCAGATTTATATGGAGAGGGACTAAAAACCTCGGAGCCTGTTTTAGGCGGGAACAACCAGCAGACGACGACGTAACAAGTGTATGGACCGTCACAGGAGTCCGGAAACGAGCGTCGTCCATAGAGGAGATACTTTGTGCCCGTATCCCGGGGTATGACCCCCTGGAAATACTTCACAAAATCTGTCTGCAAAGCGACACGTCCAGCGAGTCTGATCAAGACGACTCGACCCCGAGACTATTTCGGCGCCAAGTGGTGTATGATGCGGTTCACGATAAAGTCGGGACCTTCATGGGGGAGATGTTCCCGGACTCTCTCAGTGACTCGAGTTTGACTGACATACCGATACACAGACCATCGACTGACGAATATATTGAGGGCGACCTGAGCGACAAGTTTGAGCTAAACGACTCCATGGTCGTTAAGTTTATGAACAATACTCAGAATGACCAGGCTTCAGCTGGCTCCTCTAGTGGCGCCAATGACATGAATGTGACGACTGTTGAGTCTAACGACGATCACACTGACGGTTTGCCGGTCATCCTGACTAATAAGCCTGACTCTACTACGGATCTCGCTTTGGCTAGCACTTCAAATTCCGCCTTTGACTCTACTTCCATGACTGTTGAGTGTAACCTAAACACCCAGACTAGTATCGTTTTCACTGAAAGCCTGACTAACAACCGTGACAATACTGTATACAGTCCATGGAGTGTGATGTTATCACACAGTGAGCCAAACCTGAGTAAAATATCAGACTTGACTTCTAATATGGAGATTGACAAGAAACTGGTTGGTGACGGTATCACTTTTTCCAAACCATGGGATCCTTCTGCACAGCTTGCGCCATCTAGGGACCATTTTGGAAACGAATTTCTGCCCGATGGCACTGGCAGGAGTCTGAGGTCTTGGGCCTCTCTCTCTGACCTGGACAGGACCAAGCTACAGGTCGCTGAACTAGGGTCTTGGACCTCAGTTATAGACCTAAACAAATGGTAATTAAGACAAACGATGCTACTAGAACAATGCTTACATTATAAATTGACTCGATACATTCTTTTATTTATATTAGACAGGACGGAAAACATAATCAAATCTTATTGAGGCTGAGCGTAGGTTCAATTGAAAAAAAATTTAATAACTCTAAAGGGCACATGCTAGGTAAGCAACTCGGTAACTGAAAGATGTCTCAGTCGAATAAACGGTTGAGATGGGCGTAGGTTATAGGCCCTACTCAATCCAGTTTTAGCGGAGAACATATGCAGCTGAGAGTACGTCTCAGTTAAATAATATATGGGCGTCGGTTATAGGCCCTACACAAACTAGTATTTGGTTCAAACAGACGTAGCCAAAAGTATTCTCTCCATTAAATAAACGGTTAAGATAAGCGTAAGTTAAATGCCTCAGTGTATTTAGATGAGAACAGATGTAGCTAAAATAATTTTTTCAATTTAATAAACGGTTGTGATAGGCATATAGGTTAAATACCCTACTCAATCCAATTTTTATTTGAGAACAGATGTATAAACGGTTATAAACGGTTAAGATAAGCTTAAGTTAAATGCCTCAGTTTATTGAGATGAGAAAAGATGTAGCTAAAATAATTTTCTCAATTTAATAAACGGTTGAGATAGGCATACTAAATCAAATTTTTATTTGAGAACAGATGTATTTGAAAGACGCGGCCTAGGAAAAAACAGCCAACTCAGTAAAATGAAGGATTTAGAAGGGCGTAGGTTAAAGACACGTATCAATCCCATATTCACACGAGACGGGGCCTAGGTTAAACAGCCGCCTCAGTCAAATGAAGAATTGAGAAAGGCGTAGGTTCAAAACCCAAATCAATCAAATATTCATAAGAGACGAGGCCTAAGTTAAACAGCCGCCTCAGTCAAATGAAGGATTGAGAAGGCCGTAGGTTCAAAGACCCGAATCAACAAATATTCACAAGAGACGCGGCCTAAGTTAAACAGCCGCCTCAGTCAAATGAAGGATTGAGAAGGCCGTAGGTTCAAAGACCCGATTCAACAAATATTCACAAGAGACGCGGCCTAAATTAAACAGCCGCCTCAGTCAAATGAAGGATTGAGAAGGGCGTAGGTTGAAAGACCCGACTCAAATGTTCAACCAGATGAGGCCTAGGTTAAACAGCCGCCTTTGTCCAACAAACTATTGAGGAGGGCGTAGGTTAGAAAAACCCGACTCAACCAAATATTTACACGATAAAAAGCTTAGGCAAAACCGCCGCCTTGGTAAAATTGACACCGGAGAAGGGCGTATTTTTAAAGAAACGACTCAATCAAATATTAAAATGAGATGATGCTGAGTTTAAACAGCCTCCCCGGTCAATAAAAGGAATGAGAGGGGCGAAGCTTCTCAAGACCCGACTCAATCAAATGTTCACACGATATAAGGCTTAGGTTAAACTGCGCCTCGATCGAGATAAAGATTGAGAAGGGTATAGGTTAAATATCCGTCTCATTTTAATATTTACACGAGACGAGGCCTTGCTAAAACAGCCGCCTCAGTCAAAGATAGGATTGAGAAGGGCGTAGGTTGAAAGACCCGACTCAGTCAAATAATCACACGAAATGAGGCTTGGTTTAAACAGCCCCCCCCCAGTCAAATTAAGGATTGAGTAGGGCGTAGGTTCAAAGATCCGAATCAATCAAATATTCACATGAGACGCCGCCTAGGTTTAACAGCTGCCCTAGTCAAATGAAGGATTGAGAAGGGCTAAGGTTAAAAAACCCGAATCAACCAAATATTCACATGAGACGCGGCCTAGGTTAAACAGCCGCCTAACTCAAATGAAGGATTGAGAAGGGCGTAGGTTCAAAGATCCGAATCAATCAATTATCACGATATAAGGCCTCAGTTCAACAGCCGTCTTAGTCAAAACAACTATTGATAATGGCGTAGGGTTCAAAGACTCGACTCAGTCAAATATCCACCTGAGCAGAGGACTAGGTTAAACAGCCGCCCTGGTCAAATTAGAACACAGGAAGGAAAAAGGTTCAAAGAACCGACTCAAATATTCGCACGAGATTAGGCCTAGGTTTAACAGACGCCTCAGTCAAATAAAATATTGAGAAGGGCGTAGGTTCAAAGACCCGAATCAACCAAATATTTACAAGATATAAGGCTTAGGCTAAACCGATGGCTCGGTGAAATTGAAACTGATGATGGGCGTATACTTAAAGAAAAGACTCAATCAAATATTAAAACGAGACAAGACCTAGGTTAAACAGCCGCTTTAGTCATACAAACTATTGAGAAGGGTGTAGGTTCAATGACCCGACTCAATCAAATATTCACACAAAATGAGGACTAGGTTGAACAGCCGCCCTGGTCAGATTAGAAATTGAGAAGGGCATATGGTGAAAGACCCGACTCAAATATTCACCCGAGACGCGGCCTAGGTTAAACAGCCGCCTTAGTCAAACAAACTATTGAGAAGGGCGTAGATTCCAAGACCCGACTCAATCAAATATTCACACGAGACGAGGCCTAGTTTAAACAGCCGCCTCAGTCAAAATAAGAATTAAGAAGGGCATATGTTGAATGACCCGATTCAATCAAATATTCACACGAGACGAGGCCTAGGTTAAACAGCCGCCTCAGTCAAATGAAGGATTTAGAAGGGCGTAGTTTTATAGACCCGACTCAATCGATAATCTAAATGAGATGAGGCCCATATTAAATAGCCGCCTAGAGCCTCAGATAAATAAGAAATTGGGAAGGGCATAGGTTAAAAGGCCCGACTCAATCAATTATCACAGGGGATGAGACCTAGGTTTAACAGCCGCCTTAGTCAAATGAGGGATTGAGAAGGGTGTAGATTCATAGAACCCACTCAATCGAATATCTAAACGAGATGAGGCCCATATTAAATAGCCGGCTAAGTTAAATAAGAAATTGAGAAGGGCGTAGATTAAAAGACCCGACTCAATCAATTATCCCAGCGGATGAGACGAGGCCTAGGTTAAACAGCCGCCTCAGTCAAACCAACTATTGAGAAGGGCGTCGATTCAAAGGCCCGAATCAATCAAATATTCAAACGAGACGCAGCCTAGGATAAGCAGCCGCCTCAGTCAAATGAAGGATTGAGAAGGGTGTAGGTTCAAAAACCCGAATCAATCAAATATTCACACAAGACGCGGCCTAGGTTAAACAGCCGCCTCAGTCAAATGAAGGTTTGAGAAGGGCATATGTTCAAAACCCGAATAAATCAAATATTCATACGAGACGCAGCCTAGGTTTAACAGCCGCCTCATCAAATGAAGGATTAAGAAGGGCTTAGGTTCAAAAACCCGAATCAATCAAATATTCACATGAGACGCCGCCTAGGTTAAACAGCCGCCTTAGTCAAATGAAGGATTGAGAAGGGCTAAGGTTAAAAAACCCGAATCAACCAAATATTCACATGAGACTCACCCTAGGTTAAACAGCCGCCTAAGTCAAATGAAGGATTGAGAAGGGCGTAGGTTCAAAGATCCGAATCAATCAATTATCACGATATAAGGCCTCAGTTCAACAGCCGTCTTAGTCAAAACAACTATTGATAATGGCGTAGGGTTCAAAGACTCGACTCAATCAAATATCCACCTGAGCAGAGGACTAGGTTAAACAGCCGCCCTGGTCAAATTAGAACACGGGAAGGAAAAAGGTTCAAAAACCGACTCAAATATTCGCACGAGATTAGGCCTAGGTTTAACAGACGCCTCAGTCAAATAAAATATTGAGAAGGGCGTAGGTTCAAAGACCCGACTCAACCAAATATTTACAAGATATAAGGCTTAGGCTAAACCGCCGCCTCGGTGAAATTGAAAACTGAAGATGGGCGTATGCTTAAAGAAAAGACTCAATCAAATGTTAAAACGAGACAAGACCTAGGTTAAACAGCCGCTTTAGTCATACAAACTATTGAGAAGGGTGTAGGTTCAATGACCCGACTCAATCAAATATTCACACGAAATGAGGACTGGGTTGAACAGCCGCCCTGGTCATATTAGAAATTGAGAAGGGCATATGGTGAAAGACCCGACTCAAATATTCACCCGAGACGCGGCCTAGGTTAAACAGCCGCCTTAGTCAAACAAACTATTGAGAATGGTGAAGGTTCAAAGGCCCGACTCAATCAAATTTCACACGAAATGAGGACTAGGTTGAACAGCCGCCCTGGTTAGATTAGAAATTGAGAAGGGCATATGGTGAAAGACCCGACTCAAATATTCACTCGAGACGCGGCCTAGGTTAAACAGCCGCCTTAGTCAAACAAACTATTGAGAAGGGTGTAGATTCCAAGACCCGACTCAATCAAATATTCACACGAGACGAGGCCTAGTTTAAACAGCCGCCTCAGTCAAAATAAGAATTAAGAAGGGCATATGTTGAATGACCCGATTCAATCAAATATTCACACGAGACGAGGCCTAGGTTAAACAGCCGCCTCAGTCAAATGAAGGATTTAGAAGGGCGTAGTTTTATAGACCCGACTCAATCGATAATCTAAATGAGATGAGGCCCATATTAAATAGCCGCCTAGAGCCTCAGATAAATAAGAAATTGGGAAGGGCATAGGTTAAAAGGCCCGACTCAATCAATTATCACAGGGGATGAGACCTAGGTTTAACAGCCGCCTTAGTCAAATGAGGGATTGAGAAGGGTGTAGATTCATAGAGCCCACTCAATCGAATATCTAAACGAGATGAGGCCCATATTAAATAGCCGGCTAAGTTAAATAAGAAATTGAGTAGGGCGTAGATTAAAAGACCCGACTCAATCAATTATCCCAGCGGATGAGACGAGGCCTAGGTTAAACAGCCGCCTCAGTCAAACCAACTATTTAGAAGGGCGTCGATTCAAAGGCCCGAATCAATCAAATATTCAAACGAGACGCAGCCTAGGTGAAGCAGCCGCCTCAGTCAAATGAAGGATTGAGAAGGGTGTAGGTTCAAAAACCCGAATCAATCAAATATTCACACAAGGCGCGGCCTAGGTTAAACAGCCGCCTCAGTCAAATGAAGGTTTGAGAAGGGCATATGTTCAAAACCCGAATAAATCAAATATTCATACGAGACTCAGCCTAGGTTAAGCAGCCGCCTCAGTCAAATGAAGCTTTGAGAAGGGTTATAGGTTCAAAAACCCGAATCAATCAAATATTCACATAGACGCGGCCTAGGTTTAACAGCCGCCTCATCAAATGAAGGATTAAGAAGGGCTTAGGTTCAAAAACCCGAATCAATCAAATATTCACATGAGACGCCGCCTAGGTTAAACAGCCGCCTTAGTCAAATGAAGGATTGAGAAGGGCTAAGGTTAAAAAACCCGAATCAACCAAATATTCACATGAGACGCGGCCTAGGTTAAACAGCCGCCTAAGTCAAATGAAGGATTGAGAAGGGCGTAGGTTCAAAGATCCGAATCAATCAATTATCACGATATAAGGCCTCAGTTCAACAGCCGTCTTAGTCAAAACAACTATTGATAATGGCGTAGGGTTCAAAGACTCGACTCAATCAAATATCCACCTGAGCAGAGGACTAGGTTAAACAGCCGCCCTGGTCAAATTAGAACACGGGAAGGAAAAAGGTTCAAAAACCGACTCAAATATTCGCACGAGATTAGGCCTAGGTTTAACAGACGCCTCAGTCAAATAAAATATTGAGAAGGGCGTAGGTTCAAAGACCCGACTCAACCAAATATTTACAAGATATAAGGCTTAGGCTAAACCGCCGCCTCGGTGAAATTGAAAACTGAAGATGGGCGTATGCTTAAAGAAAAGACTCAATCAAATGTTAAAACGAGACAAGACCTAGGTTAAACAGCCGCTTTAGTCATACAAACTATTGAGAAGGGTGTAGGTTCAATGACCCGACTCAATCAAATATTCACACGAAATGAGGACTAGGTTGAACAGCCGCCCTGGTTATATTAGAAATTGGACGGGCATATGGTGAAAGACCCGACTCAAATATTCACCCGAGACGCGGCCTGATATTTGATTGAATCGGGTCATTAAACATATGCCCTTCTTAATTCTTATTTTGACTGAGGCGGCTGTTTAAACTAGGCCTCGTCTCGTGTGAATATTTGATTGAGTCGGGTCTTGGAATCTACGCCCTTCTCAATAGTTTGTTTGACTAAGGCGGCTGTTTAACCTAGGCCGCGTCTCGGGTGAATATTTGAGTCGGGTCTTTCACCATATGCCCTTCTCAATTTCTAATCTGACCAGGGCGGCTGTTCAACCTAGTCCTCATTTCGTGTGAATATTTGATTGAGTCGGGTCATTGAACCTACACCCTTCTCAATAGTTTGTATGACTAAAGCGGCTGTTTAACCTAGGTCTTGTCTCGTTTTAATATTTGATTGAGTCTTTTCTTTAAGTATACGCCCATCATCAGTTTCAATTTCGAATGGTGAAAGACCCGACTCAAATATTCACTCGAGACGCGGCCTAGGTTAAACAGCCGCCTTAGTCAAACAAACTATTGAGAAGGGTGTAGATTCCAAGACCCGACTCAATCAAATATTCACACGAGACGAGGCCTAGTTTAAACAGCCGCCTCAGTCAAAATAAGAATTAAGAAGGGCATATGTTGAATGACCCGATTCAATCAAATATTCACACGAGACGAGGCCTAGGTTAAACAGCCGCCTCAGTCAAATGAAGGATTTAGAAGGGCGTAGTTTTATAGACCCGACTCAATCGATAATCTAAATGAGATGAGGCCCATATTAAATAGCCGCCTAGAGCCTCAGATAAATAAGAAATTGGGAAGGGCATAGGTTAAAAGGCCCGACTCAATCAATTATCACAGGGGATGAGACCTAGGTTTAACAGCCGCCTTAGTCAAATGAGGGATTGAGAAGGGTGTAGATTCATAGAGCCCACTCAATCGAATATCTAAACGAGATGAGGCCCATATTAAATAGCCGGCTAAGTTAAATAAGAAATTGAGTAGGGCGTAGATTAAAAGACCCGACTCAATCAATTATCCCAGCGGATGAGACGAGGCCTAGGTTAAACAGCCGCCTCAGTCAAACCAACTATTTAGAAGGGCGTCGATTCAAAGGCCCGAATCAATCAAATATTCAAACGAGACGCAGCCTAGGTGAAGCAGCCGCCTCAGTCAAATGAAGGATTGAGAAGGGTGTAGGTTCAAAAACCCGAATCAATCAAATATTCACACAAGGCGCGGCCTAGGTTAAACAGCCGCCTCAGTCAAATGAAGGTTTGAGAAGGGCATATGTTCAAAACCCGAATAAATCAAATATTCATACGAGACTCAGCCTAGGTTAAGCAGCCGCCTCAGTCAAATGAAGTTTTGAGAAGGGTTATAGGTTCAAAAACCCGAATCAATCAAATATTCACATAGACGCGGCCTAGGTTTAACAGCCGCCTCATCAAATGAAGGATTAAGAAGGGCTTAGGTTCAAAAACCCGAATCAATCAAATATTCACATGAGTCGCCGCCTAGGTTAAACAGCCGCCTTAGTCAAATGAAGGATTGAGAAGGGCTAAGGTTAAAAAACCCGAATCAACCAAATATTCACATGAGACGCGGCCTAGGTTAAACAGCCGCCTAAGTCAAATGAAGGATTGAGAAGGGCGTAGGTTCAAAGATCCGAATCAATCAATTATCACGATATAAGGCCTCAGTTCAACAGCCGTCTTAGTCAAAACAACTATTGATAATGGCGTAGGGTTCAAAGACTCGACTCAATCAAATATCCACCTGAGCAGAGGACTAGGTTAAACAGCCGCCCTGGTCAAATTAGAACACGGGAAGGAAAAAGGTTCAAAAACCGACTCAAATATTCGCACGAGATTAGGCCTAGGTTTAACAGACGCCTCAGTCAAATAAAATATTGAGAAGGGCGTAGGTTCAAAGACCCGACTCAACCAAATATTTACAAGATATAAGGCTTAGGCTAAACCGCCGCCTCGGTGAAATTGAAAACTGAAGATGGGCGTATGCTTAAAGAAAAGACTCAATCAAATGTTAAAACGAGACAAGACCTAGGTTAAACAGCCGCTTTAGTCATACAAACTATTGAGAAGGGTGTAGGTTCAATGACCCGACTCAATCAAATATTCACACGAAATGAGGACTAGGTTGAACAGCCGCCCTGGTTATATTAGAAATTGGACGGGCATATGGTGAAAGACCCGACTCAAATATTCACCCGAGACGCGGCCTAGGTTAAACAGCCGCCTTAGTCAAACAAACTATCGAGAAGGGCGTAGATTCCAAGACCCGACTCAATCAAATATGCACACGAGACGAGGCCTAGGTTAAACAGCCGCCTCAGTCAAAATAAGAATTAAGAAGGGCATATGTTGAAAGACCCAGATCAATCAAATATTCACACGAGACGAGGCCTAGGTTAAACAGCCGCCTCAGTCAAATGAAGGATTGAGAAGGGCGTAGTTTTATAGACCCGACTCAATCGATAATCTAAATGAGATGAGGCCCATATTAAATAGCCGCCTAGAGCCTCAGATAAATAAGAAATTGAGACGGGCGTAGGTTAAAAGGCCCGACTCAATCATAATCACAGGGGATGAGACCTAGGTTAAACAGCCGCTTTAGTCAAATGAGGGATTGAGAAGGGTGTAGATTCATAGAGCCCTCTCAATCGAATATCTGAACGAGATGAGGCCCATATTAAATAGCCGGCTAAGTTAAATAAGAAATTGAGAAGGGCGTAGATTAAAAGACCCGACTCAATCAATTATCCCAGCGGAAGAGACGAGGCCTAGGTTGAACAGCCGCCTCAGTCAAACCAACTATTGAGAAGGGCGTCGATTCAAAGGCCCGAATCAATCAAATATTCAAACGAGACGCAGCCTAGGTGAAGCAGCCGCCTCAGTCAAATGAAGGATTGAGAAGGGTGTAGGTTCAAAAACCCGAATCAATCAAATATTCACACAAGACGCGGCCTAGGTTAAACAGCCGCCTCAGTCAAATGAAGGTTTGAGAAGGGCATATGTTCAAAACCCGAATAAATCAAATATTCATACGAGACGGAGCCTAGGTTAAGCAGCCGCCTCAGTCAAATGAAGCTTTGAGAAGGGTTATAGGTTAAAAAACCCGAATCAATCAAATATTCACACGAGACGCGGCCTAGGTTAAACAGCCGCCTAATCAAATGAAGGATTCAGAAGGGCTTAGGTTCAAAAACCCGAATCAATCAAATATTCACATGAGACGCCGCCTAGGTTAAACAGCCGCCGTAGTCAAATGAAGGATTGAGAAGGGCTCAGGTTAAAAAACCCGAATCAACCAAATATTCACATGAGACGCGGCCTAGGTTAAACAGCCGCCTAAGTCAAATGAAGGATTGAGAAGGGCGTAGGTTCAAAGATCCGAATCAATCAATTATCACGATATAAGGCCTCAGTTCAACAGCCGTCTTAGTCAAAACAACTATTGATAATGGCGTAGGGTTCAAAGACTCGACTCAGTCAAATATCCACCTGAGCAGAGGACTAGGTTAAACAGCCGCCCTGGTCAAATTAGAACACGGGAAGGAAAAAGGTTCAAAGAACCGACTTAAATATTCGCACGAGATTAGGCCTAGGTTTAACAGACGCCTCAGTCAAATAAAATATTGAGAAGGGCGTAGGTTCAAAGACCCGACTCAACCAAATATTTACAAGATATAAGGCTTAGGCTAAACCGCCGCCTCGGTATAATTGAAAACTGAAGATGGGCGTATACTTAAAGAAAAGACTCAATCAAATATTAAAACGAGACGAGGCCTAGGTAAAACAGCCGCTTTAGTCATACAAACTATTAAGAAGGGCGTAGATTCCAAGACCCGATTCAATCAAATATTCACACGAGACGAGGCCTAGGTTAAACAGCCGCCTTAGTCAAACAACTATTGAGAAGGGCGTAGATTCCAAGGCCCGATTCAATCAAATATTCACACGAGACGAGGCCTAGGTTAAACAGCCGCCTCAGTCAAAATAAGAATTAAGAAGGGCATATGTTGAAAGACCCGAATCAATCAAATATTAACACGAGACGAGGCCTAGGTTAAACAGCCGCCTCAGTCAAATGAAGGATTGAGAAGGATGTAGTTTTATAGACCCGACTCAATCGATAATCTAAATGAGATGAAGCCCATATTAAAAAGCCGCCTAGAGCCTCAGATAAATAAGAAATTGAGACGGGCGTAGGTTCAAAGGCCCGACTCAATCAATTATCACAGGGGATGAGACCTAGGTTAAACAGCCGCCTTAGTCAAACCAACTATTGAGAAGGGCGTCGATTCAAAGACCCGAATCAATCAAATATTCAAACGAGACGCAGCCTAGGTGAAGCAGCCACCTCAGTCAAATGAAGGATTGAGAAGGGAGTAGATTCATAGAGCCCACTCAATCGAATATCTGATCGAGATGAGGCCCATATTAAATAGCCGGCTAAGTTAAATAAGAAATTGAGAAGGGCGTAGATTAAAAGACCCGACTCAATCAATTATCACAGCGGATGAGACGAGGCCTAGGTTAAACAGCCGCCTCAGTCAAACCAACTATTGAGAAGGTAGTCGATTCAAAGGCCCGAATCAATCAAATATTCACACAAGACGCGGCCTAGGTTATGCTCAGTCAAATGAAGGTTTGAATAGGGCATATGTTTAAAACCCGAATAAATCAAATATTTATACGAGACGCAGCCTAGGTTAAGCAGCCGCCTCAGTCAAATGAAGCTTTGAGAAGGGTTATAGGTTCAAAAACCCGAATCAATCAAATATTCACAGGAGATGAGGCATAGGTTAAACAGCCGCCTCAGTCAAATGAAGGATTGAGGAGGGCGTAGGTTCAAAGACCCGAATCAATCAAATATTCACACGAGACGAGTCATAGGTTAAACAGCCGCCTCCGTCAAATGAAGGATTGAAAAGGGCGTAGATTCAAAATCCCGAATCAATCAAATATTACCACGAGACGAGGCCTAGGTTAAACAGCCACCTCAGTCAATGAAGGATTGAGAAAGGTTAAGGTTAAAAACCCCGAATCAAATATTCACATGAGACGCGGCCTCGGTTAAACAGCCGCCTCAGTCAAATGAAAGATTGAGAAGGGCGTCGGCTCAAAGACCCGAATCAATCAAATATTCACACGAGACGCGGCCTAGGTTAAACAGACGCCTCAGTCAAATGAAGGATTGAGAAGGACTTAGGTTCAAAAACCCGAATCAAATATTCACATGAGACTCGGCCTAGGTTAAACAGCCGCCTCAGTTAAATAAGAAATTGAGAAGACCCGACTCAATCAGTTATCACAGGGGATGAGACCTAGGTTAAACAGCCGCCTCGGTCAAATTAAGGAAGGAGATGGGTGTATAGGTTTTAGGCCTTAATCAATCAAGTATACACTTTATAACGGTATCCGAAATCACTCCCATCTCTTCCATAAACAGGATAACCCCCTCGTAAACACGCCAGATACCGCGGTATCTGAAGGTCACAAGCCCTTAACACAAGTGTGAGTGGGAGAGGTTTATCCTGTGTAAGAATTTGATATTTGCATCATAATCATAATCATCATTATCATCATCAATATATAAATATTGTTCAACAGCAATCATCTTTTTTATTATTGGGCCATCAGTCTCCTAAACACAATTACAGCATTATCATTGTCATCACCATTATCATATACCAGTTTCCTCCCTTGCACTGTGACCAATATCATCGCTGTCGCACCGCCACGCTATATTATACCATCACCATTAGTTATTATAATTTATTAGATTTTTTTTTACTATTTCCATTATTCATTTCATCACTAAAAATATCAACTGCTTCACCTTCACGGCCTTCATACGGAATCATAATCATTTTTCTATCATCATATCTCACATCTATCACTCCCATTTTCATTATTATAATTTATATTGTCATAATTCATCGCACGGCTATCATCATGACTATCATCATAGTACCACTAACACTTCAATTGTTATTTATTATAACTTCTGTTATAACTTCTGTCATCGTCTACTTCTCCGCCATCATTAATACTATTATTCCAATTGTCATTATTATAATTTTATCCGCAAAAACAATTTTGCGAGTTCCGCCGCCATTGTCGCCTAGTTCGTGTCTGGAAAACCTCTCCGAGACCCCGAGACCGTTCTTTCTGAAACCGAGCTCCACCTGTAGTCCTTTTGCGCAGTGTCCACCTGTTCATCTTAGTGATGATAACCCTTCTGCAATCGTTTTCGCATGGCGCTCATTCGTGCTTTTAACATCTGTGCGTCATTGTGATTATAGCCCATATCTCAGGAGTACTTCAATGTATTAGTCCGGCTAAGCTCCTGTCAAGATTTACTGCTTTGTAATATGATACACCGTAAACGTAAACACTCAAAGATAGAGTCTATCAGTTAAAACACCAGTCTATAATTCTAAATACACATTTCATTTATTCTTAATACCTGTGTATTAAATTAAGACAGTCAGCCGTAATGACTTATGTTCGCAGTGCGACTATCACAGAGGTATAAACACTAGATCACCTGTAACATTCATCTTATGATGAATACATAACATTAATCTCATTATTCGTAAAATCAACCTAAGTACAATTGAAACGAAACAGCAAAAAAGGTTGAACTGAAGAAACTGTGATACAGTTATAATAAAAATTTTATTTGTTCGTCCAGAAGAACTTTAATTATCACAGTGAACAGTTTGGCGATAGAGAAGCCTATGAACCACATCACTGTAGACACCTGAGGCGAGCTTCTCTCCCAGAATGTCAGTTTCCAGGGCTCCTGTGTCACATCCTGTTAAAATATAATATTATGCGCCCATCACTACTTCTGTAAGAAAACCTAGAAAAAAAAGTTAATTTATTTTTCTGGAATGTCGATGCCATCGGGACCCTTACATAAAATTACATCTCTAACAGTTTCCGGTGGCCTTCATGGAAATTTAATCTCCGCGTATTAATTTAATGTTTGACCAAATTTTAATGGTTTATTCTTCTGAATAGTGTTGAGACTTTTGTGTTTGATGGATTACAGAAGAAAGTGACCGACGAGCGATTTTTATTCGATTATTTCATGAAACCTCTGTTTTATACAAAAAAATATCATTTATCTCGGTTGATTTTAAAGCAAACACTAAAACTTAATAACATCGGGTATATTTTAAAGAAAGCTATACAGCTTCCTTAACTGAAGAATATTGTGATTTCTGGCTTACGCTGTGTACAAAGTGGTGCAATTTAGGTAATTCCTGTTGAGGAAATTTCTTATAACGCCTCTGTTTGGTTGTATGAGTTTGTTTATTTTATAGAGGTTAGTAAACATGCACCAGTGCAAATAAACAGAAAAAAAATATGTAACAGAATGTGGCTGGTTGCATATGTGCTGAAGATGAAAGGTCACAAGTCGCATAACCCCATCTGCAAACTTTGACTTGCTGCCTGATATCAATTTTGGAATGTGTTTGTATCATTTATTTGCATGCCCCGCCCCACATGTTATAAACACGTGGATATAAACAAAAGGAACGGCCTGTGTACCATGGGATCGGCGTTTTCTGGCTTGGTTTTTTAAAGATTCAAGTGATTATATTGTGTTCTCATCAGTCAGGTATTGAAAAAGGCCGTTATAAAGGGCAAAGGTGCGATTTTAAACATTTTTATACTGCCCAAGGTGCTGTGTGCTGTGTCCCATCGACAGTGAGGTTTTGACAGAATCAAAGGATTTTTCCTCCCGACCGATATCCGAATTCTTTGATTTTGCTTCCTGCAGACTTAACCGCTTATGATCATCCAGAAAACGAAAAAAAAACATTCAATCGATTATGAACAATAATTGTCATTCATCGATATAATCGATTAATTGGCGCGCCGATACAGTTAATTGATGTCATATACTGGTAAATTTCTTATATTCTTATGATTTATTTTATGCAGTCAGTCAAAGCAAATCACTTTGTATGTGCTTTGTAATAATCCACATGCGATATCTAAAAGATTTCTTTTCTCCTTTTTCTCTCCACCTGTTGCTTTCTGTTTGAAATTAATTTTTTTAGATTTATTAATATTAATGTTATATTGATAATAAATATTTGATAAATGTTTATTCATGAAATTCCTTTTTAAACCGGAAAGTACCTTATAAGATAAAAAACCCAACAAAAACAAGTTTTAGGATTCCCTTTTGTAGTTTAATATGAACCCAGTAAAAAGCACCTGTCGCTCAGTTGTTGCTTAATAAAACACTTTTATTAGTTTTATTTGTAGTAATTTTATTGATTATATATATATGAGAGAAATGATTAAGATACCGAAATCTGAGAACAATGTCTGGATATCTAATAAAACATATTCCATAGTAAAGAAAAATGTGCAATGTGTAAAAATACAATAACTTCCTGTGGTTCTATATTAAAATATAATAATATTTTAATTTCTTTCAAATGATTGGTTTTAGACAAGTGTGCTATACCTCATATATGAAATTAGTTATATTATTAATGGCAAGTTCCCGTTCTTGCCGGGTTTGTGTGATACGGGTTTTTCTAGGCCATATTGGCATGGATCGAGTTCATTATCATAGTACCTGATAGATGACGCTGCGGTAGACCCTTCGGGAAATGTAGTCCGGCACTCAATCCCCCCGGCTTCGAGTTAAGCTTGAATTCGAGTCCGCATAAAAAAATGTTTGCAGTTTCAGAACCTTTTTATCATACTCTTTAATATAAGAGGGTGCTGCTCCGACACCGTTGAGTATTTTTCATAAACCCCCCTAATATGTAAATTGACCGTCGGCATTATTAGAACTTCTAGTTTTGCTAGTATCTCCCTTTATTGGATCGTATCCCATCTTTTAGAGGTCAGGGTTTTTGCATCAATATTTTCATAGTCAAGGATTATGATGAATAGTTTAAAAAATATCACTATATGCAAATTAACCGTCGCCTTTATTGGGACTTTATTTTGTTGATTTTGGTCTTAGTTGTTGACCATCTTAGAGGTTAAGGTGTCTACACCTATATGCTTCCATAGTAGGGGAGTATGTTCAAGTTGAATCATTTCAAACTACAATTTAATGAGTTTTTCATGTGCAAATTAGCCGTCGACATTATTGGAACTTGTAGTTCCGCTTACATCCCTCTTAGTCCTTGTCCTAGAAGGCATTTACATCGATTTTTAATGATGAACAGATAAAAAAAAATACTTTTTAAAGAGTTTAAGGGACTGGCATTAAAAATTAATTAAAAATGAAAGAATTGTACAAAATATTATTTATAAAATATATATTCATTAAAAAATAAAAGAAACTTCTGTACCTTTTTATTTCCTTATTGTTACATATAAAAAATAAGAAATTTACGTTTTTACTAATATGACGAATATGCTAATAAGAGTGCCATTACGTGGTTTCATCAGATGACCATTTATTTCACAGTCGCTAATTAAACGTGAGCAATCACTGCCTCCCTTAACGAATTTAATATATTGCAGAATTCTTTATATAAATTAGCAGTTCATTGAGTTAAGAAGGAACACGATCGCTTGTTCTGTCTTAACCCTCAAGCGAACAAGTGGGGTCATGACCCCAGCCATGTACTCTAAAGCGGACAGTCAAGGGACTCATTCATTTTGTCCTTAATAGTGAGGTGTCCTTATTAGGCAGGTTGACCTTGGTTGATAAATGAGGGATTATAAATAAAGACAACGAACAGCTGCAAGAACGTGTTTATTGTATTATATCAGATGTCATGTGTATGTACAACATATTTATTCACACGTCATGCATTCAATATTCATAAACAAACTGTGATTATTTTTACTTATCTCAAGTAGTGAACAATATGAAGAGAAAAGTCTATGAAGACATCCGTAAAAACAATGTTCATATACCCGCGTACGCTCTTTTTCCCAGATTCACTCAGTCGAATGAGCTTGACTTTCTAAGATAGCGTAAGCTCCCGCTTAGGAGTACGTGTGGTGCCACCTGGCAGCTTTGCCTTAAACTATCCTTGTTCAGCTGTCCAAATGCGATAATCTCAAAGAGCATGGCGACGTTAATAATGCGAAGACAGTAATGACTGCGAACCTGGGAACATTCGTTTTTTATAGGTGAATGCTGCTTTAGCCAAAAATAAACTTTATTCGATGATGGTTGTTTGGTTTGATTTGCTTTAATGTTGAAGGCACCCGAGATTAAACGAACGCCGAGGAGCTTTTGCATGGGCGGCACGGTACAAACAGCTGCGGAGCGAGCAGATGTTTGACACTGAGCAGATCAGTTTGAAATATATTGAGCAATGCCGATTAATTAATATCAAATAGCCTGCTACAATAAAGTGGCTAATTTTACAGTTAGATATTGCGTGGTGAGATCAGGGACGCATTGGTAATTGGTAGCCGTTTAATAAATTTAATGACCCCACGGTCGAGCGGAAAATATACAGCTTCGCAACGTGTGAATAATCAACCACGAAATATAGTGAAACGATGTTTACCGCTTAATATTTGCTGTGTTTATCTTAGGAGCACATCACACTGTGACATGAGCACGCCTACGCATAAAGGTAACAACTGGGGACTGCATAATCATTTGTGTTCCAGTCCCGGGAACATCGACAGTACCGGTGACCTTTGATGTTGCCCGGGGCGGGTGATCCGTGTCCGCTGAATCTATATTGTCCGTTATAGCCAGTTGTCCGCCTAAGTGAGGTGTCCGTTAGACCAGTTTTCACTGTATATATATATATATATATATATATATATATATATATATATATATATATATATATATATATAATATATATATATAATATAAAACACTGAAGAAAAACAACACTGTGAATTCACGACAGACTGTTTCACGGGATGTGACCCGATCCTCAGGTGAATTTTTTTGAGAATATATATATATATATATATATATATATATATATATACCTATATTTGATTATCAATAATAAGAGACGGTGGGACTCTAGAGATTTATCACGCAGCTCCTGTAGAGCTGTGTTAGGCTTTGAATTGCCGTGAACCATGTCAAGAAACATGTCAAGTGTAGGGTTGAGGGGGGGGGGGGGGGGCGTGCCCATTGTATATATTTTACCTTGAGACTACCTGAGCGCCATCTAGGCTATCAGAAAGCTTATTCAAAACGACGTTTATTTAAAGAAACTATCAAAGCAATGTCTCGTATCCGGCGGTTCAATTCAGCCATGGAAAGCCCAGCCACCGGACGCACAACGGGTAGGCCTAATATGCTATAGAACATGGAAATCGTACAGGGGTGTTTAAATTGCATATATAGTGTCTGCGTGAACGCTAGAGTTTCCGGTAACATGACTTTATATTTGGAAAATAAGAGTTTCAATACAAAAACTATTATAATCGCATTGCTGTAACGCACAAAAAATACGCGAAATATATGAAATAAGAATCTAATACTTATTAAAGGAATTCGGTTCACGTTTGTTCGCAATGTTCTCTAAAACCACGTTGTGTACAATATTGCGCCATACATCTTTGAAAGGTTATTATCCCCGGAGTGACATAGGCGATATGAAAATAAATAATTTTTAATGTACATATAATTTTGAGTGATTTTTCCGTTTTTATACCGAGCACAGCCGAACTGCCTTCGGCAATCACCGGAATGCGTGCATCGTGGTCACTTAACCTCTAACACTAAGGACTATTGTTCATATGAATAACGCTTGCTTTCAATGAAGGATTTGAACCACGTGCGAAGTCAGTAAAAGAGAAAAACACATGTTTCTCGCTTTATGAAATGGAGAGTTCAACCCAGGAGGATTAATGACAAAACCTAATTCAAGGTCCCAATTTCATGAACAGGGGTGGGGTGGCGGGGGTTTCAGGCCTCAAAATTTGTCTGTTACGATGAAAGAAAGGTTGCGGTGGTTGAAAATGGGATACGGACCCACTGCATGGAGTCCCGCTGGGTCCGCTTCTGCTACTTACGATGTATGCACATTTCTGTTTCCTTCTTCAAGAACAGTTTCCTTGCAACGTACATTTAATTAATATTTCATGTGTTCCTCACATCAACCTATTCTTTATACGTCCAACGATAGAAACCAGTCAAGTATCAAAGAAACACTGAATGCCTCCGCGTCTCATTCCGGTTCGCAATGTAAACCATCACTGACCAGGTCTTCAAGGTAAACATACCGGGGTATGATTTTGCCACGAGCACAGCGCCACAAAATAACAGTAAAAAATATTTGTACATATCGTATTCCGATAGTATCCCACTATAAATCTATATTTTCTTTTAACTTTTATAATAAAAAAATGAGCCAACATTCAATATCTCAGTAAATATATCTCCCAAACCCCGGTAAAAAGCCCGGTATACCGGGTTTATCAGCTAGTATATATATATATATATATTTTTCAAAATACTGTGCCTGCTCCCTTAGCCACTGTCAAGTGTGGACCTTCTTTCAGTAAATATGCCATATATATATATATATATATATATATATATATATATATATATATAATTTATATATTTATATGTATATGTATGTGTGTGTGTTTTGAGTGCATAGATGAAGCCACCCGTTCTAGTCTTTACGGTAATCAGGTTGATGACGTCATGCCATTGTGTCTCCTTGACAACCGTGACGTCATTGAACTTCAGGTTCAGTTTCTCATGATATTTTCGTGTGAGCACCAGCTATTTAGCGGAGCTACGTACTAAGTATCTTGAAACTTCCTTACCCTTGTGTAAACAAGTCGGAATCACATAGTTGGCAATGACCTCGATGGCCTTACGTCTAGCCAAGGCCCAAAGAACCAGCCAATGGGTCCGCGAGCACGAGATCTACACGCTGGAGGGACACCCGGCCGTCCAAGAAGACTGCAGCGACCAGGCCCAAAGGTAAGTTTATAATATAAAGACCTGTTCTTCTGAGGAAAGATGCTCCCATTGTAATCTACCATATACCATTGCACATGCTCAAACTAATAATTCATATTCTAAGCATATCTTTGTGAAACAAAATTCACCGGCATTTTATTATTTTATAATGCAGTTCATACTTTACTGGGTAATAGCCTACTGTTATACCACATTCAAGAGGACAGGCGCGCATAGCTGGCTAAAAATAAGTCAACATTTTTGTTCATAAGACTTGACTTTATAATTTAGATTCCTTCCACTCCAAAACATAAGTTGATATTTTAATTGATATAAATCAATAAATACCATTAGAGTCCCCGCCTCCCCTAACATCTTCAAAAGACATGAACAATGGCGGTCGCGTAGCAACCACAGGGCTAGCGATCTATGATGCGCGCATGCGCAACGTTTTGTTTTGGTTACGTACGTTGAGATGATGTCATTTTGTTCGCACGTCTTGTCCTGTAAAGATCTTTCCATCATTTCTCTTTTTTTTGCGGTGGTATTCACAGTCACATGAATCCCTGTTTGTGGGCGTGATCTTATCAAGAAATGGACGAAATGAGTATATGATCGTGCCTTTCGAACCATCTGGTGAGAAGATAACGTGTGTCACGAACGAGGTGCCCAAACACGCGTGTCCTACGCTCTGTCGGTTTTATACCATCTCCCCCTAAAATGAGGATTCAAGTGACTGCTGTATTACATAAATGTTGTTTTGAATATGTTCCGTACACATCGATATCATCTATTTGATCTTATGTACTTTTCTTCCGTGAACTATATGTAACTTATTCGAATAATTTTATTATTTAACGTCCGTCGGACCACATGTGCTGGGATTACACAGTCCTGTGCAAGTGAAAATGGCCAGCTGATTTCTAGGTGTAGTGTTACCAAATGTTGATCACATAAACTCGTAAGGACTGAATATGGTTAGGCACATGTTATGTATAATATAATACAATATAATAATTTAATTCAAAACATATTCCACTCACTATGACAGACCAAAAGGCAGATGTAACACTAAAAAATACACTTGGCTAATACATGTGTAATATAAAATAATATAATGTGCTATAATAAAGTCAAATATAATAAAATATTTTAAATATATATATATATAAATTATATATTTATTATATCGTTACAAGACACGAAGTCATTTAGCATAACATTACATAACATATAATGATATTTTGTAGTATAATAAAAGATAATATAATATAATATAATATGTAACATGACAAAACTTGATATACATTAATAGTGTGATTTAACATAAAAAGACATAATATATTATAAAATAAAAAATTACATTACATAATATAATGAATTATTATATAATACAATATAATATATTATAAAATAATTTAATATAATATGAAATAATATAATATAATATAATTAAAAAAATGATAAAAAAATGACATAATATAACACAACATAATATAATATATTATGATACAATACATCAAAACATAACATTACATAATATAACATAACAAAGATATAATGATATCATATATACCATTTCTTGTGTTTTATATATTATAATGTAGTATAATATAGTATAATTTTACATAATATATTATAACTTGGTATGATATAATATAAACTTATGATGATATAATATAACATATATATATATACATTTCTCCTGACCATTGATTGCTTGAAAAATGCATATATTTAAATATAGTCTTTGATAAAACATAATATGACACAATCTAAAATTGTGAGATTATAAACGAGTAATATAATATGATGTAACAGGGTATGATATAACATAGTAATATATAATCAGAATGATGTGAAATAGTATAACTGAATATAAAAGAATACACTGTAACATGACAATATATAATATTATATGATATATTATAACATATACATGAAATAACATGATGTTGTATTGTATAATATGATATAACATAATATAACATGAAATGGAGTGATATTATATGATATAATGTAATATAATATTAAACCCAACAATAATATAACATAGTATTACATGACATAATATAAGATGAACGAGTATGGAATAATATAATAAAATGTAATGTAATATAGCACTATCATAATTTGATTTAAGGCAAGTAAATGTAAAGTAATACATAACATGTTTTCCAACTTCCTTTGACTGCGTGGATTGCAACACTGGAAAATATGTATGTCTTAACATTCATAATATAACATTAATATAATGTAAATGATGTCTAAATAGTCTTTTGATAAAAAAATAACAAAATACGATATAACATACTATAATACTATATAACGTAAAATAAAATAATACTTGTTTTTTATTGTCACGGAACACCTTATAATCACATGAGTGATAATCATTCATCAAACTCCTGTTGCCTTTAGTTTACACGTCGAATTATGATCCATTTGTTTGTAGGAGTAGCAGCAGTCCCGGCATGCATCAGGACACAACAGGTAACGTAGTTAATGTGGTGAGTATCAGGGATAGGTTTTCCCGCTTTTTCAGGACCGTTAGAAAACTACCCAGATTTATATGGAGAGGGACTAAAAATCTCGGAGCCTGTTTTAGGCGGGAACAACCAGCAGACGACGACGTAACAAGTGTATGGACCGTCACAGGAGTCCGGAAGCGAGCGTCGTCGATAGAGGAGATACTTTGTGACCGTATCCCGGGTTATGACCCCCTGGAAATACTTCACAAAATCTGTCTGCAAAGCGACACGTCCAGCGAGTCTGATCAAGACGACCCGACCTCGAGACTATTTCGGCGCCAAGTAGTGGATCATGCGGTACATGACAAAGTCGGGACCTTCATGGGGGAGATGTTCGCGGACTCTCTTAGTGAATCGAGTTTGACTGACATACCGATACACAGACCACCGACTGACGAATACATTGAGGGCGACCTGAGCGACAAGTTTGAGCTTAACGACTCCATGGTCATTAAGTTTATGAACAATACTCAAAATGACCAGGCTTCAGCTGGCACCTCTGACATGGCAGTGACGACTGTTGAGTCTAACGACGACCACACTGACGGTTTGCCGGTCATCCTGACTAATAAGCCTGACTCTACTACGGATCTGGCTTTGGCTGGCACTTCATATTCCGCCTTTGACTCTACTTCCATGACTATTGAGTGTAACCTAAACACCCAGACTGATATCGTTTTGACTGAAAGCCTGACTAACAACCGTGACAATACTGTATATGGTCCACGGAGTGTGATGTTATCACACAGTGAGCCAAACCTGAGTAAAATATCAGACTTGACTTCTAATATGGAGATTGACAAGAAACTGGTTGGTGACGGTGTCACTTTTTCCAAACAATTGGATCTTTCTGCACAGCTTGCGCCATCTAGGGACCATTTTGGAAACGAGTTTCTGTCCGATGGCACTGGCGGGAGTCTGAGGTCTTGGGCCTGTCTCTCTGACCTGGACAGGACCTAGCTACAGGTCGCTGAACTAGGGTCTTGGACCTCAGTTATAGACCTAAACAAATGGTAATTAAGACAAACGATGCTACTAGAACAACACTAACATTGTAAATTGACTCGATACATTCTTTTACTTATATTAGACATGACGGAAAACATAATCAAATCTTATTGAGGCTGAGCGTAGGTTTATTCAAGTGAAACAAATTTAATAACTCTAAAGAGCACATGCTAGGTAAGCAACTCGGTAACTGAAATTTGTCTCGAATAAACGGTTGAGATGGGCGTAGGTAAAAGGCCCTACTCAATCCAGTTTTTAGCGGAGAACATGTGCAGTTGAGAGTACGTCTCAGTTAAATAAAATATGGGCGTCGGTTATAGGCCCTACACAAACTAGTATTTGGTTCAAACAGACGTAGCCAAAAGCATTCTCTCCATTAAATAAACGGTTAAGATAAGCGTAAGTTAAATGCCTCAGTGTATTTAGATGAGAACAGATGTAGCTAAAATAATTTTCTCAATTTAATAAACGGTTGAGATAGGCATATAAGTTACATACCATACTCAAACCAATTTTTATTTGAGAACAGATGTATAAACTGTTATAAACGGTTAAGATAAGCGTAAGTTAAATGCCTCAGTGTATTTAGATGAGAACAGATGTAGCTAAAATAATTTTCTCAATTTAATAAACGGTTTAGATAGGCATATAAGTTAAATACCATACTCAATCCAATTTTTATTTGAGAACAGATGTATAAACTGTTATAAACGGTTAAGATAAGCGTAAGTTAAATGCCTCAGTGTATTTAGATGAGAACAGATGTAGCTAAAATAATTTTCTCAATTTAATAAACGGTTGAGATAGGCATATAAGTTAAATACCCTACTCAATCCAATTTTTATTTGAGAACAAACGTATTTGAAAGACGCGGCCTAGGAGAAAAAAAAAACAAAAACAGCCGACTCAGTAAAATGAAGGATTTAGAAGGGCGTAGGTTAAAGACCCGTATCAATCCCATATTCACACGCGAGATGGGGACTAGGTTAAACAACCACTTCGGTCGAATTAGAATTGAGAAGGCCGTAGGTTTCAATACTCTACTCATATATTAAACGATTTGAGGCTAAGGCTAAACAGACGCCTCATTCAACTAAAACATTGAGTAGGGCTTAGGTTGAAAGACCCGAATCAACCAGTTATTCACACGATATGAGGCCAAGGTTGAACCGCCGCCTCGGTCATATTAGAAATTGAGAAGGGCGTAGGTAAAAAAACCCGACTCAACCAAATATTTACACGATAAAAGGCTTAGGCTAAACCGCCGCCTCGGCAAAATTGATTTTTAATTTTTAAAGAAACGACTCAATTAAATATTAAAATGAGATGATGCGGAGTTTAAACAGCCTCCCCGGTCAATTAAAGGAATAAGAAGGGCGTACCTTCTAAGCCCCGACTCAATCAAATATTCACACGATATAAGGCTTAGGTTAAACTGCGCCTCGATCGAAATAAAGATTGAGTAGGGTATAGGTTAAATATCCGTCTCATTTTAATATTTACACGAGACGAGGCCTTGCTAAAACAGCCGCCTCAGTCAAAGAAAGGATTGAGAAGGGCGTAGGTTGAAAGACCCGACTCAAATGTTCAACCAGATGAGGCCTAGGTTAAACAGCCGCCTTTGTCCAACAAACTATTGAAGAGGGCGTAGGTTAAAAAACCCGACTTAACCAAATATTTACACGATAAAAGGCTTAGGCAAAACCGCCGCCTCGGTAAAATTGACACCGGAGAAGGGCGTATTTTTAAAGAAACGACTCAATCAAATATTAAAATGAGATGATGCTGAGTTTAAACAGCCTCCCCGGTCAATTAAAGGAATGAGAAGGGCGAAGCTTCTAAGACCCGACTCAATCAAATGTTCACACGTTATAAGGCTTAGGTTAAACTGCGCCTCGATCGAGATAAAGATTGAGAAGGGTATAGGTTAAATATCCGTCTCATTTTAATATTTACACGAGACGAGGCCTTGCTAAAACAGCCGCCTCAGTCAGAGATAGGATTGAGAAGTTCGTAGGTTGAAAGACCCGACTCAGTCAAATAATCACACGAAATGAGGCTTGGTTAAACAGCCCCCCCCCCCCCCCCAGTCAAATTAAGGATTGAGTAGGGCGTAGGTTCAAAGATCCGAATCAATCAATTATCACGATATAAGGCCTCAGTTAAACAGCCGTCTTAGTCAAAACAACTATTGAGAATGGCGTAGGGTTCAAAGACTCGACTCAGTCAAATATCCACCTGAGCAGAAGACTAGGTTAAACAGCCGCCCTGGTCAAATTAGAACATGGGAAGGAAAAAGGTTCAAAGAACCGACTCAAATATTCGCACGAGATTAGTCCTAGGTTTACCAGACGCCTCAGTCAAATAAATATTGAGAAGGGCGTAGGTTCAAAGACCCGACTCAACCAAATATTTACAAGACACAAGGCTTAGGCTAAACCGCCGCCTCGGTAAAATTGAAACTGAAGATGGGCGTATACTTAAAGAAAAGACTCAATCAAATATTAAAACGAGACGAGGCCTAGGTTAAACAGCCGCTTTAGTCATACAAATTATTGAGAAGGGTGTAGGTTCAAAGGCCCGACTCAATCAAATTTCACACGAAATGAGGACTAGGTTGAACAGCCGCCCTGGTTATATTAGAAATTGAGAAGGGCATATGGTGAAAGACCCGAATCAAATATTCACCCGAGACGCGGCCTAGGTTAAACAGCCGCCTTAGTCAAACAAACTATTGAGAAGGGCGTAGATTCCAAGACCCGACTCAATCAAATATTCACACGAGACGAGGCCTAGGTAAAACAGCCGCCTCAGTCAAAATAAGAATTAAGAAGGGCATATGTTGAATGACCCGATTCAATCAAATATTCACACGAGACGAGGCCTAGGTTAAACAGCCGCCTCGGTCAAATGAAGGATTGAGAAGGGCGTAGTTTTATAGACCCGACTCAATCGATAATCTAAATAAGATGAGGCCCATATTAAATAGCCGCCTAGAGCCTCAGATAAATAAGAAATTGAGAAGGGCGTAGGTTAAAAGGCCCGACTCAATCAATTATCACAGTTGATGAGACCTAGGTTAAATAGCCGCCTTAGTCAAATGAAGGATTGAGAAGGGTGTAGATTCATAGAGCCCACTCAATCGAATATCTAAACGAGATGAGGCCCATATTAAATAGCCGGCTTAGTTAAATAAGATATTGAGAAGGGCGTAGATTAAAAGACCCGACTCAATCAATTATCCCAGCGGATGAGACGAGGCCTAGGTTAAACAGCCGCCTCAGTCAAACCAACTATTGAGAAGGCGTCGATTCAAAGGCCCGAATCTATCAAATATTCAAACGAGACGCAGCCTAGGTGAAGCAGCCGCCTCAGTCAAATGAAGGATTGAGAAGGGTGTAGGTTCAAAAACCCGAATCAATCAAATATTCACACAAGACGCGGCCTAGGTTAAACAGCCGCCTCAGTCAAATGAAGGTTTGAGAAGGGCATATGTTGAAAACCCGAATAAATCAAATATTCATACGAGACGCAGCCTAGGTTAAGCAGCCGCCTCAGTCGAATGAAGCATTTGAGAAGGGTTATAGGTTCAAAAACCCGAATCAATCAAATATTCACACGAGACGCGGCCTAGGTTAAACAGCCGCCTCATCAAATGAAGGATTAAGAAGGGCTTAGGTTCAAAAACCCGAATCAACTAAATATTCACATGAGACGCGCCCTAGGTTAAACAGCCGCCTAAGTCAAATGAAGGATTGAGAAGGGCATAGGTTCAAAGATCCGAATCAATCAATTATAACAATATAATAAGGCCTCAGTTCAACAGCCGCCTTAGTCAAAACAACTATTGATAATGGCGTAGGGTTCATAGACTCGACTCAATCAATGTCCACCTGAGCAGAGGACTAGGTTAAACAGCCGCCCTGGTCAAATTAGAACACGGGAAGGAAAAAGGTTCAAAGAATCGACTCAAATATTCGCACGAGATTAGGCCTAGGTTTAACAGACGCCTCAGTCAAATAAAATATTGAGAAGGGCGTAGGTTCAAAGACCCGACTCAACCAAATATTTACAAGATATAAGGCTTAGGCTAAACCGCCGCCTCGGTGAAATTGAAAACTGAAGATGGGCGTATACTTAAAGAAAAGACTCAATCAAATTTAAAAACGAGACAAGACCTAGGTTAAACAGCCGCTTTAGTCATACAAACTATTGAGAAGGGTGTAGGTTCAATGACCCGACTCAATCAAATATTCACACGAAATGAGGACTAGGTTGAACAGCCACCCTGGTCATATTAGAAATTGGATGGGCATATGGTGAAAGACCCGACTCAAATATTCACCCGAGACGCGGCCTAGGTTAATCAGCCGCCTTAGTCAAACAAACTATTGAGAAGGGCGTAGATTCCAAGACCCGATTCAATCAAATATTCACTCGAGACGAGGCCTAGGTTAAACAGCCGCCTCAGTCAAAATAAGAATTAAGAAGGGCATATGTTGAAAGACCCGAATCAATCAAATATTCACACGAGACGAGGCCTAGGTTAAACAGCCGCCTCAGTCAAATGAAGGATTGAGAAGGATATAGTTTTATAGACCCGACTCAATCGATAATCTAAATGAGATGAGGCCCATATTAAATAGCCGCCTAGAGCCTCAGATAAATAAGAAATTGAGACGGGCGTAGGTTAAAAGGCCCGACTCAATCAATTATCATTGGGGATGAGACCTAGGTTAAACAGCCGCCTTAGTCAAATGAGGGATTGAGAAGGGAGTAGATTCATAGAGCCCACTCAATCGAATATCTGAACGAGATGAGGCCCATATTAAATAGCGGCTAAGTTAAATAAGAAATTGAGAAGGGCGTAGATTCAAAGACCCGACTCGATCAATTATCACAGCGGATGAGACGAGGCCTAGGTTAAACAGCCGCCTTAGTCAAACCAACTATTGAGAAGGGCGTCGATTCAAAGGCCCGAATCAATCAGATATTCAAACGAGACGCAGCCTAGGTGAAGCAGCCGCCTCAGTCAAATGAAGGATTGAGAAGGGTGTAGGTTCAAAAACCCGAATCAATCAAATATTCACACAAGACGCGGCCTAGGTTAAACAGCCGCCTCAGTCAAATGAAGGTTTGAATAGGGCATATGTTTAAAACCCGAATAAATTAAATATTCATACGAGACGCAGCCAAGGTTAAACAGCCGCCTTAGTCAAATGAAGGATTGAGAAGGGCTCAGGTTAAAAAAACCCGAATCAACCAAATATTCACATGAGACGCGGCCTAGGTTAAACAGCCGCCTAAGTCAAATGAAGGATTGAGAAGGGCGTAGGTTCAAAGACCCGAATTAATCAAATATTCACACGAGACGCGCCTCAGGTAAAACAGACGCCTCAGTCAAATGGAGGATTTAGCAGGGCGTAATTTCAAAATTCCGAATCAATCAAATTTTCACACGAGACGAGGCCTAGGTTAAACAGCCACCTCAGTCAAATGAAGGATTGAGAAGGGCTTAGGTTAAAAAACCCGAATCAAATATTCACATGAGACGCGGCCTAGGTAAAACAGCCGCCTCAGTCAAATGAAAGATTGAGAAGGACGTCGGTTCAAAGACCCGAATCAATCAAATATTCACAGAAGAGATGAGGCATAGGTTAAACAGCCGCCTCAGTCAAATGAAAGATTGAGAAGGGCTCAGGTTAAAAAAAACCCGAATCAACCAAATATTCACATGAGACGCGGCCTAGGTTAAACAGCCGCCTAAGTCAAATGAAGGATTGAGAAGGGCGTAGGTTCAAAGACCCGAATTAATCAAATATTCACACGAGACGAGTCATAAGTTAAACAGCCGCCTCCGTCAAATGAAGGATTGAAAAGGGCGTAGATTCAAAATCCCGAATCAATCAAATATTCACACGAGACGAGGCCTAGGTTAAACAGCCATCTCAGTCAAATGAAGGATTGAGAAGGGCTAAGGTGAAAAAACCCGAATCAAATATTCACATGAGACGCGGCCTAGGTTAAACAGCCGCCTCAGTCAAATGAAAGATTGAGAAGGGCGTCGGCTCAAAGACCCGAATCAATCAAATATTCACACGAGACGCGGCCTAGGTTAAACAGACGCCTCAGTCAAATGAAGGATTGAGAAGGACTTAGGTTCAAAAACCCGAATCAAATATTCACATGAGACGCGTCCTAGGTTAAACAGCCGGCTCAGTTAAATAAGAAATTGAGAAGGGCGTAGGTTAAAAGACCCGACTCAAACAGTTATCACAGGGGATGAAACCTAGGTTAAACAGCCGCCTCGGTCAAATTAAGGAAGGAGATGGGTGTATAGGTTTTAGGCCTTAATCAATCAAGTATACACTTTATAACGGTATCCGAAATCACTCCCATCTCTTCCATAAACAGGATAACCCCCTCGTAAACACGCCAGATACCGCGGTATCTGAAGGTCACAAGCCCTTAACACAAGTGTGAGTGGGAGAGGTTTATCCTGTGTAAGAATTTGATATTTGCATCATAATCATAATTATCATTATCATCATCAATATAAATATTGTTCAACAGCAATCATCTTTTTTATTATTGGGCAATCAGTCTCCTAAGCACAATTACAGCATTATCATTGTCATCACCATCATCATTTACCAGTTTCCTCCCTTGCACTGTGACCAATATCATCGCTGTCGCACCGCCACGCTATATTATACCATCACCATTAGTTATTATAATTTATTAGATTTTTTTTACTATTTCCATTATTCATTTCATCACTAAAAATATCAACTGCTTCACCTTCACGGCCTTCATACGGAATCATAATCATTTTTCCATCATCATATCTCGCATCTATCACTCCCATTTTCATTATTATAATTTATATTGTCATCATTCATCGCACGGCTATCATCATGACTATCATCATAGTACCACTAACACTTCCATTGTTATTTATTATAACTTCTGTTAAAATTTCTGTCAACGTTTACTTCTCCTCCATCATTAATACTTTCATTCCAATTGTCATTAATATAATTTTATCCGCAAAAACAATTTTGCGAGTTCCGCCGCCATTGTCGCCTAGTTCGTGTCTGGAAAACCTCTCCGAGACCCCGAGACCGTTCTTTCTGAAACCGAGCTCCACCTGTAGTCCTTTTGCGCAGTGTCCAGCTGTTCTTCTTAGTGATGATAACCCTTCTGCAATCGTTTTCGCATGGCGCTCATTCGTGCCTTTAACATCTGTGCGTCATTGTGATTATAGCCCATATCTCAGGAGTACTTCAATGTATTAGTCAAGAGCTCCTGTCAAGATTTACTGCTTTATAATATGATACACCGTAAACGTAAACACTCAAAGATAGAGTCTATCAGTTAAAACACCAGTCTACATTTCTAAATACACATTTCATTTATTCTTAATACCTGTGTATTAAATTAAGACAGTCAGCCAAAATGACTAATGTTTGCAGTGCGACTATCACACAGGTATAAACACTAGATCACCTGAAACATTCATCTCATGATGAATACATAACATTAATCTCATTATTCGTAAATTCAACCTAAGTACAATTGAAACGAAACAGCAAAAAAGGTTGAACTGAAGAAACTGTGATACAGTTGTAATAAAAATTTTATTTGTTCGTCCAGAAGAACTTTAATTATCACAGTGAACAGTGTGGCGATAGAGAAGCCTATGAACCACAGCACTGTAGACACCTGAGGCGAGCTTCTCTCCCAGAATGTCAGTTTCCAGGGCTCCTGTGTCACATTCTGTTAAAATATAATATTATGCGCCCATCACTACTTCTGTAAGAAAACCTAGAAAAAAAGTTAATTTATTTTTCTGGAATGTCGATGCCATCGGGACCCTTACATAAAATTACATCTCTAACAGTTTCCGGTGGCCTTCATGTAAATTTAATCTCCGCGAATTAATTTAATGTTTGACAAAATTTTAATGGTTTATTCTTCTGAATAGTGTTGAGACTTTTGTGTTTGATGGATTACAGAAGAAAGTGACCGATGAGCGATTTTTATTCGATTATTTCATGCAACCTCTGTTTTATACAAAAAATATCATTTATCTCGGTTGATTTTAAAGCAAACACTGAAACTTAATAACATCGGATATATTTTAAAGAAAGCTATACAGCTTCCTTAACTGTAGAATATTGTGATTTCTGGCTTACGCTGTGTACAAAGTGGTGCAATTTAGGTAATTCCTGTTGAGGAAATTTCTTATAACACCTTTGTTTGGTTGTATGAGTTTGTTTATTTTATAGAGGTTAGTAAACATGCACCAGTGCAAATAAACAGAAAAAAAATATGTAACAGAATGTGGCTGGTTGCATATGTGCTGAAGATGAAAGGTCACAAGTCGCATAACCCCATCTGCAAACTTTGACTTGCTGCCTGATATCATTTTTGGAATGTGTTTGTATCATTTTTTTGCATGCCCCGCCCCACATGTTATAAACACGTGGATATAAACAAAAGGAACGGCCTGTGTACCATGGGAACGGCGTTTTCTGGCTTGTTTTTTTAAAGATTCAAGTGATTATATTGTGTTCACATCAGTCAGGTATTGAAAAAGGCCGTTATAGAGGGCAAAGGTGCGATTTTAGACATTTTTATACTGCCCAAGGTGCTGTGTACTGTGTCCCATCGACACTGAGGTTTTGACAGAATCAAAAGATTTTTCCTACCGACCGATATCCGAATTCTTTGATTTTGCTTCCTGCAGACTTAACCGCTTATGATCATCCAGAAAACGAAAAAAAAACATTCAATCGATTATGAACAATAATTGTCATTCATCGATATAATCGATTAATTGGCGCACCGATACAGTAAACTGATGTCATATACTGGTAAAATTCTTATATTCTTATGATTTATTTTATGCAGTCAGTCAAAGCAAATCACTTTGTATGTGCTTTGTAATAATCCACATGCGATATCTAAAAGATTTCTTTTCTCCTTTTTCTCTCCACCTGTTGCTTTCTGTTTGAAATTAATTTTTTTAGATTTATCAATATTAATGTTATATTGATAATAACTATTTGATAAATATTTATTCATGAAATTCCTTTTTAAACCGGAAAGTACCTTATAAGATAAAAAACCCAACAAAAACAAGTTTTAGGAATCCTCTAATGTAGTTTAATATGAACCCAGTAGAAAGCACCTGTCGCTCAGTTGTTGCTTAATAAAACACTTTTATTAGTTTTATTTTGTAGTAATTTTTATGAATTATATCTATATGAGAGAAATGATTAAGATACAGAAATATGAGAACAATGTCTGGATATCTAATAAAACATATTCCATAGTAAAGAAAAAGGTGCAATGTGTAAAATTACAATAACTTCCTGTGGTTCTATATTAAAATATAATAATATTTTAATTTTTTTTTCAAATGATTGGTTTTAGACAAGTTTGCTATACCTCATATATGAAATTAGTTATATTATTAATGGCAAGTTCCCGTTCTTGGGATAGGTACGCTAAACTTGCCGAACTCTTGCCGGGTTTGTGTGTTTCGGGTTTTCCATAGGCCATAATGGCATCTATCATACCTGATAGATGGCGCTGCGGTAGACCCTTCGGGAAATGTAGTCCGGCAGTCAATCTCCCCGGCTTCGAGTTAAGCTTGAATTCGAGTCCGCATAAAAATTTTTTTTGCAGTTTCAGAACCTTTTGATCATACTCTTTAATATAAGAGGGTGCTGCTCCGACACCGTTGAGTATTTTTCATAAAACCCCCTAATATGTAAATTGACCAACGGCATTATTAGAACTTCTAGTTTTGCTAATATCTCCCTTTATTGGATCGTATCCTATCTTTTAGAGGTCAGGGTTTTTGCATCCATATTTTCATAGTCAAGGATTATGATGAATAGTTTAAAAAATATCACTATATGCAAATTACCCGTCGCCGTTATAGGGACTTTATTTTGTTGATATCGGCCTTAGTTGTTGACCATCTTAGAGGTTAAGGTGTCTACACCTATATGCTTCCATAGTAGGGGAGTATGTTCAAGTTGAATCATTTCAAACTACAATTTAATGAGTTTTTCATGTGCAAATTAGCCGTCGACATTATTGGAACTTGAAGTTCCGCTTACATCCCTCTTAGTCCTTGTCCTAGAAGGCATTTACATCGATTTTTAATGATGAACAGATAAAAAAATACTTTTTAAAGAGTTCAAGGAACTGGCATTAAAAATTAATTAAAAATGAAAGAATTGTACAAAATATTATTTATAAAATATATATTCATTAAAAAATAAAAGAAACTTCTGTACCTTTTTATTTCCTTATTGTTACATATAAAAAATAAGAAATTTACGTTTTTACTAATATGACGAATATGCTAATAAGAGTGCCATTACGTGGTTTCATCAGATGACCATTTATTTCACAGTCGCTAATAAATCGTGAGCAATCACTGCCTCCCTTAACGAATTTAATATATTGCAGAATTCTTTATATAAATTAGCAGTTCATTGAGTTAAGAAGGAACACGATCGCTTGTTCTGCCTTGACCCTCAAGCGAACAAGTGGGGTCATGACACCCAGCCATGTACTCTAAAGCGGACAGTCAAGGGACTCATTCATTTTGTCCTTAATAGTGAGGTGTCCTTATTAGGCAGGTTGACCTTAATTGATAAATGAGGGATTATAAATAAAGACAACGAACAGCTGCAAGAACGTGTTTATTGTATTATATCAGATGTCATGTATATGTACAACATATTTATTCACACGTCATGCATTCAATATTCATAAACAAACTGTGATTATTTTTACTTATCTAAAGTAGTGAACAATATGAAGAGAAAAGTCTATGAAGACATCCGTAAAAACAATGTTCATATACCCACGTACGCTCTTTTTCCCAGATTCACTCAGTCCAATGAGCTTGACTTTCTAAGATAGCGTAAGCTCCCGCTTAGGAGTACGTGTGGTGCCACCTGGCAGCTTTGCCTTAAACTATCCTTGTTCAGCTGTCCAAATGCGATAATCTCAAAGAGCATGGCGACGTTAATAATGCGAAGACAGTAATGACTGCGAACCTGGGAACATTCGTTTTTATAGGTGAATGCTGCTTTAACCTAAAATAAACTTTATTCGATGATGGTTGTTTGGTTTGATTTGCTTTAATGTTGAAGGCACCCGAGATTAAACGAACGCCGAGGAGCTTTTGCATGGGCGGCACGGTACAAACAGCTGCGGAGCGAGCAGATGTTTGACACTGAGCAGATCAGTTTGAGATATATTGAGCAATGCCGATTAATTAATATCAAATAGCCTGCTACAATAAAGTGGCTAATTTTACAGTTAGATATTGCGTGGTGAGATCAGGGACGCATTGGTAATTGGTAGCCGTTTATTAAATTTAATGACCCCACGGTCGAGCGGAAACAGCTTCGCAACGTGTGAATAATCAACCACGAAATATAGTGAAACGATGTTTACCGCTTAATATTTGCTGTGTTTATCTTAGGAGCACATCACACTGTGACATGAGCACGCCTACGCATTAAGGTAACAACTGGGGACTGCATAATCATTTGTGTTCCAGTCCCGGGAACAACGACAGTACCGGTGACCTTTGATGTTGCCCGGGGCGGGTGATCCGTGTCCGCTGAATCTATCTTGTCCGTTATGGCCAGTTGTCCGCCTAAGTGAGGTGTCCGTTAGACCAGTTTTCACTGTATATATATGTATATATATATATATATATATATATATATATATATAATATAAAACACTGAAGAAAAACAACACTGTGAATTCACGACAGACTGTTTCACGGGATGTGACCCGATCCTCAGGTGAATTTTTTGAGAATATATATATATATATATATATACCTATATTTGATTATCAATAATAAGAGACGGTGGGACTCTAGAGTTTTATCACGCAGCTCCTATAGAGCTGTGTTAGGCTTTGAATTGTCGTGAACCATGTCAAGAAACATGTCAAGTGTAGGGTTGAGGGGGAGGGGGGCGTGGCCATTGTATATATTTTACCTTGAGACTATACCCGAGCGCCATCTAGGCTATCAGAAAGCTTATTCAAAACGACGTTTATTTAAAGAAACTATCAAAGCAATGTCTCGTATCCGGCGGTTCAATTCAGCCATGGAAAGCCCAGCCACCGGACGTACAACGGGAAGGCCTAATATGCTATAGAACATGGAAATCGTACAGGGGTGTTTATAATGCATATATAGTGTCTGCGTGAACGCTAGAGTTTCCGGTAACATGACTTTATATTTTGAAAAATTAGAGTTTCAATACAAAAACTATTATAATTGCATTGCTGTAACGCACAAAAAATACGCGAAATATATGAAATAAGAATCTAATATTTATTGAAGGAATTCGGTTCACGTTTGTTCGCAATGTTCTCTAAAACCACGTTGTGTACAATATTGCGCCATACATCATTTGAAAGGTTATCATCCCCGGAGTGACATAGGCGATATGAAAATAAATAATTTTAATGTACATATAATTTTGAGTGAGTTTTCCGTTTTTATACCGAGCACAGCCGAACTGCCGGAATGCGTGCATCGTGGTCACTTAACCTCTAACACTAAGGACTATTGTTCATATGAATAACGCTTGCTTTCAATGAAGGATTTGAACCACGTGCGTAGTCAGTAAAAGAGAAAAACACATGTTTCTCGCTTTATGAAATGGAGAGTTCAACCCAGGAGGATTAATGAGAAAACCTAATTCAAGGTCCCAATTTCATGAACAGGGGTGGGGTGGCGGGGGTTTCAGGCCTCAAAATTTGTCTGTTACGATGAAAGAAAGGTTGCGGTGGTTGAAAATGGGATACGGACCCACTGCATGGAGTCCCGCTGGGTCCGCTTCTGCTACTTACGATGTATGCACATTTCTGTTTCCTTCTTCAAGAACAGTTTCCTTGCAACGTACATTTAATTAATATTTCATGTGTTCCTCAAATCAACCTATTCTTTATACGTCCAACGATAGAAACCAGTCAAGTATCAAAGAAACACTGAATGCCTCCGCGTCTCATTCCGGTTCGCAATGAAAACCATCACTGACCAGGTCTTCAATGTAAACATACCGGGGTATGATTTTGCCACGAACACAGCGCCACAAAATAACAGTAAAAAATATTTGTACATATCGTATTCCGAGAGTATCCCACTATAAATCTATATTTTCTTTTAACTTTTATAATAAAAAAATGAGCCAACATTCAATATCTCAGTAAATATATCTCCCAAACCCCGGTAAAAAACCCGGTATACAGTATATATATATATATATTTTTTTTCAAAATACTGTGCCTGCTCCCTTAGCCACTGTCAAGTGTGGACCTTCTTTCAGTAAATATGCAATATATATATATATATATATATATATATATATATATATATAATTTATATATTAATATGTATATGTATGTGTGTGTGTTTTGAGTGCATAGATTAAGCCACCCGTTCTAGTCTTTACGGTAATCAGGTTGATGACGTCATGCCATTGTGTCTCCTTGACAACCGTGACGTCATTGAACTTCAGGTTCAGTTTCTCATGATATTTTCGTGTGAGCACCAGCTATTTAGCGGAGCTACGTACTAAGTATATCTTGAAACTTCCTTACCCTTGTGTACACAAGTCGGAATCACATAGTTGGCAATGACCTCGATGGCCTTTCGTCTCGCCAAGGCCCAAAGAACCAGCCAATGGGTCCGCGAGCACGAGATCTACACGCTGGAGGGACGCCCGGCGGCCCAAGAAGACTGCAGCGACCAGGCCCAAAGGTAAGTTTATAATATAAAGATCTGTTCTTCTGAGGAAAGATGCTCCCATTGTAATCTACCATATACCATTGCACATGCTCAAACTAATAATTCATATTCTAAGCATATCTTTGTGAAACAAAATACACCGGCATTTTATTAATTTATGATGCAGTTCATACTTTACTGGGTAATAATAGCCTACTGTTATACCACATTCAAGAGGACAGGCGCGCATAGCTGGCTAAAAATAAGTCAACATTTTTGTTCATAAGACGTGACTTTATAATTTAGATTCCTTCCCCTCCAATACATAAATTGATATTTTAATTGATATAAATCAATAAATACCATTTAAGTCCCCGCCTCCCCTTACATCTTCAAGAGACATGAACAATGGCGGTCGCGTAGCAACCACAGGGCTAGCGATCTATGACGCGCGCATGCGCCACGTTTTGTTTTGGTTACGTACGTTGAGATGACGTCATTTTGTTCGCACGTCTTGTCCTGTAAAGATCTTTCCATCATTTCTCCTTTTTTGCGGTGGTATTCACAGTCACATGAATCCCTGTTTGTGGGCGTGATCTTATCAAGAAATGGACGAAATGAGTATATGATCGTGCCTTTCGAACCATCTGGTGAGAAGATAACGTGTGTCACGAACGAGGTGCCCAAACACGCGTGTCCTACGCTCTGTCGATTTCATACCATCTCCCCCTAAAATGAGGATTCAGGTGACTGTGCTGTATTATATAAATGTTGTTTTGAATATGTTCCGTACACATCGATATCATCTATTTGATCTTATGTACTTTCTTCCGTGAACTATATGTAACTTATTCGAATAATTTTAGTATTTAACGTCCGTCGGACCACATGTGCTGGGATTACACAGTCCTGTGCAAGTGAAAATGGCCAGCTGATTTCTAGGTGTAGTGTTACCAAATGTTGATCACATAAACTCGTAAGAACTGAATATGGTTAGGCACATGTTATGTATAATATAATACAATATAATAATTTAATTCAAAACATAATCCACTCGCTATGACAGACCAAAAGGCAGATGTAACACTAAAAAATACACTTGGCTAATACATGTGTAATATAAAATAATATAATGTGCTATAATAAAGTCAAATATAATAAAATATTTTAAGATATATATATATATATAATATATATATATATATATATATATATATAAATTATATATTTATCATAGCGTTACAAGACACGACGTCATTTAGCATAACATTACATAACATATAATGATATTTTGTAGTATAATAATAGATAATATAATATAATATAATATGTAACATGACAAAACGATATACATTAATAATGTGATTTAACATAAAAAGACATAATATATTATAAAATAAAAAATTACATTACATAATATAATGAATTATTATATAACACAATATAATATATTATAAAATAATTTAATATAATATGAAAAAATATAATATAATATATAAAAAATGATAAAAAATGACAATATAACACAACATAATATAATATATTATGATACAATACAACAAAACATAACATTACATAATATAACATAACAAAGATATAATGATATCATATATACCATTTCTTGTGTTTTATATATTATAATGTTGTATAACATAGTATAATTTTACATAATATATTATAACTTGGTATAATATGATATAATATAAACTTATGATGATATAATGTAACATACATATATACATTTCTCCTGACCATTGATTGCTTGAAAAATGCATATATTTAAATATAGTCTTTGATAAAACATAATATGACACAATCTTAAATTGTGTGATTATAAACGAGTAATATAATATGATATAACAGGGTATGATATAACATAGTAATATATAATCAGAATGATGTGAAATAGTATAACTGAATATAAAAGAATACACTGTAACATGACAATATATTATATTATGTGATATATTATAACATATACATGAAATAACATGATGTTGTATTGTATAATATGATATAACATAATATAACATGAAATGGAGTGATATTAAATGATATAATGTAATATAATATTAAACCCAAAAATAATATAACATAGTATTACATGACATAATATAAGATGAAAGAGTATGGCATAATATAATAAAATGTAATGTAATATAGCACTCTATCATAATTTGATTTAAGGCAAGTAAATGTAAAGTAATACATAACATGTTTCCTTTGACTGCGTGGATTGCAACACTGGAAAATATGTATGTCTTAACATTCTTAATATAACATTAATATAATGGAAATGATGTCTAAATAGTCTTTTGATATAAAATAACAAAATACGATATAACATACTATAATACTATATAACGTAAAATAAAATAATACTTGTTTTTTATTGTCACGGAACACCTTATAATCACATGAGTGATAATCATTCATCAAACTCCTGTTGCCTTTAGTTTACACGTCGAATTATGATCCATTTGTTTGTAGGAGTAGCAGCAGTCCCGGCATGCATCAGGACACAACAGGTAACGTAGTTAATGTGGTGAGTATCAGGGATAGGTTTTCCCGCTTTTTCAGGACCGTTAGAAAACTACCAAGATTTATATGGAGAGGGACTAAAAACCTCGGAGCCTGTTTTAGGCGGGAACAACCAGCAGACGACGACGTAACAAGTGTATGGACCGTCACAGGAGTCCGGAAGCGAGCGTCGTCGTTAGAGGAGATACTTTGTGACCGTATCCCGGGGTATGACCCCCTGGAAATACTTCACAAAGTCTGTCTGCATAGCGACACGTCCAGCGAGTCTGATCAAGACGACCCGACCTCGAGACTATTTCGGCGCCAAGTAGTGGATCATGCGGTACATGACAAAGTCGGGACCTTCATGGGGGAGATGTTCGCGGACTCTCTTAGTGACTCGAGTTTGACTGACATACCGATACACAGACCGGCGACTGACGAATACATTGAGGGCGACCTGAGCGACAAGTTTGAGCTTAACGACTCCATGGTCATTAAGTTTATGAACAATACTCAAAATGACCAGGCTTCAGCTGGCACCTCTGACATGGCAGTGACGACTGTTGAGTCTAACGACGACCACACTGACGGTTTGCCGGTCATCCTGACTAATAAGCCTGACTCTACTACGGATCTGGCTTTGGCTGGCACTTCAAATTCCGCCTTTGACTCTACTTCCATGACTGTTGAGTGTAACCTAAACACCCAGACTGATATCGTTTTGACTGAAAGCCTGACTAACAACCGTGACAATACTGTATACGGTCCACGGAGTCTGATGATATCACACAGTGAGCCAAACCTGAGTAAAATATCAGACTTGACTTCTAATATGGAGATTGACAAGAAACTGGTTGATGACGGTGTCACTTTTTCCAAACAATTGGATCCTTCTGCACAGCTTTCGCCATCTAGGGACCATTTTGGAAACGAGTTTCTGTCCGATTGCACTGGCAGGAGTCTGAGGTCTTGGGCCTCTCTCTCTGACCTGGACAGGACCAAGCTACAGGTCGCTGAACTAGGGTCTTGGACCTCACTTATAGACCTAAACAAATGGTAATTAAGACAAACGATGCTACTAGAACAACGCTAACATTGTGAATTGACTCGATACATTCTTTACTTATATTAGACAAGACGGAAAAAATAATAAAATCTTATTGAGGCTGAGCGTAGGTTTATTCAAGTGAAACAAATTTAATAACTCTAAAGAGCACATGCTAGGTAAGCAACTCGGTAACTGAAAGATGTCTCGAATAAACGGTTGAGATGGTGTAGGTTATAGGCCCTACTCAATCCAGTTTTTAGCGGAGAACATGTGCAGTTGAGAGTGCGTCTCAGTTAAATAAAATATGGGCGTCGGTTATAGGCCCTACACAAACTAGTATTTGGTTCAAACAGACGTAGCCAAAAGCATTCTCTCCATTAAATAAACGGTTAAGATAAGCGTAAGTTAAATGCCTCAGTGTATTTAGATGAGAACAGATGTAGCTAAAATAATTTTCTCAATTTAATAAACGGTTGAGATAGGCATATAAGTTAAATACCCTACTCAATCCAATTTTTATTTGAGAACAGATGTATTTGTAAGACGCGGCCTAGGAAAAAAAAACCAACCGACTCAGTAAAATGAAGGATTTAGAAGGGCGTAGGTTAAAGACCCGTATCAATCCCATATTCACACGAGATGGGGCCTAGGTTAAACAACCACTTCGGTCGAATTAGAATTGAGAAGGCCGTAGGTTTCAATACCCTACTCAAATATTAAACGATTTGAGGCTAAGGCTAAACAGACGCCTCATTCAAATAAAACATTGAGAATTAGAATTGAGAAGGGCGTAGGTTAAAAAACCCGACTCAACCAAATATTTAAACGATTAAAGGCTTAGGCTAAACCGCCGCCTCGGCAAAATTGACATCGGAGAAGGGCGTATTTTTAAAGAAACGACTCAATCAAATATTAAAATGAGATGATGCGGAGTTTAAACAGCCTTCCCGGTCAATTAAAGGAATGAGAAGGGCATAGCTTCTAAGACCCTACTCAATCAAATATTCACACGATATAAGGCTTAGGTTAAACTGCGCCTTGATCGAAATAAAGATTGAGAAGGGTATAGGTTAAATATCCGTCTCATTTTAATATTTACACGAGACGAGGCCTTGCTAAAACAGCCGCCTCAGTCAAAGAAAGGATTGAGAAGGGCGTAGGTTGAAAGAACCGACTCGGTCAATTTATCACACGAAATGAGGCTTGGTTTAAACAGCCCCCCCCCCCCCCCCCCCCAGTCAAATTAAGGATTGAGTAGGGCGTAGGTTCAAAGATCCGAATCAATCAATTATAACAATATAATAAGGCCTCAGTTCAACAGCCGCCTTAGTCAAAACAACTATTGATAATGGCGTAGGGTTCAAAGACTCGACTCAATCAAATATCCACCTGAGCAGAGGACTAGGTTAAACAGCCGCCCTGGTCAAATTAGAACACGGGAAGGAAAAAGGTTCAAAGAACCGACTCAAATATTCGCACTAGATTAGGCCTAGGTTTAACAGACGCCTCAGTCAAATAAAATATTGAGAAGGGCGTAGGTTCAAAGACCCGAATCAACCAAATATTTACACGATATAAGGCTTAGGCTAAACCGCCGCCTCAGTGAAATTGAAAACTGAAGATGGGCGTATACTTAAAGAAAAGACTCAATCAAATATTAAAACGAGACGAGGCCTAGGTTAAACAGCCGCTTTGGTCATACTAACTATTGAGAAGGGTGTAGGTTCAATGACCCGACTCAATCAAATATTCACACGAAATGAGGACTAGGTTGAACAGCCGCCCTGGTTATATTAGAAATTGAGAAGGGCATATGGTGAAAGACCCGACTCAAATATTCACCCGAGACGCGGCCTAGGTTGTACAGCCGCATTAGTCAAACAAACTATTGAGAAGGGCGTAGATTCCAAGACCCGAATCAATCAAATATTCACACAAGACGCGGCCTAGGTTAAACAGCCGCCTCAGTCAAATGAAGAATTGAATAGGGCGTAGCTTCTAAGACCCGACTCAATCAAATATTCACACGAGAGGAGGCCTAGGTTAAACAGCCGCCTCAGTCAAAATAAGGATTGAGAAGGGCATGTGTTGAAAGACCCGACTCAAATATTCACACGAGACGAGGCCTAGGTTAAACAGCCGCCTCAGTCAAATGAAGGATTGAGAAGGGTGTAGATTCATAGACCCGACTCAATCGAATATCTAAACGAGATGAGGCCCAAATTAAATAGCCGGCTAAGTTAAATAAGAAATTGAGAAGGGCGTAGTTTAAAAGACCCGGCTCAATCAATTATCACAGCGGATGAGACCTAGGTTAAACAGCCGCCTCAGTCAAACCTACTTTTGAGAAGGGCGTCGGTTCAAAGGCCCGAACCAATCAAATATTCAAACGAGTCGCAGCCTAGGTGAAGCAGCCGCCTCAGTTAAATGAAGGATTGAGAAGGGCGTAAGTTCAATGACCCGAATCAATCACATATATTAACACGAGACGCGGCCTAGGTTAAGCAGCCGCCTTTGTCAAATGAAGGATTGAGAAGGGCGTAGGCTGAAAGACCCGCCTCGATCAAATATTCACACGAGACACGGCCCAGATTAAACAGCCGCATCAGTCAAATAAAGGATCGAGGAGGGCGTGGGTTCAAGACCCGAATCAATCAAATATTCACACGAGAAGAGGCCTAGGTTAAACAGCCGCCTAAGTCAAATGAATGGTTGAGAGGGGCGAAGGTTCCAAAACCCGAATGAAACAAATATTCACAGGAGATGAGGCATAGGTTAAACAGTCGCCTCACTCATATGAATGATTGAGGAGGGCGTAGGTTCAAAGACCCGAATCAATCAAATATTCACATGAGACGGGGCCTAGGTCAAACAGCCGCCTGAGTCAAATGAAGGAATGAGAAGGGTGTAGATTAAAAACCCGAATCAATCAAATATTCACACGAAATGAGGACTAGGTTGAACAGCCGCCTCAGTCAAATGAAGGATTCAGAAGGGCGTATGTTCAAAAACCCGAATCAACCAAATATTCACAGGAGACGAGGCCTAGGTTAAACAGCCGCCTCAGACAAATGAAGGATTGAGGAGGGCGTAGATTCAAAGACCCGAATCAATCACATATATTAACACGAGACGCGGCCTAGGTTAAGCAGCCACCTTACTCAAATGAAGGATTCAAAAGGTCGTAGGCTCAAAGACCCGACTCGATCAAATATTCACACGAGACACGGCCCAGATTAAACAGCCGCCTCAATCAAATGAACGATTGAGGAGGGCATAGGTTCAAAGACCCGAATCAATCAAATATTCACACGAGAAGAGGCCTAGGTTAAACAGCCGCCTAAGTCAAATGAAGGGTTAAGAAGGGCTCAGGTTCAAAAACCCGAATCCACCAAATATTCACAGGTGTCACGGCCTAGATTAAACAGCCGCCTCAGTCAAATGAAGGATTGAGAAGGGCGTAGGCTCAAAGACCCGAATCAATCAAATATTCACACGAGAAGAGGCCTAGGTTAAACAGCCGCCTAAGTCAAATGAAGGGTTGAGAAGGGCTCAGGATCAAAAACCCGAATCAAATAAATATTCACAGGAGACGAGGCCTAGGTTAAACAGCCGCCTCAGTCAAATGAAGGGTTGAGAAGGGCGTAGGTTCAAAAACCCGAATCAATCAAATATTCACACGAGATGCGGCCTAAGTTAAACAGCCGCCTAAGTCAAATGAAGGGTCGAGAAGGGTGTAGATTCAAAAACCCGAATCAATCAAATATTCACGGGAGACGCGGCCTAGGTTAAACAGCCGCCTCAGTCAAATGAAGGATTGAGAAGGGTGTAGATTCAAAAACCCGAATCAATCAAATATTCACGCGAGACGCGGCCTAGGTTAAACAGCCGCCTCAGTCAAATGAAGGATTGAGAAGGGTGTAGATTAAAAACCCGAATGACCCATATAATCACAGGAGACGCGGCCTAGGTTAAACAGCCGCCTGAGTCAAATGAAGGATTGAGAAGGGCGTAGGTTCAATGACCCGAATCAATCAAATATTTACACGAGACGCGCCACAGGTTAAACAGCCGCCTCAGTTAAATGAAGGATTGAGGAGGGCGTAGGTTCAAAAACCCTAATCAATCAAATATTCACACGAGACGAGACATAGGTTAAACAGCCACCTCAGTCAAATGAAGGATTGAGAAGGGCTAAAGTTTAAAAACCCGAATCAATTAAATATTCACATGAGACGCGGCCTAGGTTAAACAGCCGCTTCAGTCAAATGAAGGATTGAGGAGGGCGTAGGTTCAAAGACCCGAATCAATCAAATATTCACATGAGACCAGGCCTAGGTTAAACAGCCGCCTCAGTCAAATGAAGGATTGAGAAGGGTGTAGATTAAAAACCCGAATGAACCATATAATCACAGGAGACGCGGCCTAGGTTAAACAGCCGCCTCAGTCAAATGAAGGATTGAGAAGGGCGTAGGTTCAATGACCCGAATCAATCAAATATTTACACGAGACGCGCCACAGGTTAAACAGCCGCCTCAGTTAAATGAAGGATTGAGGAGGGCGTAGGTTCAAAGACCCTAATCAATCAAATATTCACACGAGACGAGACATAGGTTAAACAGCCACCTCAGTCAAATGAAGGATTGAGAAGGGCTAAAGTTTAAAAACCCGAATCAATTAAATATTCACATGAGACGCGGCCTAGGTTAAACAGCCGCTTCAGTCAAATGAAGGATTGAGGAGGGCGTAGGTTCAAAGACCCGAATCAATCAAATATTCACACGAGACCAGGCCTAGGTTAAACAGCCGCCTAAGTCAAATGAAGGGTTGAGAAGGGCTCAGGTTCAAAAACCCGAATCCACCAAATATTCACAGGAGTCACGGCCTAGATTAAACAGCCGCCTCAGTCAAATGAAGGATTGAGAAGGGCGTAGGCTCAAAGACCCGAATCAATCAAATATTCACACGAGAAGAGGCCTAGGTTAAACAGCCGCCTATGTCAAATGAAGGGTTGAGAAGGGCGTAGGTTCATAAACCCGAATCAAATAAATATTCACAGGAGACGAGGCCTAGGTTAAACAGCCGCCTCAGTCAAATGAAGGGTTGAGAAGGGCGTAGGTTCAAAAACCCGAATCAATTAAATATTCACATGAGACGAGGCCTAGGTTAAACAGCCGCCTCAGTCAAATGAAGGATTGAGTAGGGCGTAGATTCAAAAACCCGAATCAATCAATTATTCACATGAGTCGCGGCCTAGGTTAAATAGCCACCTCAATCAAATGAAGGATTGAGAAGGGCGTATGTTCAAAGACCCGAATCAATCAAATATTCACACGAGACGAGGCCTAGGTTAAACAGCCGCCTAAGTCAAATGAAGAATTGAGAAGGGCATATGTTCAAAGACCCGAATCAATCAAATATTCACACGAGACCAGGCCTAGGTTAAACAGCCGCCTCAGTCAAATGAAGGATTGAGAAGGGTGTAAATAAAAAACCCGAATGAACCATATAATCACAGGAGACGCGGCCTAGGTTAAACAGCCGCCTGAGTCAAATGAAGGATTGAGAAGGGCGTAGGTTCAATGACCCGAATCAATCAAATATTTACACGAGACGCGCCACAGGTTAAACAGCCGCCTCAGTTAAATGAAGGATTGAGGAGGGCGTAGGTTCAAAGACCCTAATCAATCAAATATTCACACGAGACGAGACATAGGTTAAACAGCCACCTCAGTCAAATGAAGGATTGAGAAGGGCTTAAGTTTAAAAACCCGAATCAATTAAATATTCACATGAGACGCGGCCTAGGTTAAACAGCCGCTTCAGTCAAATGAAGGATTGAGGAGGGCGTAGGTTCAAAGACCCGAATCAATCAAATATTCACACGAGACCAGGCCTAGGTTAAACAGCCGCCTAAGTCAAATGAAGGGATGAGAAGGGCTCAGGTTCAAAAACCCGAATCCACCAAATATTCACAGGAGTCACGGCCTAGATTAAACAGCCGCCTCAGTCAAATGAAGGATTGAGAACGGCGTAGGCTCAAAGACCCGAATCAATCAAATATTCACACGAGAAGAGGCCTAGGTTAAACAGCCGCCTATGTCAAATGAAGGGTTGAGAAGGGCGTAGGTTCATAAACCCGAATCAAATAAATATTCACAGGAGACGAGGCCTAGGTTAAACAGCCGCCTCAGTCAAATGAAGGGTTGAGAAGGGCGTAGGTTCAAAAACCCGAATCAATCAAATATTCACGCGAGACGAGGCCTAGGTTAAACAGCCGCCTAAGTCAAATGAAGGGATGAGAAGGGCTCAGGTTCAAAGACCCGAATCAATTAAATATTCACATGAGACGAGGCCTAGGTTAAACAGCCGCCTCAGTCAAATGAAGGATTGAGAACGGCGTAGATTCAAAAACCCGAATCAATGAATTATTCACATGAGATGCGGCCTAAGTTAAACAGCCGCCTAAGTCAAATGAAGGGTCGAGAAGGGTGTAGATTCAAAAACCCGAATCAATCAAATATTCACGCGAGACGCGGCCTAGGTTAAACAGCCGCCTCAGTCAAATGAAGGATTAAGAAGGAATGAAGGAAGGAGATGGGCGTATAGGTTTAAGGCCCGAATCAATCAAGTATACACTTTATTGCGGTATCCGAAATCACTCCCATTCCTTCCATAAAAAGGATAACCCCCTCGTAAACACGCCAGATACCGCGGTATCTGAAGGTCACAAGCCCTTAACACAAGTGTGAGTGGGAGAGGTTTATCCTGTGTAAGAATTTGATATTTGCATCATAATCATAATCATCATCTTTTTTATTATTGGGCCATCAGTCTCCTAAATACAATTACAGCATTATCATTGTCATCACCATCATCATATACCAGTTTCCTCCCTGGCACTGTGACCAATATCATCGCCGTCGCACCGCCACGCTATATTATACCATCACCATTAGTTATTATAGTTTATTAGATTTTTTTTTACTATTTTCATTATTCATTTCATCACTATAAATATCAACTGCTTCACCTTCACGGCTTTCATACGGAATTATAATAATTACTCTATCATTATATCTCACATTTTTTACTCCCATTTTCATTATTATAATTTATGTTGTCATCATTCACCGCACGCCCATCATCATGACTATCATCATAGTACCACTAACACTTCAATTGTTATTTATTATAACTTCTGTTATAACTTCTGTCAACGTGTACTTCTCCGCCATCATCATCATCTCAATACAATCACTGCCAAGATCCCCGGTTTGGCTATATAAGAGTGGGTTGTAGTTACCCGTTCAAGGCGGGTGCTTTTTTTTCCGTGTTTTCCGGTTTCCTCCATCCATACAGACTACAAACAACCATACAAGTATCTTCTATTTACGCCCTATACCTCGGATCAACCAAAACCGATTCATTTTGTCAAACTTTGTCGTTGCTGGTGGAGCCAGTGCGGACCGGATCTTTCAGAAACCTGTGACTGGCTCGAGCGCCAACTTTCAGTCAGTCACAACCATTGTCATTATTATTATTGTATCCGAATAAACAGTTTTGCGGATACTCTTTTCTTTCAGCCGAGTTCCGCCGCCACCACCGCCTTGTTCGTGTCTGGAAAACCGCTCTAAGACCCCTGGTCCGATCTTTCAAAACCGAGCGTGACCTGCAATCCTTTTGCGTAGTGTCCACCTGTGCATCTTAGTGATGATAGCCCAACTGCAAACGTTTTCGCATGGCGTCCATTTGTGCATTTGCCATCCCTGTGTCTTTTTGATAATAGTTCATACCTCAGGAATACTTCAATGTATTGGGCTGAAATTGAGCATGTATAGAGATTTGGAATATCTCCATCTCATACGAAAGACTGGTTGCGCAATCTGCGATTATTTTTGCGTGGCGTCTGGTTGTTTGCTTTGGGTGAATATCTCATATCTCAGGAGTGGTTCAAAGTATCGGTCTTATATTTGGCATGTCCATCCATCTTGGATAGTTTTCTCGTAGCCTTGACAGGTAGCGCCACCTACCTTCCTATTTTTGTAGAATACTTTGATGTCCTCTTCTCAGGAGTGGTCTGCCGTATCGGCCTGAAAGTTTGCATGTCCATAGATATTGGATATCTCCATCTTGTACACAGGCCTGGTGGTGACAAAAACAATGACTTTTACGTAGCGTCAATCCATATTTTTGTTTTTGGTGAAAATCGTACATTAAAATATGTGAAAGGGGGTCATGTGGGCGTAGCACTCTGGAGCTGGCGTTAATTCAGCATACCAAAATACAACAACAGTGCTCTCTCAGACAACATATTTGTTAGTTAAAATTACTTTTTATTATATATACTCTTGTAATCGGTAAACTATTATGATTTCTCTGGAATACTTTTTCGCAAAAATTAGTAATTATGGCCTAATTCTTCCGTATATTGTTCACTGATGGCCTCAACAATGTTCATATTATTTTTGTACATTCTTGGAATCACTCAATCATCAGATGTCTTACATCGTTAAATATAAAATTTAAGGCTGTCCAGCTCCCTTAATGTTTATGATCCATAGATAAATCGTGTCAGGTCAGACTCGATGTTCCTGATAAAATAATGATATTTCCTCCGCAAATTCGATGGAATGTAAGTATTTTATCAAACAAGTGGAAATTAATTATATATTCTTTTCACTATCCTGAAAGACAATATGAATGATCGGTTAGTTTTATTATTTTTATTACTGTTTTCGGCTGTGTTTGACATTTAGGAAATGGCACACAGGTACTCACAGCTGTCATTTCGTTCTCATTTTGTGATAAATTGATTGATGGTTCAGTTGCATAAAGCTACTTTGTCAGAGCTTCCACGTTTCATTCATGCGATGATATGGCGGGGAAATCGTCCGTGTGCAACATGTTGTTCGGGAGTTATACAAATTATAAATTTTCCCGAACCCTTATAACCCACTGGTAACGTTCAGAAGAAGAGCCCGCGCTGCCGCAAGCCGAGATAAGATTAAGCCGAGTCGAGCAGAGGTTTCAAGCAGGTGCCGCCGATGTTTCATTTAGTCGAAATGAGATGATTTTAGCATACAAAAATTAATACAACAAGATAATTTTTTACAATTAAAAAATGACTGAAACAAATGTTCAGGTTTTTGTTATCATTTTCTTTCTTGTCGCTGAAAGAAAACGGTGTGATTGTTTAAGTTCCACCAGCATAAAATATGCACGATATTTAATCACAAGCTAGTTAAATGTTAAATGAATGCAACATGTCGCACATAATATATATATAACTTGTTTAAATAAAACGGGTACTTTGTAACATCGTCAAATGAGTAGGCTTTCAGGTCAGTTGCAACCAGCCGACATTTTGCAAGCTGGGGTCGAGCCACGTAACTCGGCTGTCTTTTAAGTTAGCCGTCTTTTGTCCAAGCCAGCTGCATTTGTGTATCTGATATGACTCCGGGCTCTTACAGAAGATGTAACCATCACCCTATTACATTCCCATGCCATAAGTTAATTAGGCCTTTTTAAAAATACCGGCGTTTTTGGCACGTATGCATGTTCTACTGAACTTGTAAAGAGCCTGTCTGGGGTTATGACCTGACCAGTGCTGTCAAAATATACTTGAGATTCGCTCATGCGTAGAAGAGATGGAGCAAATATCAACCCAATTGACGGAAACCTTAGTTTTTGTATGGGTCGAAGCACGATGACATTGTACCCAGGTGTGTTTTTTTTCGGTGCCAGAATGCATGTGCATTCACTTGTATCAAGGTCAAACTCTCCTCGACCTTGTCCTTATATGCGCACTTCCTGGAAACAACCGAGCGTATGGATGAGAGTGGATCGACCAAAGGAGGAAGTTTGTTACTCTGCACACAGCGACCATTTGTACTGGGGCCTTGGGCCACGATTCCTAGTAACAACCTGCCTTCTGCATGACCCTCACGTTTGCCGTCTGGCCAGGTATAGCCAAATGTGCTAATTATTAAATTAAGCAAATGTTTAATTAACCAGGTGTTATTTGGATAGATAAAAACGAAAGAAAATAAAAAGTGGTCGTTCCGCAAAATTCATTAAAAAATGCTACAGACGGAATGTTTAAGCATTCTTTGAATGTGACTAAAAAGTGGGTGGGCCAGTTTTTGTGTTGTTTCCCCTGCTTAAAAGTGTGTGTGTGTGGGGGGGGGGGGGATCATTTCTCTCACCTTTCGACGTTCATGTTACCCTTTTTTATGACAATCTGGGAGAAAGTGGTAAATGACGTTTAGGCGTATATATTCAGAAAAAATCCAGCATAGGTAGCGCCACCTGCAATCTTTAATTGCGTATCGATTAGATGATCAATAATTCTGCAACATTTCATTATGATAGCCACATGGTTTTGTTTGTTCAGTAACGTGGGGGGGGGGGGGGGGGGTGGGAGTGGGGGAGGGGGAGGGGGGTGGCAGATTGGCTTGATTTGCCAGGTATAGATTGATAACCTTTATTTCCTCCATGACATGAAGAGTAATACAATCAATGCAAAAGATCATGTTGCAAGTTATATCAAAAAGTGATATGAGAAAAACTGCAGTTAAATGTTAAATGATGATAATAATAATAATAATAATAATAATAATAATAACACAGGTCAGGCTGAAATTAGAGATTACATGAAATCTTATCAATTATCGATTATACAGAACTATAACTTGTTTACACTCAAAGAGCAAACAGTCTTTTTACATTCATACACGAATATTGAAAATCTATACATCATAATATACCAGTGTTCATCAGTCCAAGCTTCTATCAAATGTTTGCCGAACAGAATATTAAGAAAATCTTCATCGTTTAAGTTGAACAGGAATGTTGATATTTGAACCTCGCAGCTGTTCATAATAAACTCCCATAATCGATCCCTTGGATCTTTCGTGTTGTCACAATATAGTAGTGCATGTATAACAGGGCAAGAATAAATAGACCCACACAGAAAACACAGTAATTTGCTACTAGCATTTGACATTCATTTAAATCATGATAAGGAACCTGGTATCTCGTTCGCAGCTTTCCACATGACAGAAGGCCTGAAGCAGTCTGGATGTACATGGTTGAAAAATATATATTCTGAATCAGTGCAGGTACGCCGATTGTAAGCATCATATTCAAAATTTACAATAGAATGGATTATCCAGTTTTTCCAGGCACTTTTATTTAAAGATGGCCCAGCGCTGTAGGGACCAGTCATTACATCTAAACAATCCAAAAGGTTTAACTCAGTTAAAGTATTATACAGATCTGGAACAAATCCTGATCTGTATTTTCCAGGATGTAGTTTTCTTGTTATCAAACGAAACATGATGATAAGCTTACATACACTGGTACCTGGATGCATCAGAATATTTCCCAGCAAAGTCAATTTAGCCTTTTTGATAAATGCACTAACACGAGGAATTCCCAACATAGACAAAGCCATATCTGATCTGGTTTGCCGGTGGAAACCTTGCATAATTTTAACACAGAATCTCTGCATTCTCTCAAGACTATCAAGGTTAGAGACAGTCAATCTATTCCATAATTCACAACCGTACAATGCCTTTGGCAGAACAATAGATTTATAAAGATGAGAGCTCGTTAAGGGATTTAGACCCTTTGGCCGGACACCCACTCCTAGAAGTCCTAAAAATGAAATCTACCACGCCTGCACGCTTCTTCAATTCGTCCATGAATTTTTAGACCTCCATGCAATAAAATGCCTAGATGTTTAACTTCGCGCTTCTCTTCAAGTACGTGATAACCTAACCTAAAACTTCTAAGCTTAACATTTTTTATGTGTGTCCGGTCATTTTCACCAAAAACAACTACAACTGTTTTCAATGGGTTAAAATTAAATCTCCATGCACAGCTGAAGTCCCAACACAAATCAATCATTTTTTGCAACCCTGCTCGAGATGGTGATAATAAGCAAATGTCATCAGCTTGCACAGGGCATCCAGTGTATATGGTTCCTAAGTAGGTCCCTAATTTAGAATTACGCAGATCTCTGAGCAATGGATCGATGAATATTAGGAAAAATAAAGGAGATAACACGCCACCTTGACGGACTGATTGTTTAACAGGAAACCAGTGACTTATGTAACCTTCAAATAAAACAGCGCTGTACATGTCACAATACGCATCACATAATAAACGCCAAAGAGCACCAGAAATTCCAAATTCATATAACCTTGTAAACAAACCAGCGTGCCACACCACGTCAAATGCTTTTTGACTGTCCATAAAGCATGAGTAAATCCGAGAACCACCATCAACATAATGGGAAATTGTCTCCTGAACTATTAAGGATGCATGAATGGATGAACTATTTTTCTGGTAAGCACATTGTAACGGATCCGGAAATAGCTTGCCAGTGACCGACAGTTTTTTTGTAATCCTACCTAAAATAACTTTTTCGAGAAGTTTATAAAAACTGGAAAGGAGAGTGATCCCTCTATAGTTGTTTGGATCAGACCCTGAGCGGTTTCCACTTTTTGGTATGGTAATTACCATCCCCCTTTTCATCTGACCAGGAATCATTCCAGCAGAAAATATTAAATTGAACAAATTAGTAATATGCTGTGTCAGCAAGGGCCCGCCATAGATTAGATGCTCATTACTGATGTTATCTATTCCGGGTGCTTTTCCCTTGCCTAACTTCATGATTTCTTTATAAATTTCTGAAAGTGTGATTGCTTTGTCCAATAAAATGCAAAAGTTTTTATGAGACATTTAAAAATACTCGTTGAGCCGTTCCTCTGTGTTAGCTTTATGATTAGCATCGAAATGTGGACCTTCCAGAGGATCATACAGAGCTTCAAAATAACTTGCCCAACCGTCGGCGATTGCTTGGGGATCTCTAATTACAGCAGAATCAGAGAAACGCATCTCTGCCTGAATGCAGTTACGACGTTTACGTCGGCTTTTAACTTTTTGCCAGAATTTGTTAATATCAACATCTGAATCAGAGTCAAGTTGTTCAAAGAATAATCGTTCATTGTTTTCGTGATATTGTCTCATTTGACACCTGAAAGCACGTTTTGCCATTTTATATTCTACATATGAATGGTGCGCATCATCCCTTGGACGACCATCTGCAATCCACAGTCTGCGTTTTGTTTGCATGATATCATGCCATGGTTTAAGTTCTGAGTGCCAATTTGGCTTCAGGTGTTTAATAAACCTGCGCTGAGGAATATTTAACATGGAGGTTTTCAGAATTGCTGTTACGAGATTATCATAATAGCCACTTACTGCAGCACTCGTAGCTGATCTACTGTCAGGCACTTGAATTCTGCTTAGCCTTTCCCCTAAGGGAGTACAGTACAAATGACTTAAACTTGCTTTATCGAATCTCTTCCAGTGGAAATTAACCCTTGTATAATTTGGTTTGCCATAATGAATTGGAGAAAAATCAATCTCAAAAATGAGTGGTAAATGATCATCTAAGATTTTAAAACACTGTACCAAATCTAACTTCTCTATGGGCAATAGTACATGATCAATTAATGACTTATTTGATCCAGACAAATAAGAACACCGTGGGCCGTGTATTGGCAGTTCTGAAAAAGTAGAACACAATGAACAATCTTCAACATAGGAGCCCAATAACGCAGTCCGGATATCCTCGCGTGCATTGTAATATTTGCCCTTTACTTCAGCATTAAAGTCCCCCATCATTAAGACCATACCAGACGAACTATATTCATAAAATAGATTAAACAATATATCGAGGTGTTCAGAAAAGCTTGAAACATCACTTGAAGAGCATGGTAAGTAGGCATTGAAGAGATATAATGTAGTATTGCATTTCAAAGTTAGTGACAAACCTACAATACGATCACCGAGATCATCACGAACAATTGGCTTAACAGCGGCCCTCAAACTTTTGCGCCACAGGAGGGCAACCCCTCCTTTACCTCTCCGGTGGGAGCAATACGGATCAAGACTAGCATCAGATATACCGTAATACATATAATCCTGGTGAAGAGACCCTAAAAAATACATATTATCCTCAAACAGCCAGTGTTCAGATATACCAAGTATATCGATGTTGTTAACTTCAAGTAAATTACTGACATATAATGCAGAAGGCATTATGCCTCTAACGTTAAAACAAGAAATGTTTAGAATTTTCATATTCATTTGAAAAGAATTAATTTAAATGGCTGTACACAGGAGAGAAAAAAAAAAGAATATGAATTATTGGCTCAGTTCGTTAAGTAAAGGTACCATAGGAGCCAGTTCTTGTCCTTGAAACAAACACTCGAGTCCCGTGTAGCCCTGTATCATTCCTGGGCCACCATCTGCGAATATACACATCCCCAGGCCAGAACTGCGATCTTGTTACCACTGGAATGGACGACCAATGCACCTCAATAAATGCCCCGATTCTTCCACGATTTGTGTTGGTCAGCAATCGGAGTTGTTTTAACTGTACGCCTCGACTGCACACATAGCGTTCAATGTCACGATACGATGTGTTTTGTCTAATATTACCCAGGTAAAATTTACCTGTACGAACGAAAGTGCTTTCCAGTGGATCAGCATTGGACACATCACGATATTGACTAACATTGGTTCCAACAGTTGGATTACCATTATTAAAGGAGGGCACATGAAATCCACGATTCACATTCCGACCTTGACCCGACGTAATCCTTACAGGAATTGTAGTGCGGGATTGCTTCAGGTCCACAGATGTGACGTCTCGTCCAGGGGACTGAGTTACTGTCGAATGTGAGTGAATCTCACGGTTCTCAGGTGGAAAAGATATAGTGATCGGATCAGCAGCTGCAGAATCTGGTTGCTCCGGGGAACCATGTATTCTCGGGGATGTATGTTCATCAGACAAAACAACATTTGCAAAATTCCCTCTGATATATGTTAGCGAATTAGAAATGCAATCGACTTTGTATTGTTCATGTTTAATCTCACTATCCCGATCTTTCTCTGAATTCTTGTGCCTTCTCCGATCGGCTTTAAGATTGCTAGTTTCATCTTCTAGGTCTTTCACTTTCCTCCTTAACCGTTCACATTCCGCATCAGCTGATAACAATTTAAATTCTAGATCTTTGACCTTCTCATGAACAATAGCCAGCTCATTCTCTAATCTATCAACTTTCTCTTTTGAGTGCTCTTCCACACCAGCTAATTCCGTCCGGATAGACTCTAACTCTGATCTGCTTCTGTTCTGTAAATTTGACAACTCTGTAGACTTTAATTCTAATTCCTGTTTAAAAAATGCAACACTACTTTCTAACCTCGCCTCACTGCTGACGACTGTACCTCTCAATTCTTCTATTAAAATTCGGAGTTCAGATAGCGTGTTTGTAAACAACAGCGTTTGGTTTTTGTTTCCTATGCAAGCGAACTCACTATCATGAGCACAGTCAGTACACCCAGTCGGAACTAAAGGTTGAGAAGTAGAATCAGTGTTAACTGTCGAACGACGTTGCGGTGTGCAGGAAACCGAACCCTGCCTGTAACCTGGTTTCTGACTGAAAATCTCCTTTAAATCTTCAGTTTCTCCATTTTCGATGAAATTGTCCAAGATATAACAGTCTTTGGCTAACTTTAAAATAAGAGGATCACCCAAGGGGGTACGTGGTTGATGTCTTTTGATCAAGGTTCCTGACGGAAAACCTTCAATTTCACTTGCGCTGCTAAACAAACTGTTTCTCAGCGATTCCAGCCATTCCATGTTATTAATTGAATAATTGACAAGTTTTGCCAAAAATAACTCCTTTGGAAGACCACGTATATCCTGAAGGAGAATTTCAGCACTATCTTGTTGGTTACAGGCTTGATTTAAAGTAAAATCTTCAAAACCCAGATTATCGTCAGTATTGACCAGGTCCAATGAGCGAGCGATAATGTCTGCAGAACTGCCTAAATTGTCCGACAAATTATTCATCGTCTTATGTGGAAACGTACAGCAGTCTATTCAAATCAAGGCTATGAGCATGCAGCGTAAACAAACAGAACTGACCTTGGATTAGAACTTGCATGAATGAACTTGCGGTCACGTTAAGTCAAAGACCAATGAAGTCACATGACATAACATCTGTCACCCTCTGGGGCGCGGAATATGTACGGAAGGTGAGCGATAATTTAATGAGTTTGTGGATGAGGATTTTTCAACTTACGTTTTCCGAGAAACACAAAAAATAAGATCGCGTACTCTCCAATAAGGTCCGTCCACGGTATACAAAGCTTTCACACAACGCTTCCCTTAAGTCCAAAAACTATTAGAACACATATAATTCCACGTAGTTTATACATTTTGTGGTCCAGGAAAATATTGAATGCTCACCTTCTCACCTCTGTTGACCTGCGCCACCTGCAATCTTTAATTGCGTATCGATTAGATGATCAATAATTCTGCAACATTTCATTATGATAGCCACATGGTTTTGTTTGTTCAGTAACGTGGGGGGGGGGGGGGGGGGGTGGCAGATTGGCTTGATTTGCCAGGTATATGCCGGTTGTGCTGCTGTGTTGAGGTGAGGTCGATAATTATTTGTGGGTATAAACCCCGTCTAAATCATCGGTACACTACCATCCAGAAATAATCTTGAAAAAGGTTGAGACTGATTTCGAAATGGCTAAAATATCATATATTATGAAATGTATATCAGTGAACAAGAAAATAACCATTCTAAAAGCATTATTAATATCAAGTTCCTTCTCTGAACGGGCCCTATATTTAAATCATAACAGGATGGTGCATAGAGCTATCAAATCCATGACTAAAAACTTATCCCTGCAATCTCAGGTAATTACAAAATAGATTCCTTAACCATTTCGCATATCACAATTCAGGGGCGGATAAAATGGATTATTGACTGGGCTGTCGCAAGGGACCCTCCGATATTTATGGGGCCCCGAAGAGAAGTTAACAAACAAGTATAAAATGAATTTCACTGCTATCGGTTGATTTTACGAGGACGGAGAATTCCGAATGCCAGCAATGCAATGTGTGTACGATAACCAGAACTTTAGATCTTAGATCTTTATGATGTTATGGTATGAAAATACATTCAAGGTTGATTGTAGATAATAATAATGATCCGCGAAAACGAAGAAACATCCCCAACCTTCTGTGACATTTCCTTTTTTGTAAACTAAGATGCATGGCTCTAGTTTTCTTGAAAGACCATAAATGTAATACCCTTAATGCCGATGTCAGAAACCTATAAATAAATTACCTGCAAATAGCATTATTTGAAAACTATGGATTCCAATTACAAATATCATTAGAGAATCTCACACTACCTTTTTTTCTGGATTAGTGTTTAACTATATCTCTTGTACATGTTATAAACCTCAGATTATGTCAGTACATCCGTGTAAATTAGTTATAGTATATACACATATTGTACTTTTATGTCTTTAAATTCTTTTATATTTATATTATATCTCACCTTTCAGTACTCTAGGTCAAACAATTAGCAGGTCATCAAAAACTTCTTTGGGTAATTGCATTTTCAGCATAAATTTTCGGAACATTGAAAATTGTTTTCTTTGGTTCGGGTCCAGTAAAACACACCGCCGAATAACGAGTAATAGAGTATAATTACTGTCCTTTATCTAACAACGAAGCGTGATCCAATTGTCTGTATTTATTCTTATTTATTTTTTAGTCAGGGAAGATATAAGTGCCTAGAGCTAGGGACGACAAAACGACTGTTAGAAAAAAAGGCAAAGATCAAACGCTGGATTTCTGCAGTTTTACACAGAAACAGTTTTCATTTAACTGATTTATTTTATTCATTTATGCTAATCTGAAAACACAAATATATGGACGGCGTGTTGCCGTCATTAGATCTTCACATACGGGCCTGCAACAAGATCAGCAACAGTGAATTATTTCCGAGGCTGGCCCTACCCCTAAATAATTCATTAGTCTAAACGTCACCATGCACTGTTAACGAACTTCAACGATACATCATTTTTAATCAATAAGTTCGCTGTAAGTTCGCTGAATTTCAGTGATTTAAACGTGGCATGTTATGGTGTATTTATAAGTATGCCAACATCATAATCCACCTACTCAAACCTAGGGATCCGTGGTCAGTCCTTATCAACCTTCTTCAATTGGCAGCGTGCCCCGGTCGAGCTTTACGTGCAATACGGAATCAATCGGGACGAATATGGAATCGTAGTGGAGCCCTACACATCCTTGTGAGCCCTTGTGAAACCCCCGGGCCAGCGCCATCACCGTTGTGGCCGGTAGCCCGTTGTGCATGCTCGAGCCGGGGCACTTTGAAACTATTCACGTCCGGTTCACATACGGCTCCCGACTTCAGCACTTCGGAGTTTCATAGTTCTTGTTCGGCTCAGTAGGGCTTCTCGTAGTCTGCCGTATCTTGATAACAATTCATGAAATAGCACAATTTAGAGATCGCTGAGGCAAGGTCTCTGCTCAACCGAACAGAAGACTGGATCACAGGGAGAGATGCTCTTCTTCCAACCGATTCTCTACCGGGGATATTTCTTGGAGACATTCGACTTTCCCTATACATTCTTAGCTTTCCTGGGTAAGACTGAGAATATATATTTAATGTAAACTCGCCAAAGTCGAAATTTCAAAGAAATGGCAACGGATCATCGTCAGTTCTCATTGGCACCTTGCGGACCTCAGGATAAGCTGCGCCATAAGGAGGTCTGGTCCAGGTCTGTTCGTCCCTCCGTCCCACCCCATCCTTTCACGGAAAATTTCTTAAATCCTTGCTGCTATCTTCACCAAATTTTACTCAGCACATGACTGACATGTAATTATAACCTGCAGGTGGCGCCACCACTGTTTAGCAACTTTCTGCTGTCCAAAAAAAAATATTCTTCATCTTAAGTCGCGGCTCAAGTTAGAAAACTAGAGCTGCAAACCTTCAAACTTTTGCTGAACTCACACTGCGATGTAGGATTTTCTTGAAGTCACCATCGTCATATAGGCGTATGTGGGCGATAACGGGGAGGTCACGGCCCACCTCGAGAGGAAATGGGCCAAAAGGCCGATTGGAGTGAACCATATTCTAGATTTGATGTATAAAAAGGGACTGATCAATTCAGTCATGTCTTTTACTTAATACAAAGGTAAACATAATTGATAAATTCTTATGATTATGTCTGAGAGCAAAATTCTAGACCGGACTTCATCAGTATACCGGCTTGAATGTCTGACTGCCATCACCGTTTTGTGCAAGCTCTATCACCTAATGATGTCAGTCTCAGTCGAATTCAGGTACGTGTGAACATGTTTAATTCAATAACATATATTTACTTGGTGTTTGTTAATTTATATGTTATCTTTGAAATAATATCAATAAAACTGAATATACAATGAATATTGCAATGTAGACGTCTATCAAACTATGCCGGGTTTGTAAATGTAGGCCCTGTACTAGCTAGTTACAGCTGAAATGATGCTCTTGTGATGACCTTTTCCTTTTAACTAGCGACACCTGTCGGCGATATCTAACATCTGTGGTTCAGGGTCAGTACACATGTACGGCAATCAAAGGGGGAAGCGTGTTTTGTTTATGGTCCTGTTGCATTAACATGTCTAAACACCGATATCACCCATTATTGACCTGAGCCCGCCATGAAACGACAAAAGTATCATAGTCAGAATCATACTGAAATACTTTGATACATGAAACGGTTTAACAGAATTGGAGGGCGCAATTAGTTGTTAATGCAGGGCACGTCTGCAATTTACGTGAAAAAAAAAATTAGGTATTCATTGTACTGTATGATAAATGAAATTTGTAGACTGGCCTATTTAATGGGTGACCCATAAGCTGACAAAACTATATTAACATAAAACGTAATGAATAATAAGTACGTCATCACTCATTCCCATCAAGCACGGGCACACCGCAGACATGCTCCATTTCGGCATATAGCAAATCGCCAGGTCCACGGTCAATACACTGTATAGGTGGCTTGTTCCCTGATATAGATTACTCATGCATCAACCTCCGTAAAACTCAAATGCCTGACCAATTTGTTTGGGTACCTGCTTTAGAATTTCAGAACCAATAGCGTAAATCCATGTGTGCGTTGTAAATGAAAATTAAATCAACAGTACAAGAAAACAATATGCCATGGTATGTGTATAGGATGACATTTGTGGTAGTGATTTTACATTTAAGCTGATTACTTTAAATATATATATATATATATATATATATAAATATATATATGTTTCTTAAATAAGGTGTAAGATAGGTATAACCGTATTTACTTACCTTTTCGAAAACTAAGCCCTTAAATCCTTCACCACACTCTATTATGTTCCCCCTTGAAATGTAACTAATAAAAATTATATAGCAAAAAAAAAAAAAACAGACACACACACAAAACAGGTAGACATGAGGGGATGATACGGACTATAGTTCTGTGAACTTCGTACAAAAATATTATACTATCGTAACCAGGTGCGGATCCATGACGTCACAATGGTAACGTGACTTGTTTTGTTCCGCGCGCAAAGGTTCATTGTAAGTGCTTGTCGTTTTCATTGTCGATTTCAACAAAGCCGATACGACTCGGCCAACACGAGCTATTCCGGTTCCGTCATATTGCGTCATCTTGTGCTGTCGATAAGGGCAATATCGATGCACACTGCGCAGATTCGGACTGACAAGAGTACGACACTGTTGTTTATGGATTGTTGGAGTCAAAATCTGACCCTAACAATGCACAAGGGCCTTCTCAATACACAAGCGGCGTAGGTATAAATACATTGGAGAGGACCCTGTTGTTCTTTCAAGTGGGTTGGATCGGAATTGTTTCAAAGTTATTTACATAAATATGGATTTTTTTGTGGTAAGGACTTTACGGAATATGTAGTATTTTGTACGCATGTGATAATTACAAACAGGTGTTTCCTGGAAATGTAACAAATTTGAATTTGAAGTTTAAATTCTCACAGTGCCCTACAAAAGGAACGAAATTTGGCAAAAAGCTTACTCTCGGCGTCTATGCCAAGAGCATTCACTATACTTCGGCCTTTTGAAATCAGTTCGGCAAAGTAAAAAAACAAAACCTTTTGTTTTGAGTTTGCCGAACTAATTTCAAAAGGCCGAATCGAAGTTAATGTGCAAAGAGCAGTTTCGACATACATCCACCAAAACCACTGCAGCATATGTGACGGTAACAGTGAAGCGCGTGCACGCGGAGAATACAAGTCTCGCTGTAAACAGGGGTCGGCAGCTCATGATTATTGGTCCCTTGAATGTTGGCGCCTCTTTAGTACGTCAGTCTAATAAGACGTCATCACTATTCCCTGATCTGTACGTTTTACAGATTAGTGGCAAGATGTCGCTAAAGAATAGACTTGTTACTCTTAAGATGGTTTTAAATTGTTTACAGGAAAATGACATAAGGTAGGCCAATAGTTAATAATAGTTTATTACGCTTTTCCCTCTTTCTGTCCTAAGATCAGTTTTGGCGTTCTTTGATTCGCAAAAAATAATAATAATAATAATAATCGCGAGAAAAAAGGTGGACAGGGGTGCTGCAACGGATTAAAGAAAGCCTTGTGTGTAAATGTATGATCAAGGACATCTTGTATGGTGAACTGTTGTCCACATGGTGGTCCATGATTTACCTACTGAAGGAAAGTTGTAATAATTTATTGCAGACATAGTATCTTATTATTATCCATTTTGGCTTTCATAATACCCACGCACGGCTAGGAATGATCAACAACAAAAATAGGCTGTATATTGATTTATCAATATTAAATCTCAAAATTGAGATTACACCAGTCTGCATTTTAATTCGTAAAACCATTTTTGATTCAGTGACGTAAATCCGCGTTTAATGCTGGGTCGATTTTAAGAAGACCTTTTGGCTATTTATATTTGATATTTCGGATTATATTGTTTGTAGTATATTGCTTATAGTATATCGGACTGTTGTACCTGTTATGGTCACGTGACTAAACTCATCATCGAATAACCTTGTTGTTAAAACAGCGACTTCCCCTCTGGATCAACTCGACAGCGAGTTATGTATTTCTAAAATACTTCGGAGGAGATGATTGGCTATTGAGTGGCTATTGACCTGGACGATATACTGATTAAATTGACGAATGGCAAAAAATATCTTACCGGGCGGCCGCACCATGGGCGTGGCCCCCACCTCCCCACCCCCAGAATTTCAGTCAGTTTAATAATGATCACATTTTAAAAAACTCAATCATGTCATTGGAAGCAACAGATTTGGATTTATTTCCACATCTCATTGGATTTGAATTTATCCTGCAAATATGACATTTGTAGATCAGCTGACTATACTGAGTCATTTGAGATGTATGGCGATGGTCCTTTGTCCCTCATCCGTCTAGCAGGCCATCCGTCGGTTAACAGGGAAGGTGTTTGAAACTGTTGGGCCTACGAATCCAAATTTTATCATACAGCTATATATCCTTAAGTTCTCCTACCAAAACCAAAACAGGGCCACTGCAATTTCGTTCCCTTTGAAAAATAAGGAAAAACCTCCGTTTTCAGTAAAAACCTGTTGCTACACTTCAAGAGGTCACAAACGTTGTTTTGTTTATATTTAGTCTTGATAATCCTCTATATATTTCCTATGTGCATGCAAGAAATTATGTGAATATTGCGTAATTTTTAGAAGTTATGTACCTTGTCCAAACATCAGGAAATATATTTTCTCACATGGTAACTGTTAAAGCTTCCCCTCCACCCCCTTCCATGTATAGAGAGGATGCATAAACAAGATGAATGTTTGAATGTCCTATGTTAAATCATTTTTTTTCTAGACTTTTGCCACAATTTGAAATTTGTTTGTATAACAAGGAATTAGAATGAATGTACATTGAAGCATCAGTGTTAGAATTTACTTTAAAAGTATTGATGCACATGCGTATATAAAAAATACTGTTTCTTCCATGGCAGTCATATCAGAGTATTAGTATGGCAATCATATATTTAGTTCATGGTTATCACCAAATAGCAGGATCATTATTTTCTAAGCACAACAAATATATACTAAAATATAAAAAAAATAATAATGGAAAAAGTTTGCTTTTGCTGAAATTTTACAAAATTCAGCTGAGCGCCTTGACCAATGTATTCCAATGTTTTTTTTCTATTCATCTTGTATAACTTTTATTTCTAATTTAAATTAAACAGTATGTTGCGTGGAATAATTGTGAGGTGTTTTGTGTGTGTGTATGTATATATTGCTTTTGCCAAATATTTCGGCCCCCTCCCCTCCCTCAGTCCTGGTACAAAGCACTTTGTACTGCACATTCATCAGACACGTAATTCTCTCTGTAAACTTTTACATAAAAGAACGTTTCATTATCTTGATAAGACCATGAAATCAGTTGTAATATTTTAAATCAAACAAGGGCCGAGGAACCAAAGCTCACCACACATTTCCAATGTGATAGTACTCTAAAAGCAAGAATTATTCATACAGGACAGGAAACTTCTTTTCACTTCAATTGTAAAATCTGCAGATAATTATTAAAGCATATAGGAACTTAAGGCAAAAAATGATTACAATATTGAACAGTTTGTATCAGGCTTTTATCTCCTGTGTTTCAGGCAGTTTCCAATCTTGCCATAGCAGCTATGACCACCACGTCGAGATTCCACAAATATGTCAAATTTAAAGAAAAAGCTGGAACCTCTTAAACTTTACATAGTGACAAATATCTTGTTGTGCATGGTGAACACACTTCAGTAACTACTAAGTTCTGTATATAGATACTTCAATGCAAAACTATAAATATAAAATGCAGGTCGAGCTAAACTCTGATGCCTCATGGATTGGGACTGATTAGAGAGACACCTGTTGTCTAATCGTGTGAACTATTTGATAACTGTGCAGAAGAAAGCCGAACAAGTTTGGAATAAGTCTGCAGTAACTAATGATGAATCTTACCTGCTCAGCCACCTTTTATCTTTAAGAGGGAAATCAAACAGGTCAGATGTTTTTGTGGCTCTTTACGCCTTTACTTTCTACATGGTAAGGCAACGCTTAACCACACTAAAACTTCTACTGACTGTCATTCTTGTCAACAATACATTAAGTTACCTACGAATAATATTTAACTTATTTAACAAATTAAATCGAAACAGAATAATGTAGGAGGTTATGTTTTGACCCGTGTTTGTTTGCTTGTTAGGATCTGTTGTCGTTTTAGAAGGTTTAAAGGTTCCCGAAAAACGACCGCATCCTTTACAATGAAACCATGTGCGGTAGGGAAGGGGCATGGTAGATACTCAGGAAATTTCAGAACTGCATCACATGATTTATAAAATATAACCATCTTTCTTGTTTCAAGCATCACGTTTGTACATATATATGGCTAAAGGAACCTATTCAATTACCATCCATGTGAATTATGCATGCGTTTTCCCCTTTAAATATAACTGTATCAACCAATATTTCTTACGGAAACCGGTCGCTTACTCCTGTACACAAGCGAACTAAACTTGCAGTTTAAATAAACTTGTAACGGGCTCGATCAGTGACGCAAAACATAACATTAGGAGCCACTCCATCTAGTGGCCGTATCTAGCAATCAACCTTCCATACAGTGTTTCTTCATTGTTTCTTATTTCATGTTTCTTGTCACATATGCGCAAGATAGGATCTCTGGTCAAGCAGTCTTGCCATTGTGAACAGACACATATTGACTTTGAACTCACACACAGAACAAGAACAACATATAATACAGATGAATCGGAGACAACAAGTCCGATGTTTTTTAAGGCAAAAATGTTGTATTCAAGCAAAAATAAGTTTGAAGCGTGATATAATAAACAAGTTTTTCCAACTGTTTGTGTACCTTTAAGACTGATCGAAAAATATTATTCATAACAAAAATATGTATGTGGTCATAAATAGGTGTCATCCGAATCAGTACGTGCAAACATGCCCTTTGTTCACAGCAATAGCAAACTGTAGGCGGATAAAGATGCAGGGCAAAAAAATAAGGATCGGGAATTTCAATGCACCGAGAACTCGTTGGTGCGGCAAGGTAAAACTTTATCAAGAGAAGCATCACGGGGTGATCCGGACACGCAGTGACCCTCAGGGAATATGTCCTATTCCCAAGAGATGTCCATCCGTCCTCCTTTTGTCAAGCAGACGCCTGAGGGAACGTGTAACAGTCCGCGCAGGGGTATCTTGTTCAGAATTTTCTCAAGTCCTGTCGTCGCAGTGATTGATCTAAAGGCATGGATTTAAATCTCGCGAGAGCTTACCAGCCAGTGCGTGGCAAACCCCGCAGGATAAAAAATGGAGCAGCTAAATGCTAGCGTTCCAGCGTGGTCCTTCTGTTGTCAAAATATTTGTTTGAAGCGATAGTCCAAACTGTGTGTTAATAATAAGGCATTTTAGCGGGTATTAACGCTGCGGGGACCACCTTTGTTGCTGAAGCTGAACGCCACTGGGGGCAGACAGAGAACAAATTGAAACCTCAGCTAGAATACTTGAGGATTTAGGAGACTCAGCTAGCGGGCTGACAGATGAGAGAGTCGCAAGGTCAGACCTGTCAGTTTCAAATGATGAAGCACCGTGTGTCCCTTAGGATATAATAAACTCCACTAAACGGTCGCTTGTGTTCGACCTTATCGACATCACTTTATTTCTGTGCGGTCAGAGGAGTAAAGAAAGAAGGGATTCTACGGTTAATTTTGATCAAACACGCCTTTGGTGGCAGCCGTCCATTATGCGAATTTTATATCAGAACTGGTGTGTGCGATACAGATATTTGCTTAGAGGATAATCTTCTAAGCAGTAAGGAGATGAATAAGTGTGATGAGGGTGAGATTTAAAACTGTGGCAGAACATAAACACAGAACTCTCTTAACTCTGTTAATTTTTTATAACTTTTTACCTGAGCGTTAATCCTGATCTAGTAACAAATTGAATTAAGTAGTAACGATTAACATCCTAAATTGCGGAAGGTCTATTTATTTTATATCAATATATATGATGAATTCACAAGCTTGTCTGTAGCCTTGTATGCAACAAGTTATGGTCACAGTGAAGATTGGTACATTTATGTACATGTCTCCGAAATCTCTCCGGCGTAAGCAAATATAATTATATTATTATTTATTACCTACGAGACTTTGAAATGATGCTTACAGCTGAAGCTACAATGACCAACAACACAGTGTATAAATAGTACCTTTCATTATCTTTACATGGGAGTTAAATGGTCTTGCTTCTCCATTTACAATAGGTCTGAATACAGTCTTTGAATAATCAAGTATTTTAGAAAATGTTCCGAATGTTACCGTAATGAAATAAATCCTGTCCCTAATGAAATAATATGCGTACCCGTCTGCAGTAACGAACTTGAAGAACAGGGTCTAATTTATTCATTATGTCCATAATAAAGCAGCTCAGGGTAATATGTCAACATTTTAGGAAATTATGAGCGGAAAATGAAACAGGTACTCATTTCTATAAGCTATCTATACTGATATTCTAGTACTTGCTGATCTTTAAACGTTATTAAGACACACACAGATATATATATGATTGGCTACATTACTGCTATAATCCCTATAATAACAATAGTTAATGTTAACATATATTAATAAACCATGCATCAAGAATAAATATATATATATATATATATATATATATATATATATATATATATATATTTAACAAATGTATGTAAAGGCCAAAAAAATAAAGGTATATGGTTCTCAGGCACAACCCGCGTCAATTTTGACCCCCGCATCAATCATTTATTTTTATTTTCATCTTTCAAGGAGATAAAATAATTCAATTTTGATAAGATTTCATTTGTTATGTAGTGCTTTACCTGTTAAGTAAATAAACTGAGTTATATTCATGCTTTTCCTTGATCATTGACTTTTTTACCGAAACATAAAAAAATGTAAAAAAAAAATATCGCCCGCCCGCACTGGTTTCTGAAAAAAAGTGGCTGAGAACCAAACCTGTTTTTTCCTAATTCGGTAATATTTTATAATACTTTTCTCGCAAACACCAAAATTATGTTGGTAAGCAGAGCTGAGCATATTTGAGCGTGTTGCTCGGGGTCCTGTGATGTGACATTGGAAAAACCTAATCACACTTTTGTCTTTGCTCATTACAGCACGAACCTGACATGCAATATTCGACTTTAGATGGCAAGGAACGACAAAATATGTTTTCTTACAGTAAGGATAGCCTTTTATCCTGCAGAAAAACTCTCGTAACGAAGATAATTTTCTTATGATTGATGTAGCAACCACCGCACATCTCACCCAGCGGGCCCTTCAAATTAGCTAAATTAACATCCCAACATTGTTTGTGGTCTGTATTCCATACCTGACGATACAGAAAGAATTGAACGTCATATACAGCGTGCCTTCATGCATTTGTTAATGATAAAGTCTATATTATGTAAGATGCAATTATATCGAAAAAAAAACTGGACGGAAGATTTGTTTTTTTCTCAGGGTCAAAATTTACATAGCTTACCTATAAAAGATATAAAAGCTTATTGGAGGAGGGTATACGTTCATCCACGTTGTAGTTGTGTGTGTGTTTGTGTGTAAGTTCATAACTCGCGCAATTATGAACGCAACCTCATGAAGTTTTCAGAACATTTTGGGAATGGGCCAATGAAAATTCAGATTTATGTAAGGATCCGGTACATGATAAGGATTCAGAAACGTCATAAAGGAATATTCACAAATGTAAAGTTACGTTTGGAAGAATGAAACTGGATGAACCTGACTGAAATATGGACAGAAAGAGTGAATGCAAACACGGTTTCGGGAGCATCCCACAATAGGAACACCCCCCCCCCCGACACACACACAGACACACACACACACAAACACACAGACACACATGACGAAGACTTGTATTCCCTAGAACGCAAATTTCAAGTTGAAATTATGTTTTTTTTATTTTTTTACTCACTTGCATATTAGCTTAAGATGCTTCCATTTTAAAACATTTTTATTTCAAGGAAATTCCACCTATACCAAACCTCTGATGGATCGAATTTTTTAAACAACAGTTTATATATACATATATACACAAACATATATATATATGTATATATATATATATATATATATATATATATATATATATAAATATATATTCCTTCACCTGAGATAATACAAAACATATTTATTTCCACAGTTGGCTGCCCATTGGAATATTTGTCTGTAATACTCAGTTCTAAAATGAAGCTGCAATAAAGGAACTAACCAGAGGCCTAATTAACTTGAAACTAAAACCATATCTTGCAAAATATGTTAGTAATACAGTAAAATCAGTATATGAGAAAACAATATCTCAATCCTGTTACTGAAGGGGATCAGTACCCACCCAGAACCCGCAGGTGACGTACAGCGAGCCTCATTGACACCAGGTTAAGACCTGTATCGTAGTAACAAACCGGAATGGATTTCTTTCTCCAAATGTACCTATTTTAGGTTTGGGTTAAGGTTAGTGTGGTTACCTCCACACAAAAAAATCCTTAAGGTCCAGGTATGGAGGATCCCTCTAGATGCATTTTTCGCATCTCAAAGCAATTATAGATTGGTTGGATAGCATGTGTGTCCACTTCATTACATCGATAAATCTTCAGAACCTTGTGAAGGAAAGTACGTTTGACACTTTTCTATCCCTCCTCGACGTTTAGTCTCAGCGCAAGTTAATGTTCTGTATACATTGGCAATTTTTTTCTTTTTCTGATTTTGTATATTTCTCAAAATAATTTCCGTTATATGCGTGAAAGAAAACCAGCCTTGGTTAACCCTTAAACATTTATTAATGCAGTGTTTATGTCCCTTGCAATACTATTACTGTCGATCATAAGTTTGTTCTTGAGGCGACTGGGAATATAAAACTACAGCCAGCAATTACAACACTTAATGAATACCACCATTGTCAATATGGCCACTTTTTAAACCTGTCGTGTTGAAAATGGGATTAACCTTGATAATATAATGAACATATTCATTCTTCTTACATCAATTTGAAACCTGAAGCTCTGTAGATTTTTGTCCATTTACTTAAGTGAGTGGCTCGCAGCTTCCCATGAGGTAAGGGAGTCAATCATGTTTAAAGCCACCAGCCTGACGAGAACAGCTCGCAAACTATTTTTTCCCGGTTTCCCGTACACGTTTGCTAATGGGGTTAAAACGCCAATGATTGTCGGGAAAAGAAATTGTGGCCACCACATTAAACTGTAGAGTAGAACTGGATCTAGATTCAGGCCTGATATTTTGCCGTTAATGACTACCTCGAGGACCCGAAGTCACCGAAGAAGGAGATTATAGCTATGGCAACGAGCAGGTAGCGTGAGCCGCTGTTTTAAAGGGGGGATTCGTCTCCTTGTAGATTCAGTGACATTTAAAAGTTTCTTTTTCTGGATAATGATATAAGTCTTCTTCCCAAAAGTCATGACGGTTGTATGACAAAAGAAAAGCCACGAACAGGCGTTGACGTATCCCTTCACTCCCACTGAGGTTAAAAAATATGTGTTATTCTAGTATATTTTCATCTCGTAAACATGGTTACTAGTTTTATCTTCAATATATCATTAATGGAATATAAAATGTATTCTGGTGCATTTTTCTGTATTATCATTTTTAAACTGAAGAAAACAGTTTGATATTTTCCTTTAATTCTAAGAGGAACTAGGATACAGAGATAAAATAATTCTCGATTCAGGTTCTAACCTAGATAAAGAAAATGGCATTTTAGTAAAATGTGGAGTGACTTCAACTCACGAGGAGTCTTCCAGGTCCTCCGGTTTTCTGCACCTTTACAGACTACCGAACGCCGAAATCCGAGCCAATCCGAGGAGTCTTCCGGGTCCTCCGTCCTGCACCTTTACAGACTACCGAACGTCAAAATCCGAGCCAATCCGGGGAGACTTCCGGATCATCCGGTTTCCTACACCTTTGCATACTACCGAACGCCATAATCCGAACCATGGAGCGCCTCGTATTAGTTATTATACTTAGTTGTTCAATCCACATTTTAAATAAATGAAGTTGATAAAAAAATGTTCTAATATAGGTTCTATAAAGATATTAGTAGTTTACATCTAAGGTTTTGGCTGGGTACAAACCCAGCATCTTGAGACAATTTAGTTACTTTCCAGGATCTAAAGTGGCGTAAAATATCATGGTTTTTAGACCAGAAATTGACACACGTGCAAGGCTGTAGTGCTTCTAGTAATAAATATTTGAAGTGTCTGCTATATATTAATAAAGTCCTATGACCATGGCGCTTCACCTCCCCAAATCAAATAATCTGCAAGTTGTTATGTTATAAATGTAACCAGAAGGGATATTACCCTTTTCATTTTCAACCTTCATATAAAGCTACAGCATACAATGTCAATACCGTCATTATCTCAGAAAACTTTACAAAACAATGTGACAATGTGACAAAGTCTTTCAAACAATTTTTGTTTGGTTGTATTTTTTTTTCAATATTTTATTTTGTCGCGGTAACCGCCTCCATTTTTTAAATGCTTACTTAACTATGAGGTATGTACATCGGCAGAGTTCCATTCCGGTTACGGACTACGTGACAGGGGCTTACACTCGATCAGACCAGGAGAAATGTATTCGAATACAAATCCGAATACAGCAGTGGTACACGAATACGAGTACGAATGCAAATACTCCAAAACAGAAACGTATTCATGAATATCAATATGAATACAATTAACTGAAACAAAAAGGAAATATCAGTTAAGTTTCATTCTTGTTTAACACAAATAACGGCAATCATCATATATTAACTGGTACGTTTCACTGCTGGCTTCTTCAGCTTTACCTCGTGTTTCCTCTACAACATAAACAGAGGAACCATCATTATCACTATTCATTCACTATCACTTATAGATGGCGTTCAAGTAGAAGTAGTGATTATTACCACTTTAAGTTCTATAAGAGAGAGACAGAGACAGAAAGAGAGATAGAGATAGATACAGAGAGAGAGAGAGAGAGAGGGGGGGGGGACAGAGAGACAGAGACAGACAGAGAGAGACAGATAGAGAGAAACAGGGAGAGAGAGAGGGATTGAGAGAGAGAGAGAGAGGGAGAGAGAGAGAGAGAGAGTGAGAGAGAAAGAGAGAGAATACCTTGTTCTAAATACAAGCATGATTGTGTCATATATTATAAATAGATATTTTGCTGAAAATTTAAAGTGTATTATTTATGTATGTTACGGAACCTAATATCAACAGATCACGTATGTGTGATGAACATAAATTTTGTAATGCAGAAAAAAAAATCAGATTCTGTAACACTAGGCAGCGTGAAATGTCTAGGGGAATGAATAAAGAAGTCAGTGTTTTTTTGTTAACAAATAACTATAATTTATTCTTAAAACAACCCTAGCATTACAAGAAACCAAATCAATACAATTACACAGTACAACAACAGTATAACAGCAAATCAATATAATCACACAGCCTAATAAACAAAGTGCACAGTACCTGGATACCACCACTGTCACAGCGACAAGTCCTTAAAAATGTAAGAGCCGGATGAATAGTTCACACAAATTCTCTTGGAGAATAACAGTCCATTGTAAAGCTCTTGTAACAACCCCGAAAGTAAACTGAAGACCAAATAAGATTCGTCACAAATCAAGAAGAAAATTTGAAGAAAATCTATAATTCCGGCACCTATCGGAATAGGTCCCACAAACTGACATACACGCTTCTGTGTCCGCTGGAATATTATCTCACCTCTCTGTCGGCTCTAAAACACAGCCTCTTTATATAACTTTTCTCCTCAGGCCGAGAATTTTCCTTTTCGCGAAAAATCTAAAGAATCTAACACAGTACACACGTTCAAAGAACATACTAGAATAAAGAACGCTGTGTATCTAGGGTTCAACTAATGTGGATTAAATCAGGCCGCTACAACACGAGCTACGCGTGTCATACAAAGCAAATGCCAACAACACATGGAACATCCGTGTGCACAATAAAACAATCATCTGCAAGACCGCTGCACACAATAAAAAAGGGGCAACTGTAACGTGTATAATATTGCAAATGTTTATGATGACTAGTTTTTGCAGCCGTTAAAACAGTGTTACCGATTGTAACGATATTTTAAATACCAGATAATTGAAAATGAAACCAGAGAGAGAGAGAGAGAGAGAGAGAGAGAGAGAGAGAGACAGAAAGGCAGAGAGAGAGAGAGAGAGAGAGAGAGAGAGAGACAAAGAGAGACAAAGAGAGAGAGACAGAGACAGTGAGAGAGAGAAATAAAAAGAGAGAAAATTGGGGCGATTTATTAATTTTCAGAATGATTTTATCATTTAAAATAAAACAAATAAGAGAGAGCGAATAATTATACATGATTATATGAAAAATGACAGATTTATTTTAATTAATTATTAAATTATAATAGTTGAAATTAATTTCAGATTAAGCGATCATTTAAAATGAAACGAGAGAGAGAGAGAGAGAGAGAGAGAAGAGAGAGAGAGAGAGAGAGAGAGAATTGCCTTATCTCCATACAATTATGAGCGTGACTTAAATTAAATATATATTTTGCCGGAAATATAAAGTGTATTTTTTATGTATTATATTGCAAATGTTTATGAAGACTAGTTTTGCAGCCATTAAAACTGTAATATGAAACCTCTGTAAAGGAAACCTCTGTGTGGCCAATGAACTAATTAATTGATTGTTTGTGTTGGCCTCTGTTTACACAATTATAATTAACTTTCACTGACTACCACTGATGGTTGCAGCATGCTGACAATGACGACACCCCCGGCAATCACTAGACCAGAACTAGCTCAGGGATATTTGCTCTTATATTAAATCCACACACTAGATTTATAATTTATTAACTTGTTATAATGATATAACTTTAAAACTAGAACTATAAAAAAACTGTCGAACTACAGTACAATATACATATGTTTATGTGGACTTTGTTAGTGTTCAGTAAGATATACATTTTCACAACAGAACAATGTTTGTGTGGACTTGTTTTGTGTTCAGTAAGATATACATTTTTACAACAGAACAATTGATATAGTCTTTAATTGTCTGGGCTAAGGTCTAGGGCTAGTAAGTTACATAAAATCCACAGCCAGACTTATTCACAGTACAAGCCTGAACTACTTGTATTGTTAATGCATGAATTCCTCAGATTGGCTCAGACCTTAAGATGAACAGTAACCACACTTCAAGCTTCAGTAGATATGTTCAACAAGAGGTGTTATCTTGCAATGTCTTGTACATACACATGAAAGAATACACACATTAATATTAATTTAATATGAATAAAGTTAAACATGTCAAAATGTGTAAATAAGATTGTTATTGTGCATGTTTTAAGTGGGTCCAAATCAGTCACTATTGAAATGGCGGCTCATTTTTTCAAATGGATAAAGGTCAAAGGGTAAACATCATTATTGTATACTGCATGTATTCATGAAAAGTATTCATGAATTTGAATACTTCTGCAATGTATTTGAATACGAATATGAATACTTAAAATTTACCTGTATTCGAATACAATGAATACGAATACCCCATGTCTGCACTCGATTATCCTGGTTTCAACCAGGTCGGTGTACCACTCCTGCGGGTCCTGTGTGTGTCATCCCCATAACTGGGTCATACCACCGACGAACCCCCGATAGGCGCACTCGTTTGTGGGCGAAACTCGGCCGTTGGTCACGGCCTTCCCATTAAACCTGCAGAGGGCTCAACTTGGGTGGGGGCAGACCGTTAAAATTCGAACTCACGATCTTCTTGCTTTGAGTCCTGTCCTCTACTCCTGACCCACAGAAGCCGAAATGACTGTTATGACTGTAATGTTTTTGCGGTATTAGACCACAGTTAAGTAGTTAATTGTTCGACGGAATAGCGAAGGATCGATAAGTCCTCGGCAAAATGTTGCTATCAAAGCTCGATTCCTTAAGTAATCATTAAATGTGTGATAATTATCTTCTTTTATAAAGTATATTATATATTGTGTTTAACACATGTAACATTTCAAGAACTGAAATTGTTTTCTTTTATAAGAAACATGCAAGTTTGCAAGTCAAATATTATGTTTGCAAAGTTCCAGAACAAAGAAAACGGAATTTCGCTCGCTTCATGCAGGCTTTGTCTAATGGTCCATAGCATAATAGTTGGTGACTAATTGTCCAAGTTTTAGAGACTATTGTAAACTTTGGATGTTTTCACAATACACTCTAAAAACAGATTGGGTCAAATGACCAATATATTTGTTATTTTTAAACAATCTAGCTGGTAGATATGTGTCAAACCAATTTCTTGATCACAGCTACCAATCGTTTTGGTTGAATTTTAACTGATCTAGATTGGTTATATTTACTAACCAACTGGGTTTGGTCTGTTTTTACCTATATCTTGGTTAATCTATTATTAACAAATTGGTTGAATCAGATAAGAAATTGGTCATTGCACCCAATTCCAGTTTACACGTTTACGTGTGCTCTACTTCTTTCACTCCATTTTTCAGTTGTTTCATTCTCCGGATTGACTGGAAGTCTTGCTGCAAGCCATTCTTCAGATTCGGGTTGCTCTGGTGCGGGTTTTTCATGGAGGAAACAAATTCCGCCCGATCGTGAAATCGAACTTGTTACTGCTCGCATACAAGTCAGACGTTATGCCCCTCAGTCAGTAAAACTTGCTTCACTTGCAACCGATCAGGAGCACTTTTGTGTCTAATGTGAATCTGATTTATATGTTTGGTCAGTGCATGACCAATCAATTGGTAAGTTATGTTGTTAAAATCAACCAGTTTTTAACTCAACCAAATAAATTGGTTTAATATATGCAATCAAGTGGTCGACCGATAAAAATTTGTCAAATGACAAATTTTTTTGGTTAGTGCATGACCAACGACGAGTTGGTTGAAAAAAAAAGAATGTGATGGGCAAATCTACACATATCATCTCTGCCAACCAAATTTGTCAAATATTTGACCAATCTTTTTGACCAAGAGTGTATTATTTCTGGCCTCAGTTAAAGTAACCTAGCTGCATTCAAAACTACAGGAAAAGGACCAAAGAATACGGTATGATTATGAACATATAGAAAATGTCACATATATGACACACAATATGATATGGCACCGCAGACGAAGACAAGTTCTTTGAAATGACGGGATGCATTAGCCCCTTAAATAACATTGAACATTACTAACATGGGATTTTATAATAAAAAGAGGATTTTATAAAAATCAAAATCGCAACTTTCCCTTATTAAAGTTAACCATGATGAATAAGACATGCTAACAACTTACGGATTTCAAAACAACGCACTTTGTTTTTATCAGCTTTGTTAATTAGCAAATGGCTCTGAATTAGAAAAGGGCGCAATAGTAGGACGAACAGTCGTGATAAGCAACGAGGGAACGTTTCCAGACTGTCCTTAACAAGCTTGGCCCTGTCTTGACATGCTTAACGGGCGGAGTACAGCCTCTCTCCTGCTGGGCAGTACTAGTTGATTAGTCAGCGAGCCTCCGTCGTTTTACACTCGCAACGGAACAGGCCCCGCGAGGAAAGGTCACTCTGGTTCGGAGGTATTATATCCTTGAGTCACTACCTGACTGGAATACGACTTCACTCCGAGTACAAGCACGGAACCTGCCTGTTGAATTTCAGTGGACCAGGAATAACTAGTATTCTTAAAAAGCTTTTTTTATCTTTTTTTTTAACCTAAGTTGGTTTAGTATATTTTGCACATTCTAAAATAATGGGTCCCGACTTCAGGGCTCGAGTCCATTTTTTTTTCAATTTATTGGAGTTGGACTCGACCGTCTTGGACTGGGACTTGTACTCGCACATGAAGGAAAAGACTCGAAAAAGAAAACAGGTCACAAACATGGTCGAAACAAAATATGGAATCTCTAGGCCTAGTAAGTTAGAACTTACCTTGTATTATATGTGTAGGTCTTAAAAAAATGAGATGGCTGCAAATGCCGAGCGATCTGCAGGGAAATCCCCCATCCCCCAACCTTGCCTTTTTTGGCCATTTTGTAATGACCATGACACATTTTAAAGTATTCCATACATAATTTCTTAATTATGTTATAACAACTAACATGTTTCTTTTTATAACAAATGTCGGAATCGGGCTCGAACTTTGATTCGGTCTTGAAAGAGTCGGAATTAACTAAGGTGATCTTAGACTCAAAGCTCGAGTACTCGTACTCGACTGGCGTGGATCTGGAATTTGCTTCGGAAGTGTGGTTTTGGTGCGCTCGTCGTAAGATTTATGGAAAATGCTAATATCCACTTAATACACGAAACACTATAACCCCTGAATGATTCATAACCAAAAAAAAAAACAAAAAAAACTGAAGAAATATGTATCAGTTGTGGCCGAGTTTCGAGTTGTAACGTATATATGGAAAAATTATATTATACTTTTAAAAGTTGATAACGTATATGGTTTAGAACAATCGAGGTAAATCTGAAATTTAATACCATATCGGAAGAGCAAAATAATTTAATTTCTTTTTACTTAAGTAATTATACCTTATATTATTTATAAATAATTTGACCTATAATAATACTGTGCTAATATAATACTGTGATGAGAATCAATTTTCTTTAAAGAATAATTGATCATTCATCAAAGTACACATTGTTACAAGTGCCCCTTTGTATTGTGTGCAGCGGTCCTACAGATCATTGTTTTATTGTGCACACAGATGTTCCATGTGTTGTTGGCATTTGGTTTGTGTAGCACGCGTAGCTCGTTGCCATAGCAGCATCGCCTGGCCGGGCCGGGCTGGCCAACGTGTGAACCCTGACATGGCGTTCCCGTTCTAGTATGTTTTTTGAGCGTGTGTACTGTGTATTATGGATTGTTCGTGAAAGGAGATTTCTAGAGTTTTCGGAGGAAAGGTTATAAATAGGGGCTGTGTTTTAGAGCCGGGGAGAGGTGAGAGAATATTCCAGCGGACACAGAAGCGTGTATGTCAGTTTGTGGGACCTATCCCGATAACTGCGGCAAATTATAGATTTTCTTCTGGATTTGTGACGAATGTTATTTGGTCTTCAGTTTACTTTCGGGATTGTTACAAGAGCTTTACATTGGACTGTTATTCTCAGAGAGAATTTGTGTGAACTGTTCGTCCGACTTATACATTTTAAAAGACTTGTCGCTGTGACAGTGGTGGTATCCAGGTACTGTGCACTTTGTGTTTTTTACTGTGATTGTATTGATCTGCTGTTATACTGCTGTTGTACTGTGTCCTTGTTTTGATTTAATGTATTGTAATGTTAGGTGTGTTTTAAGAATAAATTATTGTTATTTGTTAACAAAAAAACATTCCCCTAGACATTTCACGGTGCCTAGTATTACAGAATCTAATTTTTTCTCCATTACAAAATTTATGTTCTTCACACATACGTGATCTGTTGATATAAGGTTCCGTAACAACGTAAATTTGAGAAAAAGAAAGTGATACCTTACTCAATGATCTAAAGTATAAAGAGTCACAAACATTTCTTGTATGAATTAAGCATAGTGGTTTTAAGGATACCATCACGAATAATAACATTTAACAGGCTTCCCGAGCCAAATCAAGTAATACAATATATACTGTCCGCTGCTCATTTTGACTTATATTTTCTGACGCCTACTGGTTGTTTGTTTGTACCTAGCGTCAATGTTTTCTAGTCGATTTATTTATGTATATATATATATATAGATATACACCATGCAGCCAAAATAACATTTTATTATTTTTGCAAAATACAGGAGTAAATTTGGTTCCAAGATAAATGTGTCGTGACATGTTTTCTAGACGTTGCTCTTTCGAAATGCAAAAGTAGTTATCAACGGAAACCCCGGCTGCAGTCGATGTTTTAACATCCGTTGGTTCATGCCTTTTTATATTCTAAAACGATTCCAAGAAGTGTTATGTGGTTTTGTACCTAGTTACATTAAACCTATTTTTTTGAGAGTATGGTTACATGTCACCCATGCAGTAATGTACCATAAATTATGGAGACACCAAATATGGGTGTATATCATAACCTATCAATGTACATGGGAACAAAACATTATCCTGTAATGAGTTTAATTAGAATACTATTTATTTCGAAAATCCAGTTTAGGAGGTCTGGGATCCGCGCCCTGGGCGTTGTACCAGCAAGGATAAAGGTGATAGCTAGGGAAGTCTTCAAATGCAAGGCCATAAAAGAAGAAATTGAGAGATGATATAAGAATAATAGCTCATTAATATCTATAAACTTTGGTTGATGCAACGTGAAGTCCAGCTGACTTAACAAGTCTGATAACCTGATGGATGTTATGTTACATGATTCTTCATGTTAGAGTTAAATCTAGCGGATGAACGAATTTGTAGACTATTGTCTACTTGTGTTCATTTGTTAAGATCTGTATTGAGTTATTGTGTTTCAGTCTATTGTACGTGCAGCCTTTGAACTTCGGGTTAAAATTTGCCTGAAAGATACAAAACCGAACACAACAGAAGACGGAGAGTGGAACAATAACGATTTTTTTTTGTTTCTTATGAACGTGTTGTGCTGTAGTTTACATGATGTTCACATGCAGGTCTCTTTCTTCCTTCTCCGTTCCCTGGGGTAATTTGGCAGAAACCCTACTGCTGACGGTGTAATTCAATTCTAGTTGGAATGGTCGCCATAATACTCCGTTATGGTCACCATGGGCGATAATTAGTGTGTCTAGACTGGGGCAGCAGGAAAAGTATGAAACCGGGGCACGCGATTCGTGAAGGGAACATATAAGTATCAGTTCACCTATTTACGTGTTCACCGAGCATATGCAAATGAATGGATCATGCAGAAGAAAGTGAAATATTAGGAGGCACCATAGTGTATCTTTAACGTTAACCTGTCTTTCAACAGGAGTTTTAAGGTTAATTTAAGTATTATTTATGATATATAGACATTTAGGCCACGGAACATGTCCCAAAGTGCAATTTAAGATGATTTATTTGTTAAAATTCATACTTGTTGTTAGAGGTTATATAAATGGCGTGTTTTGCTAATACTTAATTTTTATTTGAATTACAAAAACAGCAAATGAAATAGAGGTTATTCTGAATGTTCAATGTATGTGTATATATCAGTAGAACTAAACATACCAAAAAATAAGCAAAATTGAAGCAAGGTATGGAGGCTGCGACAGGAAGCGCTGGTTGGCTCGTTTTATGACATTTGATATCAAGCTTCGGGGACTGTGAAAGGGATCTGTGACTTCGGCGACTGTGAAATGTGATACAATCCCAAGACGTTTATACGTCAAACCACATCAAAAATGAAAAAAATATGTGCTTTACGAATACATATTTGTAGATGGCGCCATCAGTCTTTTTGACTTGAGAAAATCTATCCACGATGGTTGGACATGCAACATTTCAGGCCGTTACACTGAACGACTCCTGAGATAGGTGTGATTTTCACCAAAAAAAAGCAGATCTACAGATAGACGTCAGATGAAATTGATTGTAGGTGGCGCCACCAGTCTCGTACTCAAGATAAATTATTACAAGATCTTTGGACATGCATCTTTTCAAGCGGAACAGCAAACCACTCCTGAGAAAAGGGATCAATGTATTCTACCAAAAAAGGGGCAGGTGGCTCCACCTGTCCCGTCTACGAGAAAACTGCCCAAAATGAATGGACATGCCAAAGTTCAGACCAATACATTGATTTTCACCCAAAGCAAACGATTGCAAAGCGCCACTAGTCTTGAGTATGAGATGGAGTTATCCAGGATCTATGAACAATTTCAGCCTAATGCATTGAAGCACTCCTGAGATATTATCACACAGAACCACAGACGGCTAATGCACGGATGAACGCCACGCGAAAATGATTACAGTCGGTGCCATCAGTCTTAAGTACCAGATGGAGGTGTCTGAGATCTTTTGACAAGCACAATTACAGCCTAATACCTTGAACTTCTCCTGATGTACGGGCTATTATCACAAAATGCACAGGTGGACACTGCGAAAAAAAAAATTGCAGGTGACGCCAACAATCTTTGGATCCAATATTTATACCAGGTTTTAGACAGATCGGTCCACAGTCCTCGAGTCAGAGAAGTTCTTCGTAGATGAACGCGGCGGCTGCGGCGGATCCCGCATGAGAACACAGTATCCGCAAACACTGTGTTAACGGATACAATTACTTTTGATTACGAGAGGGCAGGAGGGATGTTCTTCCACTTTCATTGTCTAGCTCCTAGTCCTACTCTACTCTAGTTTGCACATGCTCTGCACTGCTGTCCTTTGCCTTGCGTTTCTTTGTATGTTTTGTGCCTTTTCTTGCTTTTTTTCTGTTTGCCTTGTCTTGCCTTGCGGTGCCTTGTCTCTCGTTGTCTTAAGTTGCCTCGAGTTGCCATTCAATGCCATTCCTTTCCTTTCCTGGCCTTTCCTTTTATTGCCGTGTTGTACTTTTCTTTCCTAGCTTTGCCATTTCATTCCTTACTTGCCTTTTCTTTCCTTCCCTTGCCTTTTCATTCCATACTTTCCTTTTTCTTCCTTCCCTTGCCTTTTTATTCCTAAATTGCCTTTTCTTTCCTTTCCTGGTGGGGGCGGTGGTGTAATGGTTAAGGTGCCGGGCTCATGATCGAGACGTCGTGAGTTCGTATCTCGGTCAGACCCCCACGGTGCCAAGACCCTGAGGCAAGGTCCCAACCGCAAGTGTGCCTCTGTCCACCCAGCAGTAGAAATGGGTACCAGTAAATACTGTGACGGTTACCTGCGATGGACTAGCGTCCCATGCAGGAGGAGTTTAACTCCTAAGTCGCTTCACGCTACCGAACCCGGAATAAGCTCCGGCCTGATGAGCCATTAGGCTCGGGTGTAAAGGCCCAGCAGAATTTACCTTTTACCTACCTAGCCTTTTCATTCCATACTTTCCTTTTCTTTCCTTCCCTTGCCTTTACATTTCTTACTTGCCTTTTCATTCCTTACTTCCCTATTCTTTTCTTTTATGTCTTGAGTTGCCATTCAATGCCTTACCTTTCCTTGCCTTCTCTTTTATTGCCATGCCTTTCTTTTTCTTTACTTCCTTTGCCTTTTCATTCCTTACTCCCCTTTATTTCCGTTCGGTTTTCTCTCATATTTCCTATATCTGCCTCCACTTTTAATATCATATGTCTTACATCTGATGGGCGTTCCTGATGCCTCGCACAAACGTATAACTATAAGAAGATTATTACATCTAACGTTTAGATTTCTGCAACTGTTGTGAATAAGAGGTCTCCTTCACCAAGCAGTATTTTTTTTTTTGGGGGGGGGGGGGGGTAAGTGTAAATGCAATACATGTTTAAACGGTCTATTCAATATTAACTACTTAAAATTAAAAAAAAAGGAAAGAAGGTGGACGCTCAAGTCAAAATGTATTGGTGGATTTATGTTTCATCGGATTAGTGCCGAACACAATTTACTGTGTAAAAGGGCTAAGCCTGTACCGCAGTCCGGATATATATATAGTATAAAGTATGAAATAAGAGAAATACTAAGATCGACTTTATACAAACATAACCAGAACTTGGTAACAAAATAAACATTGGAGATGACATATACTTTATTTTTAAGATTACATTATGTTACATTTAATATATATATAGAATGGCGGAATTAAACATATTCAAGTATCATATAATATATTACAAACACCATTTGAACTTTAAATATATGAGCATATTTTACAAAGATTTAATAATCTTTCGGCAAGCGAATCGGGCACAGGTTGTTAGGACGGCAAATCGGTAACAGGCTGCGCACGCACCTTTCAAAACCGTCTGCTGCGATTGGAAATTTACGCGAGCATCCACATTCCGCGCACGGGTATGACATTTTGCTTGAGCGGCCGAACCATTATACGCTTATCCTCGAGTGTCTTATAGATCTGAAAGTTTTCTTTCTGGGACTCATTTGGATTCCCCTGGCGTCACTTGTTCGGTAATAAGCTATGCTCTGTTGGCAATTTGCTGACAATGGCTCATATAACAGGTTCCACGTCGGGGCCTGCCCTTCCCCCGGAGCGAGCTTTCAGTCGAATAAATGGTTTTACTTTCATTACAAGACACAGGTTGGGTGTATTTTTATGCCATACGAGTCGTCCGTCTTTTGCAGACTGGCCTTTTCTATTACGGCGGAATATAGCCCAGATAGGGGGTTGATAGGGCTAACGGTCCGGAGACATCACCTGAAAACTTATGCTATACACAGCAGCGATAGAACCAGAGTATTTCATATCCAGCCCCCTGGGATTTCATTAAAAACTGCACCGGATAAAACAATTTCCGCACGCTTTTTACATGAAAGTAATGTAAGTTATTTTCTTTCCATTTGCAATGTAAATTGCAACCCAACTGAAGATACTGAAGCATAAAAGAAACTGTATAAAGAAATCATATTCCCTTGAGTGGCCAGGCATGATCAAATTTATTAAATGAAAACAGAATTGACATTTTTCTTTCCAAGTTGAACTGCTTTTTCGGACATGAATGGATGTAATTCAAATCACTTCGGTGTAGAAGCGATAAAAAGGAATAAAAATATAATTAGGATGCGTGATTTGTACAATATTTGTAAGGCTCACGTAGAATTTCTTTTCTCCAGCGTTGTAGAAAAATTCTGCTGCTGCAGATGGAATAAAGATCGTTAAGGTCACTTGGGTTTTTAAAATTTAGGTCCACTTGGACAACATTTACGGAGCGCATACCTCCGCCAGCACAATATCAAAGGATACAAAAGGTTTTCAAAAATTAGAAATGTCATATACAGAGAAATCTTGCTGACGACCATCCCACTTTGACGACCACCTCTGCTATGACGACCACTTTTTTTTTCGTCCCGGACTAATGTGAATCATCATAAAAACTTCTCACCAACACGCTTACCCCGCTGATTACAGGTGGTCCCACAGGTGGTCGTGTCAGCGCTTTCACTCGGAATCCCATAAATGTTAGTGCAGACCAGGGCGGAACCAGTAAGATTGTTTTACCTAGGCGGAGGTATGCGCTCTCCTGATTGTCGTTTTAGTTTCACATTCTTCCTTTCATATAAGATAATTAAAGATAAGAGAATTATAAATTATGGACTGGAACATGAAAAACTCCACAAAAGCAAGTAACATGGCGGATATCATGTTACAACTGTTTTATGAATGACATCTTTCAATTCGTTAACACGGAGCCCTCCATCATATAGAGTGACGCACACAAATGACGTAACAGAGACCATCTGAATATAAACAGACACAAACGTGCCATAATAAATAGCTCATTTTCTCATAGTTAAATTTATTATAGGTTATGTATTTTTCATTCAGGTAAACGCCTTTTGAACATATATATTTTTTTTTCTAAACTTAATGCGAAAACTGTCACAGGAGAATACAGTGCAAATGTTCACTGCGAAAACTAATATGATAAAAAATATTTCATATAGTGGTCCCGAGACAGCAGAGTATTTATTAGGGCTTTTTATGATAGTGGTCAGTTTTTTTAGTTAACAAAATGGCCAGGGAAGCTTGCATGTGTCCCTTGAATAATTACATCTATAGAGGCTGGAAAATCTGTTCCATGTAAAATTCCATTACAAGGTTCATCCCAAAAGCTTACGATGTGAGACAGAAACAATGTTAAACATACATTTAATCAATGATCATTTTGGCAATACGCTAAGCAGCCAAGGTGGAGAAACCAATTACCCTGAGAAAAAAAAATCCAAGCCGTTAATGCAACATATAAGTACACGGTTAGGTCTAAATGGGAGGTCACGCAATACACCGAAGAGAATCTGTCTGTGACGTCATAACGTGACAAACTGGCAGATTGGGTTAACACTGTGGTCGCCTCATTAACACTGCATTTCAAGTGTCGACCGACTGGCTTAGAAGTCGGACAGGTTGTATTTTTTCAAGGGGAAGGTGAGACACTTGCAATACAGTTCTCTATGGACAAATTTCAATATTGTAATTAAATAATTGATGCTCCACCCGTAACAGCATAATGCAATTGTGTCTGTGAGGCTTACGTGACACGTAATAGACAGCTAGTATACGTAATAAATTTGGAGCGTCAATATCCAGTCAGGCCCGCTTTTCGTCAAGACGAGAAGCTGGTAACTGCATTCTAATTGACCTCACTATGAACTATGCGTGACCTTAATAGTATATTTATTTAATGAATAATCATGAGAATAACTTCCGTGCAGCCAATCAGGTTGCCGATAATACTGTGAACCGTCAGTCATCTGACAATAATTAAATTTGTATAATTTGGAAGAACTCTCCCAAACAGAACACGTGTAGTCTGTACCAGTACCCATGTGGGAATGTTTTCTGGGATAATTTTTTTATAGAAAGGAGGCAGTATAAAAAGTTTAAGGCCAAAGGTTGCAGGAGCAATTCCTCCGATTCCCGAGTGAATAATAATGTCTTACCTGCTAGCACGTAATTCGTTTGAGACAAATAATCGAAAATACTGCAGACAGTTCACAATGACTGCGATATATACATCAGTGCAGCGATTTCAGTTGATGACGTCAGTCAATGCGACGTCTAAGTCTTTGTGACATCATTATTGTCTTGTTCACAGCTCTCGCAAGGAAGACCTTCTGTATTGGAGCATTGGGTCAAAGAGGCTGGGCATAAGGGCTCTGTTGGTGAGGTCAATTGTAACAAAATTTGGCCTCACCTCTGCACAGATTATAATGTTACAGGGGTGCACGTTTTCCTTTTTTTTGTTGCTCCTTCACCATAGCCTCATAGCAATGATCTATGCATGTATGTATTCTATTTGACAATATGTATGTCACGTCAGTTCAATTGATATCTCATTAGTATGGTTACAGGTGTCTGTTTTATTGTGCGCAGGAGTGTTACATATGTCTGTTGACATTCTGATTCGTGTGGCGCAGGCATTGTTCGTTGCTATAGGAACCTCGCTTGTTTCGCGCTGGTTCGCGTGTGGGGTCTGAAGTTTAGAGACACAGCGTTCTTCGTTCTAGATGTTTCGGGTCTGTTCATGTGCGTGTGTATTGTTCTTTGGGAATTTTCCATTTCTAGAATTTTCGGGTGAGAAACTATAGATAAGGGGCAGTGTTTAGAACCGGGAGAAAGGAGAATACCAACGAGTACTAAGAGTGTTACTTTATTGTCAGTTTTGGGACTTTCTCCATTAAATTCAGCAGTGTCAGATAATTAACGGACTTAATACAGATTTAATACGGACTGTCTCCAGTTTGCCTTTGGATTATTACTATTTACGTGGATTATTGGTGTTAAAGGACTCTTGTTGGGCTGTGATAGTGGTGGTATCCAGAAATCAAAGCCTAAGATCCGGACACTCTGGTACTGTACATTTTATTGTTATACTGTTTTATTGTATTGATTTAGTGTATTCTAATGTGAGGATTTTTCTAAGAACCTAAAATTGGAGGTTCGTCTTGGAGGCTTAATAGTTTTGACAATTCATTAGGCCTTGATCTTGATACATTGTTTACAATACATTGTTTACAAGATTTATCTCAGTGTTTTTTTTATTGTTTTAACTTCTAAACATGGTAGATTTCAAACCCCAGGCATTTGTTGAAGATCCAGACCCTGATCAACTTGAACAGTTGACAAAAGATCAGTTGTTGCGTTTTGGACAACACTTAGGGCTAGGTGTAAAAAAAGCTTTGAGAAAGCCTGATATCATTGCTAAAATCATGCAAGATCTCGTTAGCAAAGGTTTAATTGAAGAGAGTGAAGTGGAAACATGAAAAATGAGAGTCTTCCTGTGCAGTTAGAAAAAAAGTTTCAAAATCTATGCATAGCTTAGTAAAAGAGCCAAGCTCATTTAAATAAGGGGTACAACTCCTTTATTGACTCTAAAAAAAAAGTTTGATGCTACGGAGGCCAAGGTGCCGTCTGACTCAAAAGAAGAATCCAAAGCTTGCGGATTGCAGCCTGTACCAAAAGCCGTCACTTGATCAGGACACTGATCATAATAGTCAGAAAATTCCTAGTTTGTATCCTTCATGTGCTGTAACTAGATCTAAGGCCAAGAAAAAAAACACATGAGGATAATGGTCCAGATAATAACACTCTGGGAGTCACTAGTGACTCGTCTAACGACTCGCCCGTACAGGATGCAGCATTCTCAAGGAAAGAACTTATTGCGAAACAGCATAAGGACCCTGTTATTTCATGTTTGTTTCCCAGGGCAGTTTCTAAAGATGAATTGTCACAGAACCGAGTTTGTTTCAATGTTAAAAATGGAGTGCTTATGCGTGAATGGCGATCTCCTGATGTATGCGCTGATGATGAGTGGGCCATCAAACATCAAATAGTAATGCCAAAAAGCTATCGCAATGAAATTCTAACCATGGCACATGAGGCTCCTTTGCTTGGCCATTTAGGTATAAATAAAACTTATCAGAAAGTTAGTACACACTCTATTTGCCTAACCTCAGGAAAGATGTTGTACAATATTGTAAATCATGCCATTCATGCCAGATTGTAGGAAAGCCATTCAGAATCCTCCTGAAGCTCCATTTAGGCCTATTCCTGCTTTCGAGGAACCATTTAATAGGATTATTGTTGATTGTGTTGGACCACTGCCCAAAACAAAATCTGGATATGATACTTGCTGTCAATTATGTGCGCATCTACCAGCTGAGGCTTACCTGAGGCAATACCATTGCGCAAAATTAATGCCAAAAGTGTTATCAAGGCTTTGACCAAGTTTTTTACAACTTTTCGATTACCTAAATCCGTCCAGTCTGACCAAGGGTATAATTTAATGTATTGCATATTCCAGCAAGTTATGCTTGAGCTAGGGATAAAACAGTACAGCTCTTTGCCATACCATCCTGAAAGTCTGGGCGCCCTCGAGTGTTTTTACCAGACATTAAAAAACATGATTAGGACCTATTGTTTTGACACACAGAAAGACTGGGATGAAAGAATCCACCTATTGCTGTTTGCTGTCAGATAATCATTTCAAGAGTCCTTGGGTTTCAGTCCCCTTGAACTAGTTTTCGGACACTCAGTTCGAGGTCCATTAAAACTACTTAAAGAGAAACTCTTTTGTGAAAATCCTGATTCTCTTAGTTTATTGCAGTATGTCTCAGACTTTCGCACTAAACTACACAATGCTTGTGAGATTGCAAAGTCAAATCTAAAATCTGCACAAGGTAAAATGAAAACAAAGTATAACAAGCACATTGAAAGTATGACGTTTAAGCCTGGTTAAAAGGTCCTTGCTTTACTTCCCATCCCTGGCAGACCTCTGCAAGCTAGGTAATACAAGAACCTGCTGCGGAATTATGGACATCTGTTTAGTGACATTCCAAGGCGAACAAACATATTGTGCCATGACGTCGATGTTGGCGAGGCATGCGCAGTCAAGCAGCATCCTTATAGACTGAATCAAGAAAGCAAAAGTATCTATTAGATGAGGTTCAATATTTGCTTGACAATGATTTTATTGAATTTAGTAACAGTAACTGGAGTTCACCATGTATTTTTGTGCCTAAATCTGACGGAAGTTACCGTATGTGTACAGATTATCGAAAACTGAACTCTGTCACCAAGACTGACACGTTCCCAATTCCGAGGATCGATGATTGTATTGATAGAGTCGGTAACTCGAGATATGTTTCAAAGTTTGATTCTGGCAAGTTCCGCTGACAGAACGAGCTAAAGAAATGTCCGCATTTGTGATGCCGCAAGGACTGTACCAGTATAAAGTTATGCCTCTTGGCAAGAAGAACTCGCCAGCCACGTTCCTGTGATTCATCCATATGGTTGTGAACGACATTCAGGGCTGCGACGCATATATTGATGACCACGTCGTGTACAGCGACACCTGGGAGAATCATCTGTAAATTCTTCGCGAACTCTTCGAAAGACTCAGCACGTCTGACCGTCAATTTAGTCAATCTGAGATTTGTCACGCACAAGTAACATTTTTAGGTCATATTGTAGGACAGGGTCAAGTAAAACCTGTTGATGCTAAAATAAGTGCTATTTCTGCATTTCCTAGACCAGAAAACAAAAAAGCAAATAATGCGTTTCTTGGTATGGTTGAAAACTACAGGAAGTTTTGTCCAAATTTTTCTGCTGTAGCTGAACTAATTTGTTCAAGAAGAAAAAAATGTTTGTATGGAATGTTCAGTGTGAAAATGCATTTCAGAATTTGAAAGCAATTCTGCAAAGTTCACCAGTTTTAGCAGTTCTAGACTTTTCTGTACCCTTTAAGTTAGCTGCAGATGCTAGTCATACTGCTGCTGGTGCTGTGTTATTACAATAAGGCAGTGATGGAATAGATCATCCAATATGTTATTTTTTCAAGAAAGTTAAATGCAAACCAAACAAACTACTCCACCATTGAAAAAGAATGTTTGGCTTTGATTTTGGCGTTGCAATATTTTGAGTTTATATTACTTCATCAGTCAAGCCTAACATTGTCTTCAGTGATCACAATCCTCTCACGTTCATAAACAAGTTAAAGTGAAAAAAAAACAAAGATTGCTGAGATGGAGTTTGTTTTTACAGGATTTAATCTTGAAATCGGACACATTAAAGGGAAAGAAAATGTACTTGCTGATTGCTTATCGAGATGTTTATGAAATCTTGAAACCGAGACGTTTATGCAATGTTGTTAAAAAGATGGTATTGAAATGTTGTAAAAATTTCGTGATAGTGATCGCAAAAAGAAAGTTTTTAGAGAAAACTTTCTTTATTCTTACTGAAGGGGGGGGGGGGGAGGTGTTACAGGTGTCTCTTTTATTATGCGCTGTTGACATTCTGTTTCCTGTTAGGCTCAAGCCCTGGGCGTCAATTCCCTGGTGTTGCGGAATCTGATTTTTTTTTTATCTCCGTAACAAAATTTATTCTCGTCACGACTACGTGATCTGTTGTTATTAGGTTCCGTAACAACATCGGGAAAACTGAATCATGATTCACAAAAAAAACCTGAATCAATATGAACATCTAAGAAACGGAAGAAAGGCGTACATCTCACTAATCTAATGTTAAAAAATGTAAAAATGAAATATATATATATATATATATATATATATATATATATATATATATATATATATATGACAATTTTCTCCTATCTGATATACTTTCTATTATCCCTTATATATTATCTGGCTTTGGGCGAAAAAATAATCTGCTGTATTAATTTAAGAAGAATATCAGTATAAATTCTTTTTTGTTTATTCACACCATGGTGAAATAAAGAAATTTATAACCGAGTGAGAATATGGTTAATCCGTTGATTCACCCCCAGAAGGCGTTTTTTCGTCATATTATCTTCATGATAATCATTAGGAATCGCCCATACAATCTGTGACAAGTATTGTGAAAGGGAACAGAGCCCGAGGAGAATCGTCTTATGAGCGCCTAACGACAATTTTCTGGACCAAAAGCAATATTCTATAAGATCGGCTTATCACAGGAAAAAAAACTATAAAAATGATTCAATCCCACGATTTTTTTTTTTTTTTGGTATTTTTATGGAACAAAAGAAAAAAATGAAGAACAGACTGTGAGAGAGACACAGAAATGAAAAAAGTAAAAGCAAGAAAAACAGTATGAAAAGAACTACATACGAAGGATTCGTAATAAATGTGTGCAACATGTTATTTATGTCTCCACACATTGTCTGGCCAGTTTGAGATGTGTCACATTACGCCCACTGATAAAAGGACACGTTGTCAGTGAAGGAATATCGACAACATATAAGGTGTGACAGCAAAGAAATCATGGGGCCAGTTTATTAATGTGTATACGGAAGTCGATACTCTTTAGAAGCTAATGGAATAAAGTTCAGATTCACAATAACAGCAAAAGGAAGACGAGAGTTGTCGATGGATCTTGTATCTTAAAAAAACCGTGAACACGAGCATTATGGGATAGTACTTTTGCAATTTTACGGTTTTCCAAAATATAAAAAATTATGTAAAAACATATTTTTTTCTTTAACCATCATATTTGAAGAGTATATTTTGCAGTATAATGAGACTTGTGTTATCCTTATAATACACACATTAACCATTACCCATGAGAAAAGTACTAACGTGTAACATAATACGTAACTGATGAAACAGTCCTGATAGACACAAATTGTATAGCATGAAATTTAACTATACACAGCAGTCCTGAGCTTCATATTATCTCCGTAAGGGATGTTATCTTTTCACCTATGTCTCTACTGATCCTAATCCATCTTTATGGACAGGGGGAAAAGGAATTGCACCTTTTTTTATGTGGATCCCGATGAACGGATCCATTCTTTATTGTTTTACTTTTGAGGAGGTGTGCGCTCTACTGAATGGTATTTAAATAGGACATAAACTTAATTTTCCGTAAAAAATTGGCTAATGGTACCACCGTCAATTATAATATCGATTTGTCGGTTTGTCCACTGAAACAATTGATTGTCAATTAATGATAGCGGTTCATCTAAATTACTTAACAAAGCGAACTTATTGTATTTTAAAACGCAGAGTGAAGCCTGCAAACCTCATTACTTCACTTTACTTGACTCATTACTTGCCTGCTGTCACTTGCTGCCCTACAAAGGAGATTGTACCCATTGTCAAAGGCTCTATAATACATGTTATGTGCGGGGACTCCGCAGTGATCAGTTATTACTCCATCTCAGGGCTAGTCTGGTAACGGATTAAGTGACCAGACAGACATCAGGAATAATTAGTTTCATCACAGACAAAGCAAACGTTGTGAGTTAAGTGCTTATGTCGGCTCAGTTTGAGCCGATTAAAGGTCCCTTAAACTGTATAAAGACTACAAAATTTCGTGTGATCCCCGGCCAAACCTTATAAATATGATACTCTCTTGTCTAGAAGCTACTGTCTAGAAACCCCTGTGTTATTCTATTGTTCACTCAGAATCTATAGCCGATGTGTATGTACAATGACGGACGCTGTCTAGGATGCAGACATGTACATTTTCCTTGACTAGAAGATCCTCGAGACATGTGAACATCCCCTGTCCCAGCATGCATCACTGATTATAAAAGCTGAGAAAATCATTGTTTCATGAACAGAATATATATATATATATATATATATTTATATATATTTATATATTATTATTTTTATGAGGTCTTTGAACGCCTCACTCACTGTTTAACACACACCACATATATATATATATATATATATATATATATATATATATAATCGACTGTTATTCTCTCAGAAGATTTATGTGAACTGTTCTTCTGGGTTGAACGTTATAAAGGACTTGTGTCGATGTGACAACTTGAACAGTTGACAAAGGAACAGTTGTTGCATTTGGGACAACACTAAGGGCTTTGTGTGAAAAAAGCTTTTAGAAAGCCTGATATCATTGCTAAAATCATGCAAGGTCTAGTTAGCAAAGGTTAAATTGAAGAGAGTGAAGTGGAAACATCAACAATGACAGCCTTGCTATGCAGTTGGAATTAAAGAAGTTAGAAATGCAAGAAAGGTTAGAAAGAGAAAGACTAGTGAAAGAAAAAGAAATGGAGTTGAAACGACTGGAGTTAGAAAGACTTAAATTAGAACACATTCTAAATGCTGCCCCAACTCACACTTTTGATGTTACTAAACACATTAGACTGGTCCCACCTTTTCAAGAAAAAAAGGTTGATAATTATGTTACGGAACCTATTAAAAACAGATCACGTATGCGTGATGAACACAAATTTTGTAATGGAGATAAAAACAAATCAGATTCTGTAACACAAGGCAGTGTGAAATGTCTAGGGGGATGAATAAAGAAGTCAGTGTTTTTTTAATAAACAAATAAATATAATTTATTCTTAAAACAACCCTAACAATACAATACACTAAATCAATACAATTATACAGTAAAACAGCGTTATAGCAACAAGTCAATACAATCACAGAGAAAATAATGTATGTGCACAGTGCCTGGTTACCAACACCATCACAACGATAAGTCCTTTAAATGTAAACTCTCGGAGAATGACAGTCCAGTGGAGAGTTCTTGTAATATCCCAGAAAGTAAACTGAAGTCCAAAATGCATAAAATCCAGGAGAAAATCTGTTATTGCCGTATTCGTTGGATAAGGTTCTGACACACGCTTCTGCGTCCGCTGGAATCTGCTCTGCTGTCTGCCCTGCCGTTCTAAAAAACTGCCTCTTTATATACCTTCACACTTTAAGCCGGGAATTTTCCACTTCTCGAACGGTCTATAAGATCTTGCACAGTAAACACGCATTTCAGGAATTATAGCCGTGTGTATCGCCACACACCAGGGTCATCACGTGACCCACGACCAGGCGTGAAAACCCAAGGCTTACATGACAACGAGGGTTCAACCAGTACGGATTAAACATAGAATGTAATACGCGGCCAGACACGAGCGCCACAACAGGAGTTACGCCCGTGTCACATAATAAAAGAGCACTTTTAACACTCCCCCTCCTGTAAGAAAAAAGAAAGTTATCACGGAAAACTTTCTTTTTGCGATCACAATCACTAAAACCTTACTACATCTCAGAATTCATCTTATTTACAACAGTACATAAACATCCTGTTTACAACAATTCATAAACATCTCGATAAGCAATAAGCAAGTACATTGTCTTTAATGTGTATGATATCAAGATTGTAATCTTGTAAGACCAAACTCCATCTCAACAATCTTTGAATTTTACACTTCAATTTGTTTATGAACCTGAGGGGATTGTGATAATTGGAGACAATGTTAGGCCTGACTGATGAAGTAACATCAACTTCAAAATGTTGCAACGTCAAAATCGAAGCCAAACATTCTTTTTCAATAGTGGTGTAATTTTTCTGATTTGCATTAAACTTTCTTGAGAAATAACAAATTGGATGTTCTGTGCCATCATTGCCTTCTTGCAACAACACAGGACCAGTAGCAGTATCACTAGCATCTACAGCTAACTTAAAAGGTACAGAAAACTCTGGAGCTGCTAAAACTGGTGATCTTTGCAGAATGGCTTTCAAATTCTGAAATGCATTTTCACACTGAACATTCCATACAAACTTTTGTCTCTTTTTTAACAAATTAGTCAAAGGTTCAGCTACACCAGCAAAATTTGGACAAAACTTCCTGTAGTATCCAACCATACCAAGAAAACGCATTATTTGCGTTTTGTTCTCTAGTCTAGGAAATGCAGAAATATATCACTTGTCTTAGCATCAACAGGTTTTACCTGACCCTGCCCTAAAATATGACTAAAAAATGTTAATTGTGCATGACAAAACTCAGATTTTGCTTAGTTGACGGTGAGACCTGCTTCACTGTGTCTTTCGAAGAGGTCGCGAAGAATTTTCAGATGTTTCTCCCAGGTGTCGCTGTACACGATGAGGTCATCAATATATGCGTCGCAGCCCTGAATGTCCTTGACAACAATATGGATAAGGCGCAGGAACGTGGTTGGCGATTTCTTCATGCCAAACGGCATAACTTTATACAGTCCTTGCGGCGTCACAAATGCGGACACTTCTTTCGCTCGTTCTGTCAGCGGAATTTGCCAGAATCCTTTTAGCAAGTCAAACCCGGAGACATATCCGGAGCTACCGACTCTATCAATACAATCATCGATCCTCGGAATCGGGAACGTGTCAGTCTTTGTGACAGATTTTATTGATAGAGTCGGTAGCTCCTTATATATCTGCGACGCATATATTGATGACCTCATAATATACAATTATTTCCACAATTGTCAGAAAGAAGTTGTTTTGGGCAGTGGTCCAACACAATCAACAATAAACCAACCAAACGGTTCCCCGAAAGCAGGAATAGGCTTAAGATGATTCTGTTTGGGCTTGATTACCATCTGGCATGTATGGCATGATTTACAACATTGTACAACATTTTTCCTGAGGTTAGGCCAATAGAAGTGTGTACTAACTTTCTGATAAGTTTTATTTATACCTAAATGACCAGACAAAGGAGCCTCATGTACCATGCTTTGAATTTCATTGCGAAAGCTTTTCGGCATTACTATTTGATGTTTGATGGCCCACTCATCATCAGCGCATACATCAGGTGGTCGCCATTTACGCATAAGCAATCCATTTTTAACATAAAAACAAAATGGGGTCTGTGAGAGTTCATCTTTAGAAACTGCCTTGGGAAACAAACATGAAATATCAGGGTCCTTATGGTGTTCGGCGATACGTTTTGACCTTGAGAATGCTGTGTCCTATACGGGCGAGACATTAGACGAGTCACTAGTGACTCCCAGAGAGTTATTATCTGGACCATTATCCTCATGTGTATTTTTCTCGGCCAGTGATCTAGTTACAGCACATGAAGGATACAAACTAGGAATTTCCTGACTTTCCGGATCAGTGTCCTGATCAAGTGACGGCTTTTCTGTCACTATTGGTACATGCTGTACTTTGTCACCTGCAACATCATTGCCCAGTAGCAAGTGAATTCCCTTAAAGGGTAAAGTAGCTCTTATGCCCACAGTAATATTCCCAGAAATCAAATCTGACTTTAAATGTATACTATGAAGCGGAACTGAGGTGGGCTTGTCTGAAAACACACCATTAACAAGTGCATGTGCACCAGTAAAAGACCTATTAGAAAATGGCAAAATGTTTGCTAACATGAGAGTCTGGCCTAAACCAGTGTCCCTAAAACTCTTATGGGGCCTATAGGGGTAGAATCTGAAAAATCACTTGAAAGTGATACAAAACAATCATGTATGAATGGCTCAAATAACTCCATTTCAGAGTAAGGAGAGGAATCTTCTACCTTAGCTTCATCAAACAAAGAACAGTGTCAGTCATAAACTCTTTCTCAGAGTCATTTAAGGAATATCCATCCTTTTTATCATCAAACAGTGGAATTTTCCTCAGCAGAAACAAACTTCTGTTTGTCATAAGAGGACCTGGCCTCATTTGAAATACTGTCGCAAGAGTCATAAAAGGACTTCGCCTTATTCAGAGAATACTCCTCGCAGGAGTTATGAAAGGACCTAGCCTTATTAAATTCCTCGCAGGAATCAACTGAGGTTTTTACCATCCTTGTTCCAAACTGGAAGCCAGACATCTATGAATCCATGCAAGTTTTGTAGATTGTAGTTTAAACCAGATATCTATCATTTCTAGACCACCTTCATCCTTTGGTTCTATTAAAATATTTCGTTTAATTTTATCAATTTTACTGTTCCATATAAAATTAAAGAGGGTAACTTCTATTTCCTTCAGGAATGAAGCAGGTGGATTTTGTGGAACTGAGAATTTCTATTGTAGCTGTGAGATTAATTCTAATTTAATCAATGTTAATTTCCCAAAAAGTGTTAACTGTCTTTTTGCCCATATATCAATTAAACTCTTATTTTTTCTAATGTAGGTCTGAAATTCAGGTCACATAGATTTTCTAATTAATTGTTGATTTGAATACCAAGAATTGTAACTGGTCCTGTGCTCCATTGTAGACCCATTTTTATAATATGGTCTTTACCATATGTATGATTTACCATTGGCATAACTACTGTTTTTTTCAATATTAATTTTTAATCCACTAAATTTCTGAAATTTTTTAAAATCTTCAATCACTTCTTTCATTACGATGTGGCCTCCCTTAAAAACACTTCAAGGTCACTTGTTTTTCAATATTTATTTTAATTCCTTTAATATTGGTATTATCTCTGATCTTGTTAGCCAAAAGTTCTGCTGAAAATATATATAGATAAGGTGATAACGGACAGCCTTGTCGCACTCCTCTACCTAATTAAAAAAAAAATATATATCCATCCATTATTTATGACACATATTTGCATTAAATTGGCTTTGATTTATTTTTACCGCAGTAGCTAAATAAACTATAAATTCTACTATGATTTTCACCTATATATCTATTTTGTAAAAATCCAGTTTGGTCTGGATGAATTAATATTTGAAGTATTTTTTTCAGTCTATTAGCCATACATTTAGTTATTAATTTATAATCAACATTCAGAAGTGATATCGGCCTCCAATTCTTTAATACTAAGGGATCTTTAGACTTTTTTTTGAATAAATGTAATTATACCTTGTCGCTGGGAGATATTTAATTTTCCGGTTTCAAAGGAGTGTTTATAAACTGCTATTAAATCTTCTTTAATGTCTCCCCCCCCCCCCGAAAAAAAAATTATAAAATTCTACCGTGAGACCGTCAGTACCTGGTGTTTTACCATTTTTAAAGGTTTTCAAACATTCATAAAGTTCTTTTCACCTAATACGTTATATCAAAATTTTATTTCTTCTTCTGATAATATTTTCTATTGATTTAATCAAAAAAACTCACCATACTGACTTTCATCAGGTGTCAATTTAGCTGAAGTATATATTTTTCATAAAAGTGTTGTGCTTCTTGTTCAGTCATATATTTATCCTCAGATTTTAATTTAGTTATATTCTTATTGTTATACAGTCTTTTTTCAAGATTTAGAAAATATTTGGATGGTTTTTCGCCATCCATGTGCCACTTTGCTTTGCAACGAAACATTGCACTTTTGTTTTTTCTTGTTCAATATTCTCTATCTCTGATTTTTTTCTTTGATCTCTACAATTATGTTTTCATCATGTTGCATGAATATTGATCTTCTAAGTACTTTAATTCATTTTCAAGTTGCTGTAGTAATGTTCTTTTCTTTTTATTTATTGTAAACGAATGCGCTATTGTTGCCCCTCTTATCTTGCATTTAATAACATCCCACAGTTATGGTGGGTGTGTGTTTTCATTATATTCTTTGGTCTCTCTAATGGTTTCTTTTAATAATTTAATATAATCTTTTTTGTATAAATGTTGGGAATTGAATTTTCAGAAACCTACTCCCCTTTTATGAAGAATCAGATCTAGTATAATCATTACTGTAGAGTGGTCGGTTTTAAAACCGGGTACAATCTCTGTTTTTTGTATTCCTTTGTAGCCTTTTGAAATTAGGAAGAAATCCAGTCTGCATAACAACGGTTTAGGTTTGAATCTTTTCCAGGTGTACTGCATTTCCTGAGGGTGAAAATCTCGCCAGATATCTATCAGATCTAGGTTTTTTAAGCATGTGTTTATTAATGCGTTGGATTCAGAATGAGTCTGTGGGTTACCCCCCCCCCTTTTTTTTTGTCTTTCTCTATGTTAAGTACTAGATTAAAATCACCCCCTAATATTCTATTATCTTTTGGTAGAGTTTCGATAATTTCCATAATATTTTAAAAGAACTTCGAATCACAATTTGGACCATAGATGTTTACAATGGTACATCTTATTTCTTCAACAGTGATATCTAATAAAATGTACTGACCAGTATCACTACATATGCTGTTGTATATTTCATAGTTAATATTATTTAAACCTTTGCTAACTAGATTTTGCATGATTTTAGCAATTATATCAGGCTTTCTCAAAGCTTTTTTCCCACTTAGCCCTAAGTGTTGTCCCAAGCGCAACAACTGTGCCTTTGTCAACTGTTCAAGTCGATCAGGGTCGGGATCGTCAACAAATGTCTCAGGTTTGAAATTTGCCATGCTAAGATGTTAAAACAATAACAAAAAACTACAGAGATAAATCTGTTAACGATGTGTTGTAAACAGTATGTAATCTAGTAAACAACGTATGATAAAACAATGTGTCCAGGTCAAGGCCTAATAAATTTTCAAAGCCTTCCAGACGAGCCCATAATTTTATGTTGCGGAACCTAATATAAACAGATCACGTATGCGTAATGAACGCAAATTTTGTAACGCAGATATAAAAAATTAGATTCCGCAACACTAGGCAGCGTGAATTGTCTAGGGGAATGAATAAAGAAGGCAGTGGTGTTCTGTTAACAAATAACTATAATTTATTCCCAAAACAACCCTAACATTACAGTACACTAAATCAATACAATTACTCAGTACAATATCAGTATAACATCAAATCAATATACTCACACAGCCTAATAAACAAAGTGCTCAGTACCTGGATACCATCACCGCCACGGCGACAAGTTCTATAAATGTATACCCTCGGAGAATAAGTCCAATGTAAAGCTCTTGTAACAATCCAGAAAGTAAACTTGAGGCAGGCAGCGCTAAATTGTATAGAGTTAGTAAAAGAAGAATCCCTGAAATTACTTGATAAGGTCCCACTAACTGACATACACACGTCTGTGTCCGCTGGAATCTTCACCCTCTCTCTCGGTTTAAAACACAGCCCCCTATTTATAACTTCTCGCCCCAAGCCGAGAATTTTCCACTTCTCGAACAGTCTAAGGATCTAACATAATACACAGTAAACACGCGTAACAGGAATCATCTAGAAAAACATCGCTGTGTCTCTACATACTAGGGTCCACACGTGACCTCGGCCAGGCGAGAAAGCCCCAAGCTAGCATGACAATGAGAGTTCAACCAGTACGGATCGCTACAACACGAGTTACGCCCGTGTCACACAATAGAAAGGGCACCTGTTACAAGATTCACATAAAAACCTGAATCAATATGAACATCTAAGAAACGAAAGAAAGGCGTGCATCTCACTAATGTTATGTTAAAAAAATGTAAAAATGAAATATATATATACATATATATATTGCAATTTTCTCCTATCTTATATACTTTCTATTATCCCTTATATATTATCTGGCTTTGGGCGAAAAAATAATCTGCTGTATAAATTTAAGAAGAATATTAGTATAAATTCCTTTTTGTGTATTCACACCCCTGTGGAATAAAGAAATTTATAACCGAGTGAGAATATGGTTAATCCGTTGATTCACCAGAAGGCTTTTTTTCGATATATTATCTTCATGATAATCACCAGGAATCGCCCATACAATCTGTGACAAGTATTGTGAAAGGGAACAGAGCCCGAGGATAATCGTCATATGAGCGCCTAACGACAATTTTCTGGACCAAAGCATTATTCTACGATCGGCTTATCACAGGAAAAAATAACTATTAAAATTAATCAATCCCACGATTTTTTTTTTGGTATTTTTATGGAACAAAAGAAAAAAATGAAGAACAGACTGTGAGAGAGACACAGAAATGCAAAAAGTAAAAGCAAGAAAAACAGTACAAAAAGAACTTCATACGAAGGATTCATAATAAATGTGTGCAACATGTTATTCCTGTCTCCACACATTGTCTGGCCAGTTTGAGATGTGTCACATTACGCCCACGGGTAAAAGGACACGTCAGTAAAGGAATATCGACAACATATAAGGTGTGACAGCAAAGAAATCATGGGGCCAGTTTATTAATGTGTATACGAAAGTCGATACTCTTTAGAAGCTACTGGAATAATGTTAAGATTCACAATAACATCAAAAGGAAGACGAGAGTTGTCGATGAATCTTGTATCTTAAAAAAAAGCGTGAACACGAGCATTATGGGATGGTACTTTTGCAATTTTACGGTTTTCCAAAATAAAAAAAATTATGTAAAAACTTATTTTTTTCATTAACCATCATATTTGATGAGTATATTTTGCAGTATTATAAGACTTGTGTTATCCTAATAATCCACACATTAACCATGACCCATAAGAAAAGTAATGTGTAACATAATACGTAACTGATGTAACAGTCCTGATAGACACAAATTGTATAGCATGAAATTTAACTACACACAGCAGTCCTGAGCTTTATATTATCTCCGTAATGGAGGATATCTTTTCACCTATGTCTCTACTGAACATATTCCATCTTTATGGACGGATGGAAAAGGAATTGCACCTTTATTTTTTTGTGCGGCTCCTGATGAACGGATCCATTCTTTATTGTTTTACCTTGCAGGAGGTGTGCGCTCTACTGAATGGTATTTAAATAGGACATAACCTTAATTTTCCGTAACAATTGTCTAGTGGCACCACCGTCAATTATAATATCGATTTGTCGGTTTGTCCACTGAAACAATTGAATGTCAATTAACGATAGCGGTTCATCTTAATTACTTAACATAGCGAACTCATTGTTTTTTAAAATGCAGAGTGAAGCCTGCAAACCTCATTACTTCACTTTACTTGACTCATTACTTGTCTGCTGTCAGTTGCTGCCCTACAAAGAAGATTGTTCCCAGTGTCAAAGGCTCTATAATACATGTTATGTGCGTGGACCCCGCAGTGATCAGTAATTACTCGATCTCAGGGCTAGTCTGGTAACGGATTAAGGTGACCAGACAGACATCAGGAATAATGAATTTCATCACAGACAAAGCAAACGTTGTGAGCAAAGTGCTTATGTGGGTTCAGTTTGAGCCGATTAAAGGTCCCCTAAACTGTATAAAGACTACATAATTTCATGTGATCCCCGGCCAAGCCTTATATATATATGACACTCTCTTCTTTCGCCTTTGTCTAGAAGCTACTGTCTAAAGACCCCTGTGTTATTCTATTGTTCACTCAGAATCTATAGCCGGTGTGTATGTACTATGACGGACGCTGTCTAGGATGCAGACATGTACATTTTCTCTGACTGGAAGATCCTCGAGACATGTGAACATCCCCTGTCCCAGCATGCATCACTGATTCTTAAAGCTGAGAAAATCATTGTTTCATGAACAGAATATATATATATATATATATATATATATATATATATATATATATATATATATATATATATCGTCTTACCTCGTTCCCTCGCCAACTAACGGCCCACATATAATTATTGGCGATAAGTCAGGGTCACGGATGGGTGAGGGTTTTGGTTTGTTGAAAACTTAACTGAAAAAAAATTAATGCTGGTGTGTCTTAACGAACCATTTGTGACGTCAACTCGATCCTGTCTTTCTTTTTTATTTTTCATTTAATGTTATCTGGAAAAGTGAGTGAGATTAAGGCGAAATGACTTAATTATCTTAAAAACGTTGACTTTCATCAGTTTGGTGATTTAAAGATGGCTTGCATTAGTTTGATTAATATATATAGCTTATATATATATATATATATATATATATATATATATATATATATATATATATATATATATATAATAAGCTATCACTGACGAGAGTGAGAGAGCTATCTAAATACCAAAAACAGACTAGCGCGGGTATACTAGTACCAATAAATACATGTATACCCTGACACTGTGCTGAAAATGTATACAAATATGTAATATTTTCCCATTTGTTCAAAACTATTGTAAATCTTTTCCCTGTATATCTAAGAGAAAGCAAATTATCATAAAAAGGGAACTCGTTTGTTTTATCTGCATCTTGTATTTTTCTGTTTACGATTAATGAGAACAGCGAGGTCAATGTAAAAAAATACCAAAAAAAAAAAATACTGAATACGATAGAGTTAAAAATGGCACAAGACAAATGATATTCATGATAACGTATGTATTTCAGTTACTTATGACATCTAAAGGGCATAGATCAGCATCTGTCACAATAAAACATTTGAAAACAATGAATATAAACCATAAGCAATCGGCCATGTAATGTCTTCTGCATGCAGCAAAATCTTTATTCCAATTTTTTTTGACAATCCAGAAACCGGCCTCCTGCTTCCGAAGAAAGACAAGTAAGAGTGTGACATTTAACCCCAGACTTTCGTTTTAATCTAACACTATCATTTCTTATACTTATTTTCAAAGATAATTGTAGAGAGATCAGATAGTCCACTAATAATAATAATAATAATAATAATAATATATTGTATGTGCAGTGCTAGCATTGGCCGTTGCTATGGTGGCATAGCCCGGCCCACGTGTGGGGTCTGACGTGTAAACAGCGGTCATGCTAGTCTGGGGTTTTCTCGCCTGGCCAAGCCGGGCCGGTCCACGTGTGAACCCTGATATGTAGAAACACAGCGTTCGTTGTTTTAGATGTTTCCTGTAACGTGTGTATTATGTTAGGTTCTTTAGATTGTTCGGGAAATGGAAAGTTCTCGGCTTGAGGTGAAAAGTTATAAATAAGGGGCTGTGTTTTAGAGCCGAGAGAGAGAGGAGAAATATTCCAGCGGGCACATAAGAGTGTAAGTCAGTTTGTGGACCTTTTCCGATAATTGCGGCAGCTATAGCTTTCTTCGAATTAGTAACGGATTTTACATAGTCTTCAGTTTGCCTATGGGATCACTGCCAGGATTTCACTTTTGGATTACAACAAATTGATTTTGTGATTGAACTGGACTGTTATGCTCTGAGAAGATTTATGTGAAATGTTCGTCTGGATTATATGCTTTAAAGGACATTTTGTCGCTGTGGTTCTGTACACTTTATTTATATACTTGTTTTGATTTACTGTTGTACTGTTGTTATACTGTGCAATTTATTGATTTAGTGTATTGTAATGATAGGATTGATTTAAGAATGAATTAAAATTATTTGTTTACAAAAAAAAAAAACACGGATTTCTTTATTCATTCCCCTTGACATTTCACGCTGCCTAGTGTTACGGAATCTGATTTTTTTATCTCATTTACAAAATTTATGTTTGTCACGCATACGTGATCTGTTGATATTAGGCTCCGTATATAAGTAGAGCATGTTTACTGAGTTTTAAACACGTTGGAACACTGAGTTACTTTGAAGTTGGTGTTTGTACTCCGGCGATCGTCAGGTAAATGTTGTGTAGAATAGGGATACAGCTATTCCTGCTATTTCTTTTTATCACCTAAAAAGAAACTACAGGGACAGCTTGATCCCTATCCTAGGTAATCCGATATATTGCTATCTACAAGTTATAATTTTGCTGTAATACCTCGTTATTTATTGAAGCTTCTATAGATTTTGCACGGCCAATAAGTATATTGCACTGGTTCTTAATTTATCTGATCTCAATTATACCGAATACCCCCAATACTTATATGTATATAATATATTTATATTGTTATGTACTGTTTAACAGATTAAGTTTTATATTCCATAACATTTATGATAGACTTCCATAGCCCCCTGTCCCGTTATTTTGGCCTCTTTTAACTTGCCCCAGGAAAGACACAACTTTTTGCTGTCTATCCGGGAGGTTCCGTCGCCAGGTCGAAGATGAGAGGTGACCCACTGCGCTTGCAAGTTTCAGATCGGACATACCACTAACAACCCTGTCCGGTAATATTCATTATGTTACGGAAACGCGGTAGAGAGAAACCCAAAATTATTCTCTTGGAAGAAGAGGAATCTTCATCTATAAGACTTATGAAATTTTGTGTAATATAAGATAGAAGTGTTCAAAAACCACATGAGCGAGCACCGGGTATACTGTATGGCATATCCTTAATTTGTTTCACTTTGTTTTTATTTTATTTTAATTGTTGTCTGTGCCTGACCTGAATTAGCTTAAATATGTTAGGACAAGGATTACGTTCCCTGTGCTATATACTTCCGCTGCTGCTTTAGCCCTGCTGCAATCTCATCACACCCAACCAGCAACACACAGTCCAGTGTCTGTATATGATTCTGAGAATCTGAAACAACACTAGTGTCCACTCAGCTGGTTCATCCAAAACCAAAGCTATATTTTATCACAGGAAAACAAAACAAATATCCGTCACATAGTTCAGCGAACCTCTAGTAAAATCAAAGTGATGCACTTCTGTCTCCATAACAATAACACCAGTTCTTGATAGCTTTAAGATCTGCACTCTTCATTTAACACAATGTCCTCTTCATGCTTGACTTAACACAAATGTATTATCGGACACTGATAAACTGTTTCGTTTTGACACCGCATCACATTTAATCACGACTGATGCGTTGTCAGCCACAAATCTAGTCAGACTGTCCTCGCAGTTTCTTTCAACATGTCTCAGCTTAGTCTAGCTGAATGCGACGTGTAATCCTGCAACAGTCTGGGTACGCACAAGCTAACGCCAGCCATTGTTGCCTAAACCTTACATATACGCCCAGGCATACAGGAGGATTTCAAACCAAAACAAAACGACGTTTCTCCATTCGCGACTAACTTAATCTTGCAGTTTACTTCCTAAACCTTGGCCTGTCACATTTGAGCCGCCTGTTTATGATTAAAAAAAAACACACTGTAAATATTCTAGTTAAATCGGCCCCAATCCCATTATTACCAAGTCAAGAGACATGACAGCATTCGGCGGCTCCGCTCGTCTGTCTGGATTCCACTAACAAACAATTCGTTAAGGATACACGAATCATGAAAAAAAAAACAAAAATTTCTCTGTTTGGTAAAGTTGAACAACCCCATTAAAACGATTCACATGCGCTGACGGTACAGTCAACATCAAATACATTCTTATACTTTCAGCATTTACAATATCCGTGCCATTGTATTGTGGGTGTCTATTAAAACCTCACACTCAGTAAACTGTGCCTGATAATAATCACCAAGTCATTATTGTAGAATAAACAAAACCATTACTATTAACTTAACCACATCATTTTAAGCTAACAAGACCTGTTTTGTGATATATATTTTTTTTTCATTTGAATGAAATTTTTATACGAATGAGAATAATAATAATTTTACCACCATCATATTGCGTCTGTCTGATGCATGTTACACGGTTTATCGTGACACCGATATATAAGTAGTGTGGTTATTGTTTTATTTTAAAGAATAGGTCCATTGTGTGTTGGTGGCATTATATGGTGATAAGATATGATATGTTAATAAGAATTGTATGTTTTCATTTATCCCACTTGGTTTTAAGGTTTTATATACACGGGGATATGAAAAACCTAAAAGTCGTTATGGCGATCCCTTTGATACTGCTATAAGCCACTAACAATAACGTTATTGTATAGCTTTCATAACGTAACATTCTTTGTTTTTCAAAGATCAGTTAAAGAGCGTTACATCTCAGCTTCTTATAGAATACACGCAAAAATAACGGCGGCTCCATTCCGTTAGTGATTGCAAAATAAAGATAAATCATGGGTCAAAAGTGACCAAATAAAAATTCCGAATGAACTATAATTATCAGCGAAATTAAATTACTATTATAAAGCACCAGGGGAAGGAGTTAATTAAGTCTTATTAATTCATTTAAGAGGCGAGCGAAAGATAAAACTAGGTATTTGTATACCTAAGTGTCCCATTTAATAAACATAATACTATATCAGCCTGCCGATGTAGGTGTTCTCTATTAAGGTTTATAGGTATTTTACGCCCATTGTCCTGATTATTCTCTGTAGAATTGAATCTCGAACAAACAAGTTTGTTCCAACCTCATTCTTCTATATTAGCCACTTCCATTTGTAGAAATTGAATTGTGACGCTGTATGTATGACAGTTACGGCAAAACGCTTTATCAAAGTGCCATGCAGCGAGGTCTGATTTCCACTGGGAAACATTAGAATCATATTCGTACAAATAAATATACAATGTTTCACCACCAACCCGTCCAAATATTTGTAATTCTAACGAGTTGTATACTTTCTACTATTCATCTTGCAAGAGACAAACCTTGAAGTAAGTCATGAATTTTGGCTTTTGAAAGGCGCAGTGGCTGAATCAATCAACTCACTTATTACGTTTATTAACATAAATATGTCGACTTGTGAGCGTTTGAAAGAAATTCCGTAAATTGCTTGGTATCCCCATCCCGTTTCCGGCTATATATTTTACATTTTTAAAGTGAAACAAATTTGGGAATTGTTTTATTAAAAATCCTTTGTTTTTTCATAAACTTACTTGAAAAGATTAGTGAAACGATTATTTGAAACTTTAGTCGAGAAGTCTGAAAATTCCAGGCATTTGTCAAATTGACCAAGTTTACACATTGACTGTAACATATATAAATCGAATAAAATTTGGCTAACTATAATATGTGAAAATTCTATGGTCAAATTAAGAATTTATGCGTACACAAACAAAACGATAGAATATGTAAATTTTATATTTAATACAATTAACCGTTAAAGTATTAAATTTACTTATATGTAACAGTGAGGGAGATTAAGCTTACAGGAAACATTTTATTAGCATGGATCTAGACTGGGTTTTATCTGGTTGTTCATCTGTTCATTTTGATTTGTTTATCAATATTGTAAATGAAGGGTACTTTTGGATTTCAACCAAATCTTTGTGGAAAACACAAATCGTCTTTAACAAGTTGTTTCATAAACATGCAGGAATTGTAGAAACCTGGGATATCCGATCGTTGTCAGTGAGCTAATAGTCCGCGACGCCCACATATTTGTCTCAGTAAGCAATTAAACATAGTTTGAAATATATATTTGCATCTAGTGGGACTAATTGAAAGATCGTAAGTCATTTAGCACCCGATAAACACAGAGGACAAGACGTGTGGGTAATAAAGAAATCAGATCTCGCCCATTTAATCTCGCTAAATCAATTAGTGGTTGATTATTCTGAGGGGTGTATAGGTCTCTAATAAAGATAACTCACACCAAACTCGCATGCATGTCACAATTAAACAACTAATTCTGATACATGAATGTGCACCACGTCATTATTCCTCTGTACATTTTTATCAGCTGAGCACATCAAATATGTAGCAAGCGTCTGGTTCATAGAATGTACATATCTCAAAGTTAATACCCCTAAAGCTACTAGCTCTAAATATAAATCTTATGATGGGGTAATTTTTTTATTAAAAAAAAAGTATTTGCCTTATCACTTATAGCTTTGTTAATTGCATTTAATTGTTTCTTGTTAAATTCCGTAAAGTCTGTATAACATAATTGTGTCTTGCATTGCAGAATTATTTGGGCTGTCATTATTTTACGTCTTTAATAAACGAATGAGTGCGAATTGTTTATGTACCTGTTTTGGTGATGCAAATCTTTCAAACATTATATCAGTTTGACTTTGCTTGGTTTTAAAACATGGTATACTATTTGCACTTCCTAACTACAAATCTATTAATTAACTCAATATTTTGGATTTATGTTTTATTATCGCCGACTACATCATTTTCATCAAAACTGCATGACTGGTTTCGTATATTGTGAGAGGTTTATTTTAATTCCACACACAAACTCGCCAGGGAACCATTTAAGACGCTAGAAGTTGTATCCTCTTCACTAACCACCCTAATACTCTTCACTGCTTTAGACCATTGGTTTGTATCAAAGACATTCATGCGAGGTTCCTCGGCGACGGGTCACTCGTGTGCTACCTAATTAGCCACAACAATGCAAACCAAATAAAAATATGAAACTAATTTTTGGGATTTTGCTGATTTGTCGTCCCACTCTACTTTATTGCTATCTCTTGATCTGCTTTGTGCCGATGATTAGCCACGTCTTTGCTTTTTGTGGTAATGACCAGCGTTTGCTTAAATTAAGTTTTTATCCGATTTGATTTGTCAGGCCTTGGTTAGGATATCGACTCATATTTTCCATTTTCCATGCTCTGGCTAGTCCTACATAATTAGCTGTCACCTTAGCGTCTTTTATGTAGCTCAGTTATCGCCGATCATCCTCTTTGTATTACTCTGATCTGTTACCCTTTTTGCTTTGTCCTTATTGGTGTCTGGTCCACATCTAAGCAAACAATAGCTAGGAATTTATATCAGTTCCAATCTTCATATTCTGTTCATATTCTGTTTGTGATAAAAAGGTGCCTCTTGCTGATCTATACTCTAACGTCATTTGCTTTTAAAGTCATTTTGTAAATTTTATATTAAGAATTGGTAACTAAGCCCCTGTTAAGTAAATCTTGTGTAAGTGAATTTTCTTAAAGCTGTACTGAATATTTTAAAATGAGACTGTGTGTCTGTGTGTGTTTGTGTGTGATTGTGTGAGGTGGAGATGGAGAATTTAGCTTTATCTTGGACTAATAAGTTTTACTTTTTTATTTATGATATATTATTTGAAAGCAAAATGCCTTTGGTATACTTTTCTTAATGTAAGTGTTTGTCAAATGCTTCTCTGTGTTATCCTTGTAATTGATGCATACCGTAGAAATATTTATTTAATTGGAGGTACAGTGATGATATTCAAAATTTTAAATCACTTTACACATAAACTTATGTGTTACACAGCAAATTGTGTAAATATAATCTCTTTAAACGTAAGAGGAATGACGAAGTATGAAAAGAGAAGACACATTTTTAATTGGTTTCATAAACATGGTTGTTTTCAAGGAGTGGGTTTATTCAAGAGTCTCATAGTCAAATAGAAGATATAGATAGCTGGTGCCGGCAATGGAGAGTTCAAATGTACTTTTCCCATAGAACAAGTTCTAATAAAGGAGTTTTAATCAATGTTGGTGAAAACTTAGAATTTAAATATAAAGATGTGATTGTAGACAAAGAAGGTAGATATATATTATTGAAATGTTTTATTCAAGATTGGCCCTTCCTGTAATGCAACATACATGCTCCAAACACAGAGACAAAGCAATTGCAATTTTATAAAAATTTCAATACTGTTATTAAAGAAAACTGCCACGATGATGAATTGAGGTGGTCATAGGTGGGGATTTAAATGTATGTTTAATTCACATTGATGCTGGTGGAGATGAATCATTAATAAAAAAAGAGAGTTGTGTCTAAAATATGTGTCTGAATTTGATCTTATTGACATTTGGAGAGTTAGAAATCCAAATATAAAACAAATTTTACATGGAGAAGATTTAAACCTTTGACAAATAGGCGTTTAGATCATTTAACAAATGATATGCAGTCTAATGTAAAATATAAAGATATTGTTGTTTCAGTGGATACCGATCACCCTGCTGTTGTTATGAAGCTTTTACTTCAAGGAACAAATAATACTGGCCAAGGCTGCTGGAAATTAAACAATTCGTTATTGAAAGATATACAGGATATAGAAGACTTAAAAAATGTATGATAAAATGGAAAGTAGCGATAGAGAATAGTGATCTGGCAAAAAGATGTGAATTTATAAATAAGAGGATTTACAATTAGAGAATAAAATCATGAAAAAGAAAGCACGATCTTGAACATTTGTAAAGAAAATCAAAAGAATAAGAATATAGATTGGGTCCCCAGGTAAAGGATTATAAAGAAACAAAACAACATCTGGAAGAACATTACAATTACATTACGAAAGGAATAATAATTCGCTCTAGGGCACAGTGGAGAGAGGAAGGAGAGAGACATAGCAGTAACTTTTTCAATTTATAAAAAGAAAAAAAAAATCAGATGTAATAATATTAATAATTGAAGAAAAAGAAAACAATGCAAAGTGATATACTTTATTAACTATTAGTATTCTACATTAGGAAGTTCAAGAGATCTATAAATGTAAGTTATTCTGATTGTCAGCAATTTAAAAAAAAATCTGAATATCCAAAAACTATCAAATGAACAGTCTTCATTATGTGGTGGCCAATTGCCTTTCAAGAAGCTTAAAAAATTGTATGATTAATGCCATCTAATGAAACGTCTGGTAATGAGGGACTGACTAAAGAATTTTATGAATATTTTTCCCAGTGATAGGGATATATTTAGTAGATTCTATAAACTACAGTTACATGGAAGGTCAGTTGTCACCTAGTCAACGACAAGCAATTATTACTTTACTCGAGAAACCATGAAAAGGTATACTCGTTACATAAAGTCATGGTGACACATTAGCCTGATCAATGTTGATTATAAAAAACTGAGTAAAGCAATTGTTGAGAAAATGGAAGAAATTATTACCAAAGATTTCTAAAGAGCAAAGTGCTTTTATCAAAGGGAGATTTATTGGTGAACCAATCAGGCTAATCCAAGATGTCATGTATTAATGTAAACAAAAAGATGTATCTGGAATTATCTTTGCTGCATACTTTGCCGCGGCTTTTGACTTAATTTATCACACATTTTTGTATTGTGTATTAAGAAAAATTGGATTTGGAGATTATTTTATTTCATGAATAAAGACTATGTTTACTAATTTAGAGAGTGCGATTATAAAAAATGTACTGACCATTCGTTATTTTTGCAATAGAAATGGGCACTCGCCAAGGTGATTCTATGGCTTTTTATCTTTTTATGTTTGTATTGGAAGTTTTAGCACAACAAATTCGTACTCATAGAAATATCAGAGGAATTACTTTGTCATTCATAGAGCAAAGAATGTGTATTTTTGCCGATGATTCGACTTTCTTCCTTCAATATATAAAAATTAAATACTTGAATCTTTCTAATCAGGAAAAAAACAACGTTTCTCAACTATATATTACATTTCATCGGACAGATGCATCAGGGAATTCCAGTATAAAGTTGAAATGTTAAAAGTGTTTTTCACATTTTACTTCTCTTGAAGTAAATTATGAAAAATCAACGGCGGCATGGCTTGGCAGGTATAAATATCATTAGAACAAGTCAGTGTATTGTAAATGGGTTTATTTACTTACGAATGTTTTACGAATTTTATGTATATATTTTTCCTATGACTCTGATATGGTTATGCAAAAAAAATCACCAGACAAAGAATCCAAATACTCAATTTATGGCAACAACGCTCATTGACAGTATATGGTAAAATTAAAGTGGTTAGGTCTCTCATTATATCAAATATTTTTTATGTAACAAACGTGTGAACCACCGAAAGGTTTTATTGAATATATACAAAGTGCCTTAAATAAATTTGTTTGAAATGATAAAAAAGCTAAGGTGTAGTATAACACTGCAATTAGTCCATACAGTAAAGGTGGTCTGAATCTACCAGATGTAAGATTAATGATCAGCAAGTTTATATGGATAAAAAGATTTATTCTCGAACAAGAAAACACTTGGACTAAGTTGGGAACAAACATTTAGAAAAAAATTCGGGGTGTTGCCTTCAGTCAGGAAGTGCGAGGACTGTGAGACGACTTTAAGAGGGGTTTGCGACATACGCAACTACATTGCGAATATTTGGAGATAAAAATGAGAATCTGACATTCTGGTCGCGAAGTGTCGTGCGAATATTTCAAAAATGTCGTGCGAATGTCTTGTGAACATCGCACGACGGGTATACGAATTCCAGCCGAATTTTAGGCCAAACACTCGTTCGATGTTCGCAAACGTGTCTTAAGTTCGATTCAGTGTGATTGCAAGTTAAACATTTCGCTAATTCGCGTATGTTCTCGCAATTGTTGTGTCTCCAACTAGTCGCAAGCTGTCGCAGCCCAGTGAGATACTACCTTTAAATAATTATTACCAGTCAATGCTCAGCTGTATAAATGGAAATTAATAGGGAGTGCCAGGTTTGATTATTGTTTTTTTTTATATAAGGAATCATTACTCCGCCTTTTTTGTCAATGTAGGGTTACAAAAAAATTATATTTTAAAATATGTTGAACCAAGTTGAGATATATATTCCAGATTTCACATCAAACGCCATAATTTTTGGAATGTTGCCTGTTAATGACAGTAATATTATGGTAAACACTATTATTGAACTGTATAAACTCGCCATATATAAACGAAAAGAATGCAAAAGCGATTTCTTCTCTAAGTAAGTCTTTAGTAATTTCTCTTAAAAAAAAAGAATATATTATTGCTGAATAGAAAGGTAAAATAGAATTTCATTTTAAAAAAGTGACCAAATAAGATAATCAGTAACAAAGGAGATGTTTCCTTATTTTTTTCTGATTATAGATACTCTCTAATTCCTATAAATATGAGTCAAATATGTATGCAATGCATGGAATGTTTGTTATCCTGATTAATATTTGTGTATGTCTATATTTTCTCAAGTTTAATGTTAATTGTTGTTTAGAGGAAATTCAAAACCATACAAAATCTGGTAAATAAGATATAGCTATCTTTAATTCCTCATGTTTCTGTGTTTTTGAAACAACATGTGATTGCTGTTTATTATTCAATGTAATATTTTGTTATTGTTTTGATATATAAATATATATATAAATGGAATAAAGACTTGTTTAAAACAAAAAGTCGTTGGTATATATACGCGCATCTTACACATTTATAGTTGTATACAATTACTTCACTGCAAATTCCTAAGGAAGGAGTTCTGTTTCCAGTTGTGAAATAAAACACATCGGATTTTTTATCTACGTTTTATTAGGGAATCCCTGATTCATTTTCAAATTAAGATTTTAGGAACAAACAAGACACCATTAGTTTAATGCCATGTTTGGTGTCTAAGTCCAGCGGGACCTTAAACGCGTTACAAGTTAATGGTTGTCAGGAATAAAGAATTAAAACAAAATTGTGAAAGATATAACGTTACTTGTTTGTTCTTTACGACACTGACCGTGCCCGGTGCAAGAGTTTTTGCAATGTGCACAGGAGCAATCAAACGGTTTAAGAACAAAGTATTAGCAAATACCAAAATTTTTTCTGGAGCGAAAATTGTACTTCATGTATATTTAACATGCCTGATATGAATAGGTCCAATCATATATTATAATTACAATGGACAATTAATAAAAAATGATAAAAAAGTGTATCGCGTACAAAAATATGATAATGGGCGTCTTCATGCACATATTATTCATATACCCCATGCAAAAAAATACAAACAATAAAATCATTCCTTCCAGTACTGAGACAGTTCACATATTTAACCGGATCCAGTCTGGGAAGGTCCTGAAATGCCAGTATGCAGTGCCATCTACCGCGCACATTCAATAAATATTTAGCTTCTAGCTTGAAATTGATACTTGGTTTGGCTTTATATTCAAAGTTGATTTTTTTAACGTTAAAATTACAATGTATGAAACAATGAATTCTGATGATATTCCTCTATGGCAGTCCATGTTTTCAAAATGACCAGGCAACAGTATTGCCATGCCCCGACGATTAAAATATCATTTGAAGGAGATTAGAACAGATAAAAACACCGTAACTGAATAGATTTAAAGGAGATGAGTACCTATAAAAACACCGTAACTGAATGAATTAGAACTTTTATCAAAGCCTCCAAACAAATTATAATTCCTTGTTGCAGCAATTTGACAGTCCTAGAAATACCATAAACATTTTAAACATTTCAATGTTGTACTGATCCAAATATAGGAAGTGTCCCGGGGGGCCGTAGTGTTGATGATACAAGATTTTCCAATTGACTTTTCACGGCAAAGTGTGTTGCTGCATGTGAATACGTGACAAATAACTTATCATCTTCACATCTCTGTCTCCAGGGACCAAGTGATTTATTTTTTCTTGTACAGGATGTTCCTGCTATCGGAGATCTTGCGGGTTAACATTCAAACATTAGTACTGCTTGACGTTTAAAGGTGGCATTCCATTTATGTGTATGCTGTAAGTGTGCGGTACGTATCCGTATACAGCCAGGGTTCCGACACATTATGTTGTCTTGGAGTATTTCCATATATTCGTATGCAGTACGTATGCATAAAAAGGTATGCAGCATGTTTCGATCGCTCACTGAAGCGAAAAGGCATACGCATGGTAATGGACGGGGAATTCCACACTGTGACGTCAGTGATAGGGTATTCCTCTTGAAGATGACTCGCGCAGCTATTACGCTACCCCGATCGTTTTGTTGCATATGTACCACAAAAGCATAATACGTACTTAAATAAGAGGCGGAAGTTTTATAGCTACATATACGCATACGTACTGCCAACGAATATATGGAATGCTAGCTTTACTATTTACCTGTGTTGTTGTTCTTTACCTATGTTGTTGTGTGTCTCCATTCCAGGATTATGAATCCTACTTTTTTTTTTACATTTTAAGTCCGTTTTACCTTTGAGAACATGTTTGGTTTTGCGAGCGGGCTCATATGTTTTACACCTGTGTGTTAAATATTTATAACGGGACCATATTGTTAACACTCCGGAAAATATGTTTTTTTCATTACAATTTAGTGTGTCGTTTTTCTAAGGATACAATACATGCATACGGGTATTGTCATTGATGTTCTCTGATAAAGAGTCAACCTATAAATAATAATAGTGTTTCATTGCCTATACAAAAATAAACACTCCAATTCTTTCTTTTTTTCTGGAATATTCATTAATTAATATTCACTGTGTAACATTTGCAACATCGACAGGCAATAAATAGGGGTGGGGGTGTCATTTGGCTTATAAAGGTAATGTACACGTGCTAAAATATCGAGAGTATAAGTATACCCTCAAGAATATTTCTGGATCCGATATTTTTGGAATAGTTATGTATAATTATCAACAAGGCTCGACTCCCGGCGGCCATCGATACGCTATGGCAGTAGTCAGGCAGGTTCTATACTTAGCCGTCAGTGTTTTATGGTGGTCAGACAAGCGTAAAATCAATAATATTAATGAGCAAGGCGTATTGGTTCACTGTTATTACCAGTCCACATTTATAGTAGAACGGGTAGTCAACCTCTCAAGCCGTAGGATCGGTAGGATCGGTAGATGTGTGGCAGCTGCCGGTCGATTTCTTTTGTAATCGTTCAGAAAATTTCAGCTGCAAAATGGTTGACAATGTCAAATATTTCAGGCCGATTTTTCTCCATTCTTTCATCCTTTATGACGACAATAGCAATCCAAAAGACAAAATACAAGTGACCAGAATTGTCGGAAAAATCTGTCGATGCGCACGCGATATCAGCGTGGTGTCAACTTGTAGACTTTTCCGGCGGCAAATACAAAACCAAAATCGGGGGATGTGAGGCCGGCTTCCATCTACCGATTTTTTATTGTCGGGCGATTTTTTGACCGGTCGGATATATCTACAAGTCTCCCCGGCCGCTAAGTTCCCGCACACCTACCGGTTTTCCTGCAGATCAAAAGATTTAACCGTTCATTTTGGTCACTTCTACTTTCTTCTCTTGGATTATTATTGGGGTCAGAATTGATAAAAAGGAGGAAAGGTAGATTGTAAATCAGCCACATTTTTACGGTTCCGTCATCACATATAACAAATTTTCCGGCCGGATAAAAATCGGAATTGTCAAGGATTTTTGCAGCCGATTTTTCCTGCCGGTTTTTTTAAAAGCATCCTCACATCTACCGATCCTATCGATTTTACTGCCGGCGAAAAATCGGCCGGAAAAAAATCGTCAGATGGGTTGACGTAGGCACAAGTTTTCGTTGATGCCATTATAGTAAAACCAAAGGAGACATGGTTGTTGCCGTGATTTTAGAAAACCTTTTAAAGTGATAGGTCCATGCCCAGTTTGGGGCACTATATTTTTTGCATACTAATGAAGGGAGGCATAAGTGAATAATTATAAGTTAGAGAGTTATCCACCTGGACTTAAGAAACTATATACGCGGGTTATAGTTATAATCCAGTAGATATAACCTATCGTTAAGGTATTTTTGAATTATAGATGGAGCCTTAAATTGGAGGTACTATTGGGATTTCATCGTTGTGCCTCTTAGGCCCTGGCTTTGTTCCGGTCCTTATGCCAAAGCCGTTTCTCCTTGGCTGTGCCTCAGGGACAAGTGACTTGATGGAGACGATATTAATTAAATATGATCCTGATCAACAAGACAGATATAGAATAACGTGAAGAAACATTAACCTTATCAATACTTTACGCTTTCAAACCTTCATTTTACAGTTTTAATTGAAAATGAATGAAGCAAATGGAAAACATTATGCCGTAACAGGCGTAACAGATGCAATATTTTACGGAAGACATGATTGAAGAGAGGATAAGGAATTTAAGGGGAGCGTGTTCAACACTTAGCAACATTTATACGAAAGACTTTAATAATATATACAGAAGGCAGAAAAAAGGGGAGACAATTCTATGGAAAAGTCATTTTTAGTGAGGTCTGACTTTTGAAAGAATCAACAACATTGGGTTAAGAATTTTCTTATATTTCGTTGTTGGACCATCGAAAAAGCAGGGCATATAGCAACGAATTACTTTTCATGTACTACTAGGAAAATCCAATTCTGTAAGGGTATGAAACACAAGAACACAATAAATGTCCGGATATTAAACAGGAGATGTCTGATGTTTGATAAAATTGAAAATCTTGTGATTCTGTTGTACGTTTCATGAAAAATACCGCTGATACAAGGATCACCCAGACATCAGAAAAAAAATTATGTATATATAGATACCAAATCGAGTATTTCACCTTGCTAAAACCCAACCTCGACCTGTGACGAGTGCTCCGTATTTTTAGGCGTTGGTCATGGAAAAATACTGATTAAGACAACACAGGACCAAAGTAGCATCAAAAGAACTGTAAAAAACGGTACCCCTATTGTCTTAGTTAACCGGAAAACAATAAATACTAGGGTTTGTGGTAAGAACAGGTCTTCTGAAGAGGTTTCATGCAGATTCTAGTTAGGGCGTGAGGGTCAAAGGTCGGGGTATGTAAATGACCTCCCATTGATCCTATAAGCTTTCAGAAAATGCCATGACGTAACACCAGGGAACTAGATGGGGTAGGAGTTCGACCTTTGGCAGAAATATGCATCGGGTATTGATCAGAGACTGCCTACTGTGTACCATCGCTTTTGCCTCCCGCCAGGTGTCAGAGCACAGATGTCGGCTGCTGTAACATATTGCCCGTGTCCATACATCTGTGCGTACTATGCAGTATTGATCATGATTGCCGGCACGTTGAATGACTGGACTAGTACGATCCTGCAGTGTATACAATTAAAATTGAGAAAAACTCCGTGTGACTGAACTCATTGTATGACTATCACCCTCATGGTGTTGCAACAAATCAGTTGTAATTCATATGTAAATCATATGAAATTGTAACCATATGAACTCAACGATAATAGATCTCGATGTCTGTGTGTAAACACCCACCCACATACCAGCTGTGGTGTTCGATGTTTTGCATTATTTGTGTCCATTCATTCAAACCTGAACCGCACACGCTGTAATTCATATGTGTAATTTATATCTAGAACACAAACCACAAATGGGACGGATTGAAATCTGGATATTTTCAGGAATTAGGAATTCTGCATTCTAAGGAATGCAAGCCTTCACCATGTCGAGGGGAGGGGGGGGGGGGCTAATCCTTATTGTGTGATGCTCCCAAAACCATGTTTGCAATTACTTATTCGGCCCGTATTCCTAGGTAAAATCGTGCATGAGTGACCATTTGTGAATATCCCCGGTTCTATCTCTTGATTCCTTGTAAAACCTTCGTGAGGAATTTTCCAAAGACACTCCCGTTAACTCGTTTGCTCCTTGTAAAAATCCTCATGGGTGGCTTTCCCGAGGCGGCGGTGTTATCCGCTGATGGTTCTTAGTATGCAACTTAGTAAGAGTAATTTATTCTGGACAGCTTTACGCCCTTGCAAATTCAAATTCAACTGTTTCCCGGATGACCTCATTCATATCGCTTTCTGGTCAATTGAGACAACTTGGTATCACTTGTGGAATAACAATATATCGGTCTCGAGACTTAGTGCAGCAAATAACATAATATTTCAGAGGAGTCTTTCAATGGTGATACAAGCACCAAATGTGGCACGGGTACTCTTCAGACATTACTCTTTTGAAAAAGTACGCGGGCCACTTGAAATTAAAGATGGCTGCCGTTTTCAAGATGGCCGCCATATCGGTTACACAAGTATAACGTTTTGCAATAAATATGCACAGACTTGCCAAATATGAATGATTCTGGTATCACAGTATACATTTTTGACCATGTAAATTCCAAATATTTCAGAAGCTAAATTTTGACTTATATTGGCCTTAGTTAAAAAGAATCCGCTAGGATTACTCTATTTAGTTAGCATGCCTGTTTGTATAGACTATATAGCAATATATGTGAGGCGGCATACTGAAAAAAGTGCAAATGGTGATGCAAGCATGAAATTCCGTACAAAAGCTCTTCATAATTCCCAGATGAAAATTAAAGATACTGATACTGTGAATTATGGGAATTTTCAAGATGGCCGCCATTTTTAAAAATGGCCGCCAATGAAATCTATATTTCCCACAAATGATCCTGAAGCAGGTTGAACTCCCGTCAAATTATTATTAAATGTCAATTGTCTGACTCGAATATTGTTTTTTAGTAGACACCAATTATTTTTGACAGAAACGTTAATGTAAATAAACCAAGATGGCCGCTATTTTTCAAGATGGCCGCCACTTTTGGACAATTCTTTAAAGGGAGTACAACCTTGAGAAAACATGTCATGTAATATACCGATTTTTCATTATTTGACTGTGCAATTTTACCATCAAAATTTCGATTAAACCCATTCTAAACCTGATTTCTGGGTTCTTACTTTTACGGGTTGAATATGCCTTGCCATATACAGGCTTACAGGTCAGGGATTCACAGAAATAGGTTTACATTGTCATGTGTTTCTTTGATTCTAAAAATGTTTAACTATTGAAAAGTACTTTGTTCTATTGAATATAATTATTGAAACATTCTGAAATTAAGGTACGACTTTGAATATTTGCAACATATTTAGATTATACAAATATGTAACCTATTTTTTTATCCTAATATGTGCTTTACATCTTAGGTAATTTAGGTAAGTTTCTTATTGTTTTGCTTTGTTAATAGCACAAGTTCCACAAAGTGGAGGCACACTGATTAAGATTTGAAGTGACTTGCAATTGTGTCAGAGAAAACTGATAAAATACACCAAATTAAAAAAACTAGAAATCTCTTACCTAAAGGGTTATTAAGGTATCAATATTTCAACCAAACCTGGCTTTTTCTCGTTCGACAGCAAACAGTGTGAGATTTAACTAGATTTACAATTGTTTTACTGAAAGCTTTTCGAATCATAACTAATAGAAACACTATTTCTTTATTACTTTAAAAGTAACAAAATCATTACCCAAGTCATTCATTATTTTATGCAGTATCAAAAGACGAACAAAATGAGCTATAGTTTATGTGGCTATGATCATTATTGACAAAGATACAAGGAAAACAATGCTCAGGTTTTTGTTTTTTTTTTGGCCTGGAGAGTGCTTAGTCAGAGCAGGGAGTACCTGAACATAATGTTACATTGTATCAGTTATAGTTTACATTGTCCTACTCTATGCACTGTGCTGAAGTTTATACATTGTATCACATTTTCATGATGCACATTTTCATGAAGACTTTTTTAACTACCCCCTTTGTTTCAGACTTGTCTTCTGTCATTGTGGTCTACTGAGGTCTCTTATTGATTTCAAGTGAACGTGATAACTTTTGAAGCACTGCAAATTTTCCCCTGAAATTTAATACACGTATTGTTAGTACCAAATTCTTATTGGACGAAAAATTTGTGACCCTTGACATTGACCTTCAAGGTCGAATTAGCCAAAATCTAGGATTTTATTAATACCCATAAATAATAAGGTATTTGATATTTTTCCCGAAATTTGGTATACGAGTTGCTCATGTCATGATCTTAGACATGTAAGAAAACTGGTGACCTTGAATATAGTTTTCAGGGTCAAATCAGGGGAAATTTAGGATTATTGTGAACCCTACAATTTATTTATTTTGCATATTTTATTCAAATATTTGACACACGAACTGTATATACCAAGATCCCGGATGATGTGACCTTGACCTTAATCCTCACGGTCAAACAAGCAAAAATCAAGAATTCTTGTGAACCCCATAATTTATTAAATTTAACTTATTTTGTTATCATCTTTGACACACAAATTGTTTTAATCAATAGTTTGGACACGGTCGACAATTTGTAAGCCGAAAGCTGATTTCTTTTTAACCTATAACCATTTAAGTACTGCAAGATGGCAAGCTCAACACCTGAGTCATCTAAATGGAAAACTGACTGGAGCAAATGTTGTATTTGCCCAGACATCAAGGACAATGAGGATCTGAAATCTCCGCCTACATGTTATTCATCGGAACAAGATGGATACACCATGCTTGCGACCAATGTCCCCCTGTTCCATGCCCTCAATGAGATGCCCATTTTTCTGGATCCAGCTAGACTGGATGAGGGTGGTGGAATAGAAGAAACACTGAGGAGGAACAAGGCCCAGTTCCACCAGAGCTGCCGATATATATTTAATAACACCAAATTGGACAGGGCAAGAAAGAGAAGGGTTGGGCCTCAAGGTACTCAGTCAGAAGGACGAACCAAACTACGAAGAACCAACCGTGAAGGTTGGGAGATTGAGTACTTCCTTTGTGAACAAGAAGAACCAGCATCAGAACTGAGGCATGCCATGACCATGAAGCTTAAAAAAAGACTCAATGACTGTGCAAAAACTCTAAATAATGGAAGACTGCTAAAAGTCCTGAGTGGTGGGGATGTCATAGCACAGGGGCTGAAGTATCACTCTGCATGTTTGAAGGCCCTGTACAATAGAGAGAGAGCTTTCTTGAGAAATGTTTAAAAGAGGAAGCAGAGTCATAGCCAGGATATCTACCCACTGGCATTTTCAGAGCTAGTTACCTACATAATGGAGACCAAATCAAGCTCTGAGGGACCTGCAATATTCAGGCTTGCAGATATGGTCAACTTGTACAGACAGCGTCTGGAACAGCTGGGGTTGGAGACACCTGATGTAAACTCTACCAGACTGAAGGACAAGCTGTTGGCCGAAATACCAGAGCTGGAAGCTCGCAAGAAGGGAAGAGATGTCCTGCTGGCTTTTCAAAGAGATGTAGGTTTTGCCCTGTCACAAGCCTCTGTATACAGTGATGCCATGAAACTTGCCAAAGCAGCCAAGATCTTGAGGAGACACATGCTGGACCACAAGTTTTCCTTTGATGGAACCTTCAACGAGACCTTTATTGAAGAGGCCATTCCCCCAGCCTTCTTCAGTTTGTGGGCATCATTGAACACGGAGCTGACATCAAATCACAACTGAGTTTGGTGCCTCCAAGTCAGACCTTGCAATTGCACAGCTTTTGCAGTACAACTGCTATGCAAGATACAAGGAAGGAGCGTCAACTCACAGGCATTCCAAAGATCGGGAAACACCATTCCCTGTCTACGTTGGAATGTCCATATATGCCAAGACCAGGAAAAGGCCGCTGGTAAAAATGCTTTATGAACATGGTCTTAGCATTTCGTATGACAGAGTACTGGAAATATCTGCACAGCTAGGAGATGCAACAGTCAACAATTATAAAGAGGATGGGGTAGTCTGCCCACAAGTTTTGAGAAGAGAGTTGTTCACCATAACAGCCATGGACAACATCGATCACAACCCCACTGCAACAACTGCAACAACCTCTTTCCATGGCACCAGCATCTCAGCTTTCCAACACCCGACCAAAGAGAGCCAGGGTGAACACCGTGGACCTCTAAGATATGTTATGTGGAAGTGAAGACAGTTCTAGAACTGCCTTATTCCTTCACCAACATACGCCCAACATTCTTCACTGAGAAGAATCCTTCTGCACCAGAGAGCCTTGCTGTGGAGATAAATCCAGGCACCACTCTGTTAGGACCACAACTTGCACTGGAGTATGAGTGGCTGGAGAAAGTTAGTGTGACTAAAGAAACAGATGGGGCAGTGAATGTGACCTGGTCAGCCCACCATACCTCCAAGAAGAGGAGCCCTTAAACTGAGGTTAGCATAACATCAATGTTACCTCTCTTCCGAGAAACAGCACAATCGGTTGCTATGATCAGAGATGTCATGGACAAAGTCAAGGAGACTGTGTCTTTCCTGAATCCAGGCCAGATACCTGTCATGACTGCTGACCAGCCTATTTATGCATTAGCAAAGCAAATCCAGTGGCACTGGCCTGAGCAGTATGATGAGGATAAGTTCGTCATGATGTTTGGAGGCCTACACATTGAGCTGGCTGCACTGAAGGCAATTGGAACGCTTCTGCAGGGGAGTGGCTGGACAGGGGCCCTGTTGGAGGCAGGGATGGCTTCCTCTGGGACTGCAGAATCTTTCCTATCAGCAGCAAGCATCACTAAGACACGCCAGGCCCATCAGATAACAGCATGCAGTCTCTACCAACTTTTGAAGGCAGCCTACAAGGACTGCTGCATTGAGACAGCTGACAACCATGAGGAAGTGTTGAGCTTTGATGTTTGGTGTTATAGCCGCAAGCTGCAAAGCCCCCAGTTTCAGTTCTGGAATTTGGTGCTGTCCAAGGAACTGGTGATTCTACTACTTATCCGAGCATTCAGGGAAGGAACTTCAACCTGTACTGCCAGGTATTAGGTGAGCTCATTCCATACTTCTTTGCCAACAACAACTTTAACTATGCACGCTGGCTCCCCATCCATCTCAGAGACATGATGACCCTCAAAGAGAAACATCCCCAGCTGGCCAAGGAATTTGAGAGTGGAAAGTTTGTTGTTCACAAGTCAAATCGGGATTTTTCTGGAATGGCTATTGACCAGGCACATGAGCAGGCCAATGCTGTCATCAAAGGTGACGGGGGAGCAGTTGGTGTGACCGAAGATCCTTCAGCACTGAGAAGATGGATGATAGCTGGTCCTCAGGTCAGCCATCTGGTTGCACAGTACGAAGCAGCATCTGAATCCAAGGAGGCTACAGAACAAACAAGCCACCATGAACAGACACCACGAGCCCAAAGGATTTTCTTTGAGAAAGTCAAGAAGCTTACCCAAGTTTTAAAGGAGTTGGGCAATCCTTTTCTAGAAGAGAGTGGGGACCTGCTGTCACTGGACACCAAGGATTTCGCTCATCCCAGTGCAGTTGAACTGCTTAGCACACACTATGATAGGGGCAGAACTCGTTTCCAGTAGTTCATGAAGGGCCTGCAAAATGAGGAAATGACCACCTTCTATGATCCAATCAAGAAGAACAGGGTGGACTTCTTCAGACAGGAACCAGCCTATGCTGATGCTTCAAAGCAGCAACTGCTGAAGACGGACTGCCAGCTCTTCTCCAAGCTTTTCATCTCATGCCAGAGCAGAGAATGTGACCTGCAGGAGTTCTTTCGCCGTGAGAACCAGCAGTTCCCTGCTGCCTTGAGTGAAGGCGGGAAGCTATATTCCAGTCAGAAGTCCCAGCTTGCAGCCATCCTTGAGAGCCAGGTTAACATACCTGATGTGGAACCAGAGGCTGATGCAATCATCATTGAATGTTCAGCACTGGTGAACACCCTGTCACCACGAAACTCGAATACTTTCGAAAACTACGTTATGTTGGATGTGCTCCGCACAGTAAAAGCATACTCCACCAAGTACAAGAGAACAGACATAGTGTTTGATGTCTACCAGCCATCGAGACTCAAGGCTGAAACCAGGTCAAAGCGTGGACATGGAGTAAGACAAAGAGTCACAAGCAAGGGCAAAATCCCCTAAAACTGGCGGAACTTCCTGCGAGACTGTGACAACAAAACTGAGCTGTTCAGGTTCATGGCTGACAAGATTGCACAGATGTCTACACCCAACTTGGTCATTGTGACCAAAGAACAAGATGTTGCCAGCAACAACAAGCTCAGCTTTGATGGGATTGCACCATGTAGTCATGAGGAAGCAGACACACGCATCTTTGTACATGCCAGGGATGCAGTGGAGAGGGGAGCAAGAAATTAATGGTGAAAGCCACTGACACAGATGTCCTCGTCATAGCAATGTGTCCTGCCTCTTCTTCAAGACACTGGTCTCCTGCAGTTGTGGATGGCCTTTGGACAAGGGTTAAACCTGAGATGGTTTCCTGCCATGACTTGTTAAACTCCATAGGACCGGAAAAAAGCAAAGGAATAATCTTCTTTCATGCCTTCACTGGTTGCGATCTTGTGTCAGGCTTCCGCAGCAAAGGAAAGAAATCAGCATGGCAAACCTGGGACGTGTGTGTTGAGGCTTCTGATGTGTTTGCCAAGCTCAGCCAGTACCCACCAGCAGTAGATGATGATGATCTGGAGGTCTTGGAGAAGTTTGTGGTGACAATGTATGACAGGACCAGTACAACTGCACGTGTTGATGATGCCAGGCTGGACATGTTTGCTCGAAAGCAGAGGTCTTATGACGCAATTCCTCCAACGAGGGCAGCACTACTTCTGCATGCAGAGCTGGCTGCCTATCAAGCATGCTTCATATGGAGTCAGTCTACACTACGTCAACCAGAAACACAGAATCCTGCTGACTGGGGTGGACAAAGATTGGGGATACATGGAAGGTCTTCTGGACAACACTTCCACCTATTGCAGATAGATGCCAACAGCTGACCAAGTGTGGATGTAAGTCGGAATGCCGTGGAAGGTGCAAATGCTACCGATTCAGTCTTACCTGTACCAGACTATGTAGCTACAAATGTGAGGGTTAGGCCAAATTTAAATTCATCTGGATGACAGACATGCCTAATCTCGTATGGACTGATTGATTTTTTTATGTATATAGCTTAGTTAAGCAAGCAAAAAAAATGGAGGCGGTTACCTCCACCAAAAAAAAATTTTTTAATAAGTTCCAGTTTTACGTTCTAATAATTCAAATATTTCGTAGACTATGTCCTAGTCTATATATACTTTTTCACCATTTTTGCTAAAAATGATAAAAAGGAGCTCCTTAGAACTTTGAGAAGTGAATTTTTGGCTTTCTAGTAGACACCAAGACACCAAGATCATCCAAATTGATCAAAGTGGTGAGATTCTGTGGTAAATATCCCATTTATAGGTCTGCATGGCGGCTATCTTGAAAAAAAAATGGGCAGCCATCTTGATTTTTAAGTGGCCCGCGTACTTTTTCAAAAGAGTAATGTCTAAGAAGCATTTTTGCCAATTTGGTGCTTGTATTACCATTTGAAAGATTGATCCAGCTAGCTGCTGCACTAACTGGTATTATTGTCAGTTTACGCTTTGGTCTCGGTCTGAAAACAAAATGGCCTCGACCTCTATCAGTAATATAATTTGACATCATGATCACCCCATGGTCTTCTATAACTTTGTAGTCCATTGGCTGAGGGGGTTCCCTCGTGCATGAGATGTGCCCCAAATTACTCTTTATACTAATGAACTAGACCATGAGACATAACTTAAAAGTGAGGGAAGACTTTTGGTAAATGGGGAATAACTCAGAAATGACGTCATTAGCCATGCCCCCGGCTGCTAAAAAAAGAGCTTAATTTGGGGGTAGGGGAAACGTAAACGGCTATTTCTCTAGATATACAAATCACAGAACAATAAATGGCCACTTAAATTGTAAATACTGAAGTCCCCTACTCATTACAATTATCAATAACAAATCAATATGAAAATGAGCTCACCAGAGGTCAAAAGATCACAAAACTCTGGGATAAGTGAAAATTTTATATATCTCAGTAACAGGTATTCTGAGACAACGGAAATGCTCCAATTTATACTTTAAAAGCAAGAAATCATCAGAAAACATTTCAATAAAGACATTGATGAATAATCCGTGACTTCCTTTTGAAAGTTATACACAAAATATTACTTGAACAAGTTTCCCGCTCCTTAATCTTTAAAAGGGTAGTCGGGGTGCCGATGTTATCTTTTACCATTATCTATTGTTGTTTCATGGTCATAAGTGGTTATTTCATTTTTTTCTGCTGTACTTAGCACCTTTAAAGGTAGGAAAATAAAGGTCAAAAATTCAAATTACAGCAAAGACAAACAGGATGCAAGTTTGGACGAGGGGCTTCCCCTATACATCAGATGTGTAAAGGTTACTCTTCATTATAAGGAATGTCCAATGTTACTCTTCTTTATAAGGTGTGTCCAATGTTACTCTTTATTATAAGGTGTGTCCAATGTAATTTTTACAGTAATGAACTCGTCCATAAGCCAAAACAAACAAGTTAGGGAGGACTATTTGGTAACGAGTCGGTAACTCAGAAATTGATGCCATTAGGCACACCCCCAGCATGCCAAAGAAAGACCGTTATTCAGCGGTAGACGATATATACTTTTTTTCGGATAAACAAAAACAGAAGATTAAATAACCACTCAAATTGTTAATATTAAGTTCCGCTATTCATTACCATTATCAATATGTAAACTAATATGTTGATTAGGTCACCAGATGCCAAAATGTCACGAAAAATGAATTATTCTCCTGGAGAAGGGAGACATTTTGTATAAATATCTAAAAAAAAATACTTTAACTTGCTGGTTACATCACTATCTAAAACGCCTTAGGCTGCAGGCTGAATAACATTACTATTCTTGATTACATAAAAAAATATTTATTTAATGGTTAGTAAAGCAATGATGGTATTGAATCTTACGAAGTTACGTAGTAATCATCACTTTATGTGAGTCATGTTATATATCAAGCACTATTTTACTTGTTATAGTTTGATAAATACTTAAGAACTGTGCTAAAGGTGCTACTGGATGATATAATAATAATATAAGAATTTTTACACTGAAGGCTTTAATCCATATGTAAGTTTGATCTTCATTCTTGAACGGATACCAAATACATATATAGAACCAGTTGCATAGACAGTGAATAAGCCGATGAGCCGTTTGCTCCTTCTTCATACACATTCTATATCTCTCTCTATTTATATAAATAAATAAATATAGAAAGATTAATGGTTATAGCTGGCAAGCCAGCTCCGTTGACCTAGCGAAGGGTCACACTATCAGCTTTGTTTACAGTTAGTCACTCGCTCTGACGAAGGCTACAGGGGTAGTTGAAAATTTAGCAACAATCTGTACATGTTATCCAAATAATATGATTGTTTGAAATGTTAGCGTTGATGTCTCTCTTTTTTTATGTTCATTGACTATATGTATATATATATATATATATATATATATATATATATATATATATATATATATATATATATATTGTAACGGAAACTAATATCAACAGATCAAGTAGTCGTGACGAACATAAATTTCGTAATGGAGATAAAAAAAATCAGATTCTGTAACACTAGGCAGCTTGAAATGTCCAGGTTAATGAATAAAGAAGTCAGTGTTTTTTTGTTAACAAATAATTATAATATTTATTCTTTAAAAATCCTAACATTACAATATACTAAATCTATACAATCACACAGTATAACAACAGTACAACACTAAATCAATACAAGTATATAAATAAAGTGTACAGTATCTGGATACCACCACTGTCACACCGACAATAAGTCCTTTAAAGCATATAACCCAGATGAACAGTTCACACAAATCTTCTCAGGAAATAATAGTCCAGTTCAATCACAAAATTAGTCTGTTGTAATCCAAAAATAAAGTACTAGGAATAATCACGAAAGCAAACTGGAGACTATATAAGATCCGTCATAAATTTAGAAGAAAATCTATAACTATAATATAAGGTCAAAAATTCAAATTGCAGCAAAGACAAACAGGATGCAAGTTTGGACGAGGGGGTTCCCCTATACATCAGATGTGTCCAATGTTACTCTTCATTATAAGGTGTGTCCAATGTTACTCTCTCAGGAAATAATAGTCCAGTTCAATCACAAAATCAGTCTGTTGTAATCCAAAAGTGAAGTTCTTGTAATAATCACGAAAGCAAACTGGAGACTATATAAGATCCGTCATACATTTAGAAGAAAATCTATAACTACTGCCCTCTGAAAAGGTCCACAACTGACTTACACTCTTCCGTGTCAGCTGGAATATATCTCTCCTCTCTCTATGGCTCTAAAACACAGCCCCTATTTATAGTTTCTCATCTCAAGCCGAGAACTTTCCATTTCCCGAACAATCTAAAGAACAATACATAATACACAGTACTAGCGCCTACAGAACAAATTAGAACAAGGAACGCCGTGTTTCTACATGTCAGGGTTCACACGGCACAGATTAAACCAAGCGATAAGTAGAGTGTACACGTGGGCCGCACCCGGCCAGCTAGAACAAGGAACGCTGTAACAACCCTAACAATACAATACACTAAATCAATACAAATATACAGTAAAACAGCCGTATAACAACAAGTCAATACAGTCACATAGAAAAATAATGTGCACCGTACCTGGATACCATCACCGTTACCACGATAAGTTCCTTAAATGTATACTCTCGGAGAATGACAGTCCAGTGGAAAGGTCTTGCAACAACCCAGAAAGTAAACTGAAGTCCGAATGCATAAAATCAAGGAGAAAGTCTTTGAATCTCTATAATTGCCACATTAGTCGGATAAGGTCCTAGAATCTGACACACGCTTCCGCGTCCGCTGGAATCTTCTCTGCTCTCTGCCCTCTCGTTCTAAAACACGCCCCTTTATATACCTTCACACCTCAAGCCGAGAATTTTCCACTTCTCCAACAGTCTATAAGATCTTGCACAACACAGTCTACACGCGTTTCAGAAATTCTCCAGAAAAACAGCGCTGTGTATCTCCACATACCAGGCTCATCACGTGACCCACGACCAAACGTGAAAACCCAAGGCTAAACATGACAACGAGAGTTCAACCAGTACGGATTAAACATAGAATGTAATGCGCGGCCAGACACGAGTGCCACAACAGGAGTCCCGCCCGCGTCACACAATAAAAAGAGCACCTGTAACACACACACACACACACACATATATATATTAATGTACATTCGTATATGTCATTTCATAAATATTAAATATATATTAAGCCATTCCTAAAAAAAAATTTTTTAAGAGGCACGTTTTTAATCAGTATTTTCACTTGTTTACTCTTGCTGGCTGCCAAGAACACCCTAATGAAAAAAGTAGGACTAAAGTAGGACTGGAACCATACAGGTAATAACAATGTTAGTGGTTAATTGCTCTTTTAAGACCACATGGTGGCGACATTATCCATAGTAGTTTACTTGCAATACGAAAAGCACATTTTTACGAAAAAATAACTAAATTTTCAAATTGCATGCTACAAAGCAAGACAACCCTGAGGAAAGTGGGGAAAATGTAGGCAGTTGATAGGCAGATACAAAATTTAAGAAAAAAAACAGTAGGGTGATGGGTGGGGGGGGGATGCTGAAGGACCAGGCTTAAGCTATAGCCTAAAAAGCAGACCTGGGACTATTTATTTTTAATTCCTTAAAGAATGCCTACCTCCTAGTTATGACAACTAGACACTCAGGCCTTCTAAAATATTTATTGTTTGGTAGTAATTGACATCAGAGGCTTCTATGGTCGTGTTGTATCTGCTAAATAATGAACTTTATGTCTAACTTCGGAAAAATGACAGTTCGACAAGCAGATGAAAATGAAGAAGTACTGTTAGAAATGGCGTGCACATCTGCATGTACTAGAATTGATGCGAACCCAAAAGCTTTTACCGTCACCCAAGCGTCTTCAGATAATTGTTACAGTAGCCATTTTCGACCTTTTTCACATAACACACCGGGCGCTTACGGGGACCGTTAAGGCTATCACATGGTGCGCGTACGGCAACGGCTGACACCGCAAGTCGCCTATACGAACTTGTCGAGTAAATTACCTTAAAAATCGCACGGGTGCCGCACGGATACCGGCAGGTGCCCGTAAGGACCGTAGGGGCTGTCAACAGTCTGTCTATATACGACCTTTCTACGGGCTAACGGTAAGTTGAAAACGTCGGGATAATTTGGCGCAGCCAGCTCAGCACCACGGCGCCCATACGGCGAGTAAAAATTGAACCGGTGCCCGTGAAAATCGTACGGGTAACTTGCGGGCACCGTGCGAATATAGCCAAAAAATAGCGATTTTACTCACCGTACGGGCCCCGTAGGCTATATGTGATAGCGGCTTATGTCTTATTGTGGGCTTTACTATGAAAACTTGTTTTATCATGGAAACCTGTTATTTTATGATTAAATATCAGGTGTGTGTGCGGGTGTGTGCAGAACTTTCTTAAACACGGAGCGCCTGCCAATTTGAAATGTGGTCAATCTTTCCGATGTTAAGTCAAAATATTTATTCTTATAAAAAAAAGACAGCCATGAAAATGGTTTATCCGCTTTACAACAGGAAAACCTGTTTTCGATACTGTGGTCTCGGTCTTAATCTGTGTTTTCGATACCATGGTCTCAGTCTTAATCTGTGTTTCGATACCATATGGTATCGGTCTTGATCTCTATTTTTACACCATGGTCTCGCTTTTGATCTCTATTTTCGATACCATGGTCTCACTTTTGATCTCTGTTTTCGGTACCAACGGTTGGTCTTGAACTCTCTTCCTTTTTTTTATACCATGGTCTTGGTCTTTGATATTTGTCATGCACTCAGCCAATGAATGGTATCACTGATATATGGATAATTACAAACATTGTCGTCTTGGTTATCGGCCTACTTAGTGGAGTCTGTATTTGGAACTTAACCTGAATGATCGCGTACTCAGTTTAATGACAATTCAAGGTTACGTAAAATAGGAATTTAATTAGATATTATAATGGAATGTTAGAAGACGTGTTTTAATGATTAAATATGATTATATACTTTAAACCGACCAGGAATGCATTACAACGAAGATGAAATAAATCACCCAGCCAAGTCTCTGAATTTTAAACAGCGTATTGACTGGGTTATGAATGAAGTCACCGAGTCACCTGACGACTAACTGCATTGTGTCAGTTCCAATGACACTCCGCCATAAGTGGGTCATGAGGTCAAACATTCACGCTGCGCTGCAGGACCTGCCACTGAAAACATAATTAACAAGATGACCAATCCACGAAGCAAGCGAAGTCAAAACAGATTAAGGTACGAGAAGTGGACAAGACAGAAGTCCGATATATAAGTGACCACTTGTAACACTTAACCAATAGATGTCCGGTTTCCTGATACGGTGACAGGGGCAGGCCGGACACACTCCCTTGGAAGCGCTGGCACATAATTAAGACGAATTCAGCTCTTTTGCATTCTACTGGCACTAAGATATTTATTATTTACGAGGATGCGCTGGTCTTGTTGGTTAATTGACTGAAATGAGGTCCCCGTGGGCAGGACCCAGGCGGCTGCATGTCGGGCAGGCCAAGAGCGGGCTGCTGATGCAGTCTCTGGGGTTACCGTCACCAGCACTGGACCTTCCCATGACGGTACTGCTCCAGCCACTGTTCGCTACGTTTGTTGTGTATTGGCTGATAAACCGCCCACAATGAAATCAGTTTTGCCGTTTTATTCATCCAGTAAATAATAACAAATGCGGTCAAATCCGTAAATCCGTTCTGACTTAATGAGACCTATATTAACTTGGCTTTGGAATTCATGTAATCATCACAAACTTCACTGCAATACGCTGAAATGTAATAATTTGTGGTACAGCACTGCTTTAGACTTATCTTATTATATTTTACTTCAAACTGTTTACATTGTAATATATATGTAGCATCCTAGCATCTTTGTTGTAGGTAGGACGTGCAGTCTAAATACATCATTCTGCCTGTGAGCCTGTTCATATTGATTATCAATACTTTTATGATTTAAATCTTCTGAGCTAAACTCTGAGCATGCAGCTAACGGTAACGCTTTTTTCCAACACGTTACAAAATAAACAGTAAGCGCTGATATTCAGATTGAAGTCAAAGAACATAGGCAATTATACATTGGTATCTGTATCCTTTCCTTGGAGCAGAAAGCAGAGAACTATTTTGAGAGACCGTCCTCTATTTGCGGAGTTATTCTTCCTATTTTCAGACTGGGCCTACTATTTTAAGACTCTATCTCTAGTTTCCAGAATGTGCCTTCCATTTCAGATGGCGCCTTCTATTGGCAGAGTTATTCGTCCTATCTTTAGAATGTGTTCTTCCATTTTCATATTTTCTTCCAGTTTCCTCTTTTCCCTCAGTCTGGTAGCTAATATCTTCAAACTGTGCCCCTTACGTTATATATCATATATATATGTGTGTGTGTGTGTGTGTGTGTGTGTGTGTGTGTGTGTGTGTGGAAAGTTAGCCCTATACAAATTTTGAGGAAGGTGAAACGTCCTAGGCGGAGTGAGGTTGATGGACAACTTTTATAGATTACATTTTAGGCAAAATCTAATGTTATTATTGTAGGTAAGTTTCTTCCTTTAAGTATTTTGTGTAGTAGCTGAGAATTATAAATGTTTGAAATACAGGTAAAGATTTAGTTGAAAGCCGTGTTTCAGTTGACATTGTGGCTCGACATGCCAATAACACTGGCTATATAGATGATGTCAGTCGACCGGTCAAACCCATCTTTCACTAATGCCCTCATATGGTCAGCGTCAGCGTAAGGCTGGTGGTCATTATCGTCCCGTTCTCCTGTGTATGTTTATTGGCTTTTAGGGAGAGTTGACCGTTTTCCTCGGTCTCTTGAGACCGGAGGACGAGCTTGAAGTCATGATGCTTCTGCTTATGCTTGACTGACACTGGGAGCGTTCTTATCAGGAAACGACTTGACATACCTCTGTCATTACACAAGCAGCCCTGACCAACCAGAAACCAAGAAACTCAGCATATTCTCAGACTGACTGCTGAGACAAAATGTGATAAAGCGTTCCCTCGACAAAGATTTGTTGCTATCTTAAATCTGTCAACTTCCACAAGAGGATAACGCTGACTCAATGAGAGAACTAGAAGCAATTCAGCTTCAGCGTATGAATGTTCTTTTTATCATTTTAATTTTGTATCACTGAAAGCTCAAGAAAGACAACAGAACATGGTATACAGTGAAACGTGTATCCCCCCAACAGCATATATTGACTATTTGAAAACTATCCATATCTCCCGGTTATGGTATCCACCATGGTGATAACCCAAAAAAATAAACATAACAAACTAAATATATAAGCTTTCATATAAATTGTCGTTTTTTATTATGTTTTTCCTTAAACCAATCCTATATCAGTGCCTGGAGATAGCGTATGCTGAAACTGTAAATCAAGATATATTAACTGTATTTAATAGTCATAAATTCCTTGCATAAAACTGTAAAACGGAAAATATTCGCTACATTCATTTATCATGAATCGCCCAGATTTGACGAGGAACCGTTTTGTTCAGGGTCAACATGACATAAGTTCAAGTTTCCTTCACAGATAGCTAGTATTTTGGCTTAAGGAAACCCATTGCTTTCTTTAGTTAAAGCAAATATTTTTGCGGTATTTTAACTGGCGTTTAATACCATAGATGAGCATATAGGAAACATTGAATAGAGAATCTATTAGGTATCTCTTTCAGAGCCCTAACTAAAAAATTTTTGGATCAGCTCGGCTGTAAAGAGTATTGGATCAAAGGGTCTAGACGCCCCCTCCCCGTCCATCTTTTAGCTGCCAAGGGTTTAAGGGTTTCAAACCAATTTTTCAGGCCTAGACTCCACTTCAATGAACCTGAGGATCTTCATTATTCTTCCGAGTTTGGACCCACCAACCCCCTTTCCAAAATCCTAGATCCTCCCCTGACACAATTCCCAAAATGTACTGGCAAGCGAATTGTTTCTATTTTACGGCTTATTAATCAAGTCACAAATACATATTCCGGGTACTGAGGAATTAAGGTTAAGTGAAAAGAGTGTTCAGCAAAACCACATTATACGCTAAATTCCAAATGGTACAGCTCTGCACAGTTTCAACCAGGACTAAAAACCACCTGTCATCCTTTGCCCCATAAGAAAGAGCTCGGTGCCATTTTGTTAACTACAAATTATGTTGAATAAAAACGCGGCGCCGGCGGAGCTATTAAGTTGGTTTTATTTGTGTCTATAGAAAAGACGCTTTTCTTTCCCTGTAAGATGATCATCAGAAACCCATGTTTAATGGCTATTACGGGCTCCTCAAGCCATGCTTTCATTCTGGGGTATTTGTGGAAATATTAAAGTAACGCTAAAAGGATATCTCGGGGCAAATGAGTAGAGGGCAAGGAAAAGACAGGCTTTTGGTAAAACCAGTTCAGATTCTCTGCTAATAAGTAGTGAATAACCTTCAATAAGAGAGCCAGTCTTTGGAGTCAGATTTCCCTTGCATATAATTAACAAGAGGTATATCAGCGGATCATAACCTTCATCGGCCTTTTCAGGAACACCTAAGCATATTCTAGCATTTCAAGAGGAAGAGATAAGTAATAACATAAACATAACAGATGTTACGGAACCTAATATAAACAGATCACGTATGCGTGATGAACACAAATTTTGTAATGGAGATAAAAAAATATCAGATTCTGTAACACTAGGCAGCGTGAAATGTCTAGGGGAATGTTAACAAATAACTATAATGTATTCTTAAAACAACCCTAACATTACAGTACACTAAATCAATACAATTACTCAGTACAATAACAGTATAACTTCAAATCAATATAATCACACAGCCTAATAAACAAAGTCCACAGTACCTGGATACCATCACCGCCATAGCGACAAGTTCTTTAAAATGTATACACTCGGAGAATAACATTCCAATGTAAAGCTCTTGTAACAATCAAGAAAGTAAACTTGAGGCAGGCAGCATTAAATTGTATAGAGTTAGTATTAGTAAAATCCCTTAAATTACTGGATAATCGGACAGGTCCCACAAACTGACATACACACGTCTGTGTCCGCTGGAATCTTCACCCTCTCTCTCGGTTTAAAACACAGCCCCCTATTTATTACTTCTTGCCCCAAGCCGAGAATTTTCCACTTCTTCAACAGTCAACAATCTCACATAATACACAATAAACACGCGTAACAGGAATCATTTAGAAAAACATCGCTGTGTCTCTACATACCAGGGTCCACACGTGACCTCGGCCGGGCGAGAAAGCCCCAAGCTAGCATGATAACGAGAGTTCAACCAGTACGGATTAAACTGAGAATGTAACAAGCGGCCCGGCGAAGGCGCAACAACACGAGTTACGCCCGTGTCACACAATAAAAAGGGCACCTGTAACACAGATAAGAATGATTATTTTGTAGTTGTTAAAGGCAAATTTGACCCCAGCGATATTTGAGTCACGCTTAAACCGTTTTACATAATAACCGTATTCCCTTATTCGGAATCGCAAAACCGTTTTACTGCTTCCAAATCCGAGTCCTGTTCACATTTCACCTTTATTCATTCGCCTTTCGATTCACCTCGGTTTTATCGAGAGGTAGTTTCGATACTGAGTAATATTTACGCGCATGCGCCAATCTGCAAATACGTGAAGTGAATCATATACCTTTATTTCTGATGCAGTATAAACACGAGGTGTATTGAATACCGCATGTTGAGTTCGCTATGGGAAAGACAATATTGTAGTGTGAAAACGGCTAAAGATCCAGCGGTCAACTTTTGTCTGTAGTCATTCCATGCGCCGATCCAGCTGTTAGCACGGCAGTTTCTGTTCGTAATTTTAGACATATTCTTCTGAGAACTCCTTGAAACCCAAATTTGATACAAGTGACGTATCATTATGGTTGCTTAGTTGCAAAGGCACGAAATCAAGTATCAGACTCTTCATAATGTTCGAGAATGTTAAACAAATACTTCTCTGTGAATCCTAAGTAACCTAATAACAACAGATCACGTAGTCGTGACGAGCATAAATTCTGTTACGAAGATAAAAAAAACATCAGATTCTGTAACACTAGGCACTAACAAATAATAATAATTGATTCTTAAAACAATCCTTACATTACTATAAACTAAATCAATACAATAACACAGTAAAACAATAAAAAAATGTACAGTACCAGAGTGTCCGGATCCTAGTCTATTCTGGATACCACTACTGTCACAGCTTAACAGGTCATTTAACATAAATATTCTAGATGACCAGTCCATTATAATCCTCTCAGAGAATAGTCCAATTCAATCCTGAATCAGTCTGATGTAATCCAGAAGTGAAGTTCTGGTAATAATACCAAAGGCAAACTGAAGACTGTATAAAATCTGTTACAAATTCCGAAGAATATCTATAAGTTCTGCAATTATCGGAACTGTTCCAAAACTAACTCACACTCTTCCGTGTCCGCTGGAATTTTTTTCTCTCTCTCCGCCTTAAACACAGCCCCTATTTATAACTTTTTCACCCTAAGCCTAGAAACTTCTATTTCACGAAAATCTCAAAGAACAATACACACGCGCTATGCATGAACAGACCTGAACATTCCAGACGAGCACTGTGTCTTTACACGTCAGGGTTCAACCAGTACGGATTACACCGAGCGCTGTGTCTCTACACGCCATAGCAACGCCCAGGGCTTGAGCCTAACATAAAACAGATTGCCCACGCCACACACTGCACATAAAAAATCAGATACACACAGCACTATTATAAAAACAGATACATGTAAAATTTTTAAATATCTGTCATGGCGCAAAGTTTAAATCAATTTGAGTCAACATTTCATTTGATTTTGTTTATTTTTAAAGCAATAAACATTATGCCTCGATAACGGCGGCATGGGTTATTTAATCTATACAGTGCTAATACTAGTATATATGAATGATAGCGCCACAAACACCTTTAATTTTTTAAAACTTAAATGCATTTTAGATAACACAAATTCAATATTTTGATGGGATACAAACAAGTTTAGCTCTGCCAACACATATTTTTGATCGAATCATATAGAGTCTTAAAAGTTTATCGTATAATGAAAAATAATAATGTAAAAGTATGAAGCCTTATTAGTGCGGCGGAAAGTCAACGGTTTAAAATCCACTTAGATTTTGCCGAGCATCTCCGCCGCTTGGTCACACAAACTTTATTTAGAAAAACGCAGGGTTCCTATATTTAAAACTGCGTGAGACGCCAGACTAATATATCGCTTTCAATGTGCATTCTGTCGTTCATATTGTATTGTGATGGACCGGATTGCGTGCACAACGCTATCCCTCAGTTCCGGGACGAAGGTCAGCGTTGCAAATATGGAAGTGCCACTTGTCGTTAAGTTACTTGGCTAGTCATAGATGTTAATAACAAAATTTCATGATCGTTTTCTGTGACAGGAAGACCTCAAGGATCCGGCAGATATAATGTATAGGACCTTGAAGAAATGGCAGAATGCCAAAGGATCTTTGCAATTAGTCGCCCTGGTTACAACATGACAACTGCATTTGGAATCAATGCTACATGTCATAAGCTGTTTATTTCATAGAGTGAACAGGATTCATAACGATAAACATAATTATAAGCGGTTTTGGTCAGGCGGTGACTTTTATGTAACTGGGCTAGCAGTAGGTTTGTCCCGCTGACGTGAACGGATATACCGAAATGTCATAGTGACCCCAGGAGTCATATGGAAGATGGCATTTAAACTCTGGTAACATCCTAATGTTTTTTTACAAGCCCGTGGCTCATGGCTAATATGATTATAAACATCTGAGTTTTGTGATGTGCAGTGATGCTGTGATTTGTATATTTACACGTGGTCGTTTTGTTAATGCAGGGGCGTAGCCAGGATTTACGGAAGGGTGTTGCCTGGAAGCAGCAGCATATTTGCTGGCCAAAGAGTGTGCACACACACACGCACACACTCACACATAGTTCAATATCCTTGTAACATTTTAAGCTCAAAACAAGAGAAAAAAGTTCATTTATTAATAATCAGATGAACGTGTACAGCAATGAAAGATACTATTTCATATACTAAAAAATAAACTTTTATACTTTAATTATTTGGCAGATATTTAGTGTCTTGAAAGTTTTCCCCTTAATATTACATGCAGAGTAAAATGCGGAGCATGCGGCGGCATGCCTTTGCTACCCCTGGAAGTTGTCACATTCAAAGTCTATTGTTCGAATGATCAGTTGTGCATATTACGTTAATTAAGACGGTCAATTACGGTGCAAATTTATGTATGATCAGTGTACGGACTCAACATAGGGCCTACCAGTCTAATAGAAAGCGAGATATATTTTCATGGATATATAAGCCCTAGTGGTTTACATGTAATTTCGACAGGCGACTTGTGATATCCGGGTTTTAGTGTATACGCAAAATGGCAGTTCCATTGGTTTAAAGAAACTGGGAGAAATAAACCTGCAAGGATACGGCAAGGGCACCGGGATGCGGTACGAAAATACTCCGAGGACAGCGTCGGGATGAATATATGTCTACTAAGAGAGTGGGTTGTAAGGGTACGTGTATCGGCAATGTTTACAGCGGAATAACGCTTTGTTTATTACGTCCTAACCCACCGATTTTAGTAGGATGCATAAAGGAGATTTTGCCGGCAGCCCATTAATATATCTCAGCCTCAGACTTCACATACTGATGGACTATATTATAACTTGGATTGAAGGCCTAGCATTACTGTTTTTTTTATATAGGGGACTACCTACCTGGTAGAAATAAATTCTCATAAGGGGCTTGTACATCATTTCGTCTTCCAAATTATTAATAATTTCCTGTATGATGTTTAAATTATAGAACACAAAATATGCGCAAAATAATATACTGTCAGTCATGATCCCCGGATCTATATATAAATTCGATGTCTGCGTCTGAAACTATTACCTCTCGAGCAGGGTAAATAGACCTACGAGAGATGGACAGGTTTAGATTCCGTCAAGGCGTATAAAACGCGTGATGCATCAGTTTGCAAAGCTTCAGTATCGGTCTGTCCTTTAGTCTAATACAGTTTTTTGATAAAGATAATATATCAACACTCTAGCATTCCAGCGATCGTTAATGGTCACATAGTCTAAAACAATATATATATATATATTTATATATATATATATAATTATATATATTAACGCCAAACACACATTAACTGTTGTTTTAATGAGGATACGGATCTACGTTTTACGACTTAATCAATTATAAAAAAAGAGAAGTTCCCTTAATGTTATCATCATCATCATCATCATCATCATCATTATCCACATAATCACCCTGAACATCGCCCATACATGAATAAATACACAGCACACAGTTTTCTGCCGTTATCGACTGTTTGTCAGAGTGGTTCCTGTCACTGCAGTTATCATTTTATGCCCCATCTAACCAATAACCCAAATAGGGAAGCAAACAGGATTATGATGTTCACTGCCGTATGGTTTTGTTGGTTTATGACTTTTACGCAGCTTCGGTGGAACCCATGTAATATTTATAAATCATATACATGCCATGTTATGTGCACAAAAATAAGACCATTATGCGGACCAAACTGCCATATAACAATTGCTGTGTCTAAATTTAAACCATCAAACGCTAGAGGATTTTTTTTTATCATACGTAAAATACCTGTTGTTGTACAGGTTATTTTTTTTGCCTCAATTTCTGCCTTCAAACTAGCCCACTTTTCGTTTAACGCCGTTACAAGTGCAGTTAAAATAAACCAAACCAAAGATGATTAGCTCGCGGGAAATGACACCTAAGCGTTGTCGCCGATACAAATAATCTTTATCCGGCTGTGCGGAAATTCCTCTGCTGAAAGTCTCGCCCCCTTAATTTACTGCGGGCTCTATTTATACAACAGTCATTACTGGGCTGATGTTTACAGGACTTCAAGAAACAAACAGCAATAGCCGTCCCACAAATGAATTATGTATTTTTTTTAAAATAATATATCATTATTAACTTTATATTAGCGATATACCCATAATTTTCACGGGTTTTGGTATGTCGCAAAATGGAGGCCCCATGAAGGGTTTCGAGAAACTGGGAGAAATTAACATCTCCGGATTCGGTAACCAACAGGAAAGAACCTCGAGGACAGCGTTCTGGCGAGAATTTATCTGCGGGGAGTGTTTGGTGGCAAGGTGACGGGATTATGGGCAAAGATAGAATGGAATTACTTTTTTTACCACGCTCAAAACCTCAAATTATTGTAAGATACGTGTGTGTTTGTGTACGTATGTGATTGTAAATCTTCATTCGGCTTATTGAGGCGGCGTACCTCCTGAATTCCCGTACAACACCGGACGAACAAAATTGTGTGATCATGCAATCCCCGGCGTGTATACATTGTTACGGAACCTAATATAAACAGATCACGTATGCGTAATGAACACTAATTCTGTAACGGAGATAAAAAAATAAGATTCTGTAACACTACGCAGCGTGAAATGTCCAGGGGAATGAATAAAGGAGTCAGTGGTTTTTTGTTAACAAATAACTATAATTTATTCTTAAAACAACCCTACCATTACAATACACTAAATCAATAAATATACCGTAAAACAGCGGTATAACAACAAATCAGTACAATCACACAGAAAAATAAAAAATGTGCACAGTACCTGGATACCAACACCGTCACAACGATAAGTTCTTTAAATGTATACTCTCGGAGAATGACAGTCCAGTGTAAAACTCCTGTAACAATCCAGAAAGTAAACTGAAGTCCAAACGCACAAAATTCAGGAGAAACTCTGAAGAAAATCTATAATTGCCGCACACGTCGGATAAGGTCCCAGAAACTGACACCCGCTTCTGCGTCCGCTGGAAATCTTCTCTGCTCTCTGCTCCTGGCTCTAAAACACAGCCCCTTTATATACCCTTCACCCCAAGCCGAGAATTTTCCACTTCTCGAACAGTCTATAAGATCTTACACAACACAGTAAACACGCGCCACAGGAATCATATAGAAGAACATCGCTGTGTGTCTCTACACACCATGGTGTACACGTGACTCACGACCAGGCAAGAAAGCCCAAGGCCAGCATGACAACGAGAGTTCAACCAGTACGGATTAAACAGAGAATGTAATACGCGGCCAGACACGAGTGCCACTACAGGAGTTACGCCCGTGTCACATAATAAAAAGAGCAACTGTAACAACATTAGAACAATTATATTTTATGGGTATGGCGTGCCACGAAGATATGTTATATTTAATATTATTAAATACATGTTACCAATGAACTTTATTTATGCTGATTGATGTAATGGTTACTTGATTAGCCTTGAATGCACGACTCTGTACACTGGTGATGAACGCTGGTCGGAGCCTTTCTACTGTCAGATGGCCGAAATGGCGTTATACTTTTTATAAAGGATTGATTGTGACCAATAAAAGAAAGTAGGAGTAACCCACATGAGCAAATGCCTGCTAGTGTGTGTGCTTTTATTAATCCTGATAGGGCCTACTAAGAGTCCTCCTGACAACACCTAAGATGCTGGAAAGTATATGGATATAATTATTATTTAATTTCAGTTTGTTTCATTCAAATGGCATATCTTACTGTTGTGGGTTACGAGTAGTCATACATAAGTCAAAACACATAATCAATGAACAATTGAACAATAGCGAACTATAGAGATCTACATTCTAAGGAATGCAAGACTCCGCCATGTGGGCGGTCCCTATGGTATGATGCTCCCAATATGCATTCAAATATTCGGCCATTTTACCAGGTTCATTCGTGTATAAGTGTTATTTGTGAATATTCCTTGATGACGTTCCTCAAACCGGATCATGTTCCGGGTCCAACCAATCGATTCTTCATTTGCCCGTTCCCATAATGCCCTGAAAATAATATGAAATTCCGATTACGTGAGTTATTCTGTGAACAGACACGCACACACAAACACAGACACTAAAGGGGATGAACTCACACCCTCCTGGGTACCCCTGCTTGTGAGTAATATGTCGAAGTCTGCCTGTCGCAGCTTTCGATTACACAATTGTATTTATAAGCAAGCTTTCCTTACATACCCCTCCATCAGTATAACCAGCAAAAGACTACTTAAGGATCAACTGTAATATCTTGTCCATAAAATTCTTCTTCATACATCATAAACATAATCCACAAGAACGGTCAGTAAACTATTTTGCCAGGGGGGGGGGGGTATAAAACACATAGAACGTGAGGATTATTTGGATTAATACACCGGGAAAGCTTGAGGTATTAACGCAGCCATTCGAACAAAGGTTCGGTGACCATTATTACTTTTCAGTCAGTTTGACGATTCATTGTGACTGTCCATGCCCACAGTTCAGGAAACACGCGATCTTTAACAAAGCGGAGCTGACAGCAGTCTGCTACCGGAAATACAAGTCCCCGAAAACAGAAGCCACGCCGGATGATGGTAAATCAACAGGAACGCATGACCGGTCTCTGCAAATCTCCGCCTACCTTATCAATTTGTTTATGGATTAGTGAGAATCCTTATGACAAAATTGTGCTGAGGGCAAATAAATTGTTCTACGGACCTTAGGACCAAAACATGTGGAGCCCGAGGGTACATTTATTTCTATTTTTTTTTCTCTTTGGAAAATTCTTTCGAAAAAGAAGTATACCAAAATGGGCAACATAACATCAAATTGTGCCTATTAAACCATTTATATCAAGGTAAGAAAAAAGGTGGTTTCTCTGACCAATTTGACCCTCCGCTTTACGTTTTTTATTTTTCAGTAGAAATATTCATCTTTTTTAGCTCCAATCGCTCATTTCTTCCGAGAAAGTAAATTAACAATATAAACTTTAAAGGTTTAGCAAACAATTCTTTCATTTTCATGTTGTTATGTTATCATAATTTTGTTTATCGAAAACGTATATTATTGAACGGTAAAGAAATCGCTCTCACCCATTGATATTAAAGTAAAAGCCTGAGAACCCTACCTTTATTCTTAGCCCTACACAAGATGAATGAAAATTTAAGGTTAAACATTTAATGATATCTCAGAAGGGATCAAGGTCAGGTAAGCAGTCAGGAACATCAATTTCTATACTTTATGCTTATTCACAAAAGAAAGTAAAAAATATTGTGTCATGAAAAATGTATATTATATCCGCATAATCAAATCCAAGGAATAATGATTATTTGGAGTATCCTGATGGTGACAACTTATTAGAGGGGGAAAGCGATACAAGGTGATAAATAAACTGGTTCAGCAGACAGCGTCTTTCTATGTACGGGATGGACTTATCACAATATTCACAAATCGAGCCCTGCAGCTCAATAATTCAACTGCCATGGATGGCACAAGACCGCAATAATCAGTAACGGCCTCTGCTTTGTAAATAAAATATACATTTTTTTATCCGGGTATAACTGTCTCTGACTGTTTATGATACCAGGTACCCCGGCAACTTTCTATTACAACTACAAAAGAAGAAAGATGCATTTGCAATATCCCAAGCGTGTTCTGTTAGTTAAATTTTCTACCTCTCTAGGAAACTAAACCAAGCAAATATTCACTTACCATCTATGTTTTACATTTATACAGTGCTGACTTTATATATTGTTTATACGGCAGTCTTTATGTAACATTTTGTTTAATCGACGGAGAACATGATATCATTCATTTATACAACCCATTTAAGCTCTCTAATTGAAAAGCTACATCATTCGTGTCGGACAGTATTGTTGTAGACTAATTTAGAGAAGAGGTCCACAAACAGTTTGATGTTTTAGTACATAAAACAGGCATATAAGACTTGGTCTCCCATATCATATAAAAAGTATAATAAACGTAAACTAACATGAAAGTAAATATGCAATACAGAATAACAGGCCCGCTTGGTACGTTTCCATGTTTACGTACTTTATTTATTATAAATATCTTTTTGTTAAGTTTCAGTGACTTTAATGCAAATATTCTGAGCTCTGGATTCCGTCATACATTGGTTTAATTCAGATGGGACTGGGACAGTGTTACCCATTTCAATATACTGATGTCAAGAATTTCTGTCAGGCAACGTGTAAGTTATCTTTGTAACCGGTTGATGCCGGCCTCTCTTGACTGACCAGACAGGCACTCGAAGCATTGATATTAGTCTTTTGTAGATTTCCTGCCGATCAACACAAATTTAACAGTAATAAAACTCGTTAGACTTTCATTATTGGTATAGTTCCATGCAGTTTCCTCATTAAAACGATATTTTTCATTATATATATATATTTTTTTACTGACGAATATAGCATAAGCGGCCTAAAGAGACAATTTTATATTGATAATTATCAGGATGAAAACATCCGGATGAAAACTATCCGGATGAAAGTGGTGAGAACAATGTCACTGATCAAGCGACAGTTTTCCGCCTAAAACATAAAAGAATCATTTTCATGTTTAAAGACATACGGTCAAACTAGAATGTGTACTAAGTAGTGTTTTCGCGGGTACCACCATCCTTAGCGGAGCGCACCTAACGTAGATTCTGACAAACGAAAAAATCGTGGGTTTTTTAAGGTTATATGATATTTTTTACACTGGCTACAGATATCGAAGTCTGGAAATTCTATGCTATGTCAACGAATTGAGGACGGCGTCGGCGTAGTGTGAGCACGTTGAAGACATTTGTGTGATATATCGGTCATCTCATTGTCGTGTTTTCGGTCGTAAGAATTCAGATCCCGCAATATGGAGGATGATATATGATATATGATATCATTTACCCGATGATCGTGCGGCGAATTGGGGTAATTCGAACACACGTCGGGCAATATGAGATCCCCGTACCGGACTACGCCACGGGCTGATTATTATGTCCTGATATCGATAAACGTCCAACGACGCAGGTCGGCTTTATTAATACTCGTCCGGCTTAATACACATAATGTAACACCATATAATAACTCAAAGACAAAACAGTGACCTTGGAAATAATATAAGTATGACCTGACGGAGAAAAATAGAATGACAAAACCATAGATCCATGTGGAAATGACTTGGAGTTTTCCACAAAAGCTGGGACTTCAATGGTCACTGTATTTACCAGATGGGGATGTTCCTGAGACCCGGCGGGCTTTCACAGATGGATGTAATCTAATAAATTGGATTGTTCCTCCCTGTTCACCGGAAGTACTTTCGGGCAAAGGGATAATTCCTACAGTAGTCATTCCTTGGATGTTTGGTTCTAAGACATGTCACATCACCCAGCTATGACATTCACTGTTGCATGCTCCATTGAATGCGGAATATAGAAAATATACAGTCAGTTTAAATGTGAGGCTGCTTATTTTATATCCGACTATATTTTATATCCGATATACCGTGCTTGACTTCATATTCGCAAGGTAAAAAAAAAATTCACTCCATTTTTTCGCGAGGGTTTCCTTTACGCGATTTACTATAGAGTAACTATACAATGTACATAACCATTATTACATCAATTTCGTTATACGTACGCAAAATATACAAAATTGCACGAAGAGCTAAGGTACCATCGAACTGGTGTAAATCTTTCATGCATTCGTGGCAGAGATACAAAAGAATTGATATTATTTGAATTATCAATTTTTGAATCACTGCAGTGTAACATATATTGAGTGCTAATATTGACGCTACCGGCACAATATACGTGAGATGCCATTGATGATAAAAGATAAATTACTATTCTAATATGAAGTATTGAGGTCTTATTCTCAAAGGTAATTTTTTTTCACGCGATAATTGGGCTGGTAAGCCTACCTGAGTCGTGATACAAGCAATATCGAGGAATGGATCGCAGTGGTCTTCCATCATGTTACATTCATATTGTTGTTAACAGTCCATAATCTCAACATTAGGCTACGAATGTAATTTAAGACAATAAATGTGAACTCACAAACCAAACTGAAACTCCCCATTACCTACATCGCGTACAAATTGGCTGCGTCCAATATTTCGTGCGAGCCATGCTTGTATTAATGCTGTCAGAAAAACAACAAACAAACTGAGGGATTTACCATTATGCTGAGTTAAAACGAAACTTTTCTCGCTCATGTTTGGTGTTGTTATACAGAATACTAAAAACAAATAACGATTAATCTGGTTTACGTCAATTAACAGTGAATTTGAAGACCTTAAGGCGTTGTCAGAAATGACGAAAATATTTGCATCCTCAAAGAGCCTTAAAATGCATTTCAAGCTGAAAGATGTAACGGCACTCTGACAGCCAATAAGAACGCTGGCCGTCGACACTCTAATGTCAGAGGGCCGAAATCACCCTAGATAATTTTCCATTCGGATAAAAGGCCGGATCTATAGGTTGCTTTATCCAGCATGTTGTAGTCTTGATTTTGCTCTGTAATTTTGCTTCGATGAAAGTATGTGCTCCAACGGTACAATTCTAGATCGCACGATATATAAGATATATGCCATTTCAGCGAATACCTCTAACGATAAAAAATTGTCTTTAGTGACATCTTGTACTGGACTTCTCCTATCCGCGTTATTCTTTTGTTAATACTCTTTAAAGAAATTTGAACTTGAGTACTGTAGACTTTAAGCCAAAATATTAATATAAAATCATTATAATTTTCTAATGTATTTTATGTTTCTAATTTACAAATTCCTACCTCTAACGATAAAAAAATTGTCTTTAGTGACATCTTGTACTCGACTTCTCCTATCCGCGTTATTCTTTTGTTAATACTCTTTAAAGAAATTTGAACTTGAGTACTGTAGACTTTAAGCCAAAATATTAATATAAAATCATTATAATTTTCTAATGTATATTATGTTTCTAATTTACAAATTCCTGTCAAAGTACCCATTTTTATAACCGGCATAGAAAAGTTATACTTTTATATTTGCTTGTCGGTCACACAGGAAAATGTCAATAATGTATTATGTGAATTCTTATGTGTCAGTTTTAATACCATATGTCGTCATGACAGCCAGTTCGCAGAGTCGCACAATAGCGTGTTTGTGTCTAACGTTTACCTGTTTCAGTCAAAGCTGTTTTCCAGGACCGTCTCTTATTGGGAATGGCATTTAAATTTAACGCCCACTGTTAAGCTTATCAGCAAAACCCGTCCAGTTTTTTCATAGCCCTGAGAGGGATTGTAAACACTTTGAGTCAGCAATCATGATTAATGTGTCATTTCTCTCCATAATGTGGCTTAATTTCGACACGTTACGAGATTACAGTAATGCCTAAATTTATTATCTAAGCTTAATACGCAAGTTATTAATAAACAAATTTATAAATTCTAACAAACCAAATAGCGCATTTCCAAATTTTTAATTTTAATAATCGGGTACTGCCGCAGCGGAACTAATTATTTATTCTTACAGCAAGAATCAATACAAGGGGTTTGTAACATTAGGGGAGCAGATGTAATCCAATATAACCTGGCTTGAATAACGCAAATATAAATAACGCAACAAATATTTATGATCAAGAGTACATTATAGTAGTTACCAGGGGCGGATCCAGGATTTAGGAAAAGGGGGGGTCCAACCCAGGAGGACTAATGAAAATCCTAAAATAAAGGTCATCACGTCTAGGAAGGGGGGGGGTCCAGACCGCAAAATAACGTCTAAAACCCCTAAAAAAGGTTGCTTCGGGTGAAAAAGGGGGGGGGGGTCCGGACCCCCTGGACCCCCCCCCCCCCCGGATCCGCTTCTGGTTACAGTGTCAAAAGTATCTGATTGTATGTAGGATGCATTAAATTTGTCCACTGTATCCAGCAGAAAGGGACGGTACGTTTAAAACTGTATAAAGTGTATCACGTTTCTGATGTGTTTAATCATATAAATATATGAATTAAATACTGAGTTTTTTTGGCATGTATATACATGAAGGATGTCCAGAAAAAAATGATACGTTTAAACAATTTTATATTATAGTTTTTATTGAACATTAAAAGGTGAAACTCTAATTTCATTAATAAAGTTTGACGTTTGGTCTTCTTATCCACCGAAGGAATTATATTTCAAAAAGGGTGGTTAAATGTTTATTTAAAGAATTTATATAAAAGCTTTAAGTGTTTCAAATTACAAACAACGTTTTCCTGTACAAACTCACATCAACCAGACTACATGCTTGAATTTAAGATCTCCACTTGTGACTTAACTTGATGGGAGTATATGGTAATATATTGTCCTACTATCTTTGATGCTATATTTATATATTACATATATTGTTTATATTATATATTTATATTGTTACGAAGACATATTGCTCAGGGGAAAATATTTGGCCGAACCCGAATTCTTACCCGTGTCGGTGGCGCATATATTTGTAATTAAATAAAGGATGCTTTCACTACTCATAAACTTAGATCTGTAATTTCATTATTTGCGCACCGTTATACTTCCGATACACAGTTGGTTGAAAAATAATAATAGAAACAATTGATCAGTTTATCAGGACAAATTCCTTACATGAAGAATTAATGAATGAAATAGAAGAAGGCTTCTACCCTGCATGTCACCAACTATGTCAAAAATTAATTTTTTTAACTTGATAAATGAACATATTTCTGGCTTGTATAAAAAAATACTTAAAATAAGGATTTATATGCATTTACCTGGCATAAAAGGTAGATGCTTATATAAAAATAAATTAGAATTATTTATTCATGCTGAATAATCAGGGAACATTGTAAGTCAGTGTATATACCCGTTACTCAGGTCATCATGCATCTTTGCGCCGCTTTGTTTAAAGCCATTTATTCACTTTCCTTTTCTGTAGAATTTGTGATATCTTGCTTCCCATACATATTAAAGAACTCAATGTACTTCCTTTTCAGAAAAGTTTTTATAACCATTCTTTGACAGATTTATAGAGCTTGTTTATCTACAGGTTGTTAGTAAACACAGCAGTTAATAAATGTTGAAAAACCATGCAAACTAAGTTGGTTGGATGCATATATGTGCCGCAGTTGAAATTTTACTACAATGTAGTTGCAAAAAGCCTTTTTGCAAAACTCTGGTAGTTCTGACATGCCGGTAGATGTACTTGTTGAATGTGTTTGGAATATTTTTGGTGGACTATCGGCATAGGCCCATTTATGTTCTAAACTTAAATACTTAATATTTAAATAAAATAACGCAAGTGCATATCCTGCCGTGTAACGTCTTTACAGAATAGACCACGTCGCACGTCGCCTTACCCATGACCGCCACCACAGTAATTTGTACAAAGAAAAAGGCACGTGGCTGCGTCATAACAAAGGATACATTTGTGAAATTAAAGATCAGACAGGGATTATTTCAATATAAGGAATTGCAGTTCATTCTATAATGCGTCTTGTAGACTGAAGTGGTTTCAACAACTTTAAGGTCTGCCGGTTTTCTTCAAGTAAATCTGATTAGATGTCATACATATGCACTACCCATCTGACCATAAAAAAGTGAATGCCAGCGGGCAGGTGCGTCTTGTCCATTATACCTAAAAATAAGAACACACAAAAAAGAATAAAACTGTTTATTTTATGTCAGTTGAATTCGTTCCATTTACATTAGAATGATTACTATAAGAATAACAACAATTAGGATTCAACCAATGAACAATGAGGATCCTTGAATGTATTGTACAAATTGACTTCATCTCATATTTTTGCTTATTTTTGTAACGTACTTCACACGACACCATTACGTTACATGTCAATAAGAAACAAGTGTGCCCATTTTAGAATAGGAATACACTTCATTTGTCCAATAATGCCTAATTTAAATGTGCCCTGATTTCAGAATTCCGGGTAAGAGAAACCACAGGTGACGCTGTAGGAATCTTGAGGCATTGTGGATTTCGTTGGAGTATTTGATATAGTGAGGGGGTATTGATAAAAATAATAAAAGCTGATGGGTGGGCAACGGTAGGCATGCTCTAGGAAAGGTCGAGTTTCATAATCTGATTCTCCTTTGGACACAAACAACTTTCAGCACTTCAGTTTATCATTTTAAAGGGCTGACTACGGTACCTTATTCATTTGGGTTTGATTATGTATAATTAATATGACTATATACCAGAGGTATGTATGTTTGTGGTAGTAATTCGTAAATCAGCATGTTTGGTGTTCTTCTCGGAAAATGGTTGCCATCTTGAAATATTTGTTGGCTAACTTTTTTTGTCACATGGATAGTCCTTGGGGAATACACATACCAAATCTTGGTGCTCGTATCACCAACTGAAGTATTCTGCACCTATCTGCCGGACTATCTGGAGAAACACAATGGTCCGTCCGGGGAACCTGTGCATAGCCCTTACTCCAGTGTAAGGTATGACCACCTCTCTTTAAAGCAAGTGTAAAACGCATAAAAACGATACTGATTATGTCCATTGAACGAAAAGACCTAATAAGCCCTGCGCACTGTGTATATTTTTAAATGAGATCACATGTAATCGTTTATTAAGAGTAGAAATATCTGCGTGCACACTTGCTCTCTCTGACTTTCTATGCATGAACACTAAACACACTGTTCAAGACACTCTGGCTTCTGAAATCACTCAGCACATGCGGCCTGTCATGTGGCCTGTATTTATACCATGGTATGACGTGGCACGAAGCTTCCTGGTTGTTCACTGCGTCCCAGGGCTCTCGTTGTTTCTCGAAGAGAAGATGTTTACACTTAGCGGTCAAAAAATATATTTCTGATCTCCGGTCTGTCAACCCACAAGAGAAAGTTTTAGATTTACTCTTCTAAACGCCTTACTTGTGTCAGCCACTATAAATGTGGCGATGGAATCTCGAGTGACAATACATATTGTGAAGACAACGACATTAAAAATTAAATATAATCCGATTAAAATAAGGGGAAAGACTCTTGTAACTTCTAAGAGAGACTAAAATGTATAGAACAAACCAGCTCCAGTCCATGCAGCTCTCGTCGTCATGGACAATTTCAAAGACGGACCAATGGGTGGGTCATTTTTTATGCCTCTACACTAAGAAAAAAGGGTCCCAGGTAGAACCGAAAACGGTTCTTCGCAGTGGACTGAGTGGCGAACCTTTATGGGTTCTAACTGGAATCTTAAACGTAAGGTTCTTTTTGGAACCTCCCATGGGTTCTTTTCTGGAACCTTACAGGTTCCATTCAAAACCTATTTAAAGGTTCCGGGAGGAACTCTTCAAGGTTCTTGACAGCGGACTGACTGGGGAACCTTTAAAGGTTCTTTGTGGAACTCTAGGTATATGGTTCTTTATGGAACCTTTAAAGAAGGCTTATCTCAGAATGTCCAGGGTGTCATAAAAACCAATTAGAATAAATTATGCAGATGGGATATAGAATATTTATTCTTCATTTACCTCAGAGATATTTTGTCTGACCATATAGAGCCTGCTCAGGGAGGGCTGACATTTGATTTTCGTTGTGCAAAAGATACGTAACATAAATTAATACTGCCTTCTGGCAAAGGAAAGCACTTTTGATGGATTATATGATAAAATTGAACAGTTTATAATGGAATGTGGGCAAACTGAGAGGACTTAAAGTAAAAGTAATGTCTGCTGTAATCTGTGTACATGAATATTCCTTCGATTACGAATAAAAACATAGTATTCAAGAAACATATTCTTTAGAAGATTTATTTGTAAAATTTCACTTAAAACAATACAATAGTTCAAAGCAATAAACCAACCATGCATACATGAAACAAAAGCGGTATCAGGTCTTTATGTTTTGAGCCACTTTGGTCTCAGCTGAAATCTTATATATATATATATATATATGTATACCCTTTCCATCTATAAAGCAATGAACCAGCATGGCTACTCATACATCTATATATATATATATATATATATATATATATATATATATATTTATAGATCTCTATATTTTTTTCGGTATAAAATGTCATTTATTTAGAGACTACATTCAGGAAAATATAATCACACAAAGTGTATGCATAAAAAAACAACCAGATTCGAATTAAGTAAACATTTCATTTCGAGGTAATTTTTCAAAGATAGAATGATGTTCAGGTACTATAACATACGGAAAAATATGACCATACATAATGCAAAAACACGCTGAAAGTAGTGTGTGCAACGAAAACCCCCATCAATAATTTAAAAATAGTTTCCATATCCGGAGAGTTTATTGACTGTAAATCAAAATCCAGCCGACCATAAAGAGAGCTTTTACAGCGTTTATCACAAGTTTTCATGGAACTTGTATGTAAACGTATAGCGCTTAAATAATAAAGTAAAACGAATTCCAGAAATATGACCCCTGGGAATACACAGTTTAAGTTGTAGCCACAGCCGTCTTTAACCGCCATTCACACAGTTGTATGTTCCTAACAAAAAAAATACTTAGACTGCAACACAATCGGACGGACAATCGTGGCGAGGTAACTTTGGACAGTGTATACCAATCCTTATGGGGCCACACAAAAAAGCAGAAAAAAAAAAGTTTATGTGTACAAAAACAAATCCTTTACCAAGATAGATAAGATAAGGATTGAAGTATGCTGATTGGATAATAAGATTATTACGGATAGTAAGACTGTACTGATTTTATGCTTCAGATAAGATCAGATAAGGTATTCAATCAACTCATGTAATTATTGCGTTGACAACATCAGTATAAAAAGTATGTTATAAATACAAGGGTATGCATATGCGAAACAATATTATCTGCCACTAATATACATTACATACCTAAAATATTTAAGATACATTATGTAACTAAGATACAAGATATAACTAAGACACATATCTGACTAAGACACTGGTAAAACAATAGGTCGTTTCTGCGTCATATGCATTCTATGGAATACAAACCTCTGCTATATTGGGCTCCTTTACTCCCGTGTGTGCATTCACTTATTTGGCCCATACTCACTAGTTCATTCGGGTTTAAGTAACTGTACATTTGTGAATGTTCCGTGTCGACGTTCCTTAATCCGGATCATGTGCTGCATCAACCCTAAATTCTAATCGATTCTTCATTGGTCACTTCCCGAAATGCCCTGAAAATTCTATGAAATCCCGATTACGTGAATTCATGATATTCCGTGCATGACTTTGTGAGATATCTTATGAACACCACACACACACAAACACATACACACACGAACGGGGATGAATGATTCTATCATGGTGAAGGCATAAACATAGACAGACATATTTTGTGTGTATGTGTGTGTATGTGTGTCATTTCAAACGAGCTTAGCAAACACACAAAAAATAGACAGAAAAATTTCTTAGTATCCTGTATGTGTGTGCGAGAGAGAGAGAGAGAGAGAGAGAGAGAGAGAAACAGATAGCACACAATAGCCGACGTTATTGGAGCAAGACAATAGAGAGACAAGATGACAGACACAGATTAGAAGAATAAGAAATAGGGAGACAGACCGAGGATTGAAAACAAATACCTGACTATGAAACGATAGATGGTTCTGCTAACAGTCGTCAATGTCGTCCACGGCAAACAATAATCTCCCCCGGCCGTCCCGTGTCCCGGGAGGTTGAACCAGTGAACCGGGCCGGGTCTGTGAGGCACCTAGATAGTTTATTACCAAGTCGACAACTAGATTGTCGATAATCAGGTTTATTTGAACCGGTATAAACTTCTCCGTTTCAGGCACATATACAGCCGCGGAGATCAGTTTTATTTATTTAATATCTTAAGATAATCCACCTTTCCCAGAACTAAAGATTTAATTATTCATTTGTTTGCACGTTATTTTTGTAATCCAAACATTGATATGCATTAGCTGCCAGCAGGCTACGCAATAATTGCTTTATTCAGGGTTAATCTTCAAATTAATAATACAACCATAAAAATATAATTTTCACTCATGGCTTCATAAGACAATGTGCACTGTCGATCGAGTGCTGGTTAAATAGAATGAACCGAGAAACATTCACCAAATCACTAAATTAAGAGTATTAATTTAAAATAATATGCATCTTGTAACATCAGTGTAACATTTTGATGGTCCACAAAATGTTACCTAGAATTAATTCAATATCTTTATATTGGACATGTGTGCATGTTTGCAATTTAATGTAAACATGAAACAGAACAGAAGGTACATTAAGGACGAGGGCACGTTGTGCACAGCTGTGATCAGGTATCTGACATAAAAGACATCCTCGCGTTGACACGACAATGAAGGTGTAATCAGAGTTATGAATGAGGCAAGGTAAAACGAAGAAAGCATCTCTGTCTTGCAAAGGTGAATCGTTAGGTTACCAGCGACCTCTAGTGCCTAGTCCCTATATATGTGCACCATAATCAGTCACTAGTTCACTATAGGTTTTGTAAGAATCCTTTTCATGTATAAAAGAGAAAACTTATTTTCGATCTTGTGTGCATGTTAACGAAAAAGATCGCACCTGGCCACGGGTAAAGACTAATAAAAAAGCACTTATTTTTCTAAATCAAACCAATAAAAAATCTTTCGACTGTTATTTATTTGCCTAGTGTTACGGGGTGACATATAAGCGGACCGAACTGTCTCACTTGTGAAGCTTGCTTTTCCAGCAAAGCGGATGGTACGCCGGACCTGTGCGCCACCGTTATGGGTTCGAATCCCGGATCGGCCCAATGTTTTCCCCTGAGCAATTTGTCTCCGTAACAAAATGGGGGCTCGTCTTGGATGACGGTAAACATTGTGGCCCAGGGAATAAGCTCACCAAAGTGTGACTCCTGTTATAATTAGTCTTGTTCTGATAGCAAAACGCTCTTAAGAGGGAGTGTGTTACAGGGTTACATAAAAGCGGACCGAACTGTCTCGCTAGTGTAGCTTGCTTTTCTAGCGAAACGGTTGGTACGCCGGACTTGTGCGCCACCGTTATGGGTTCGAATCCCGGATCGGCCCAGTATTTTCCCCTGTGCAATTTGTCTTCGTAACACTAGACATACCTTGAGAAACACTCATCAAACGCAGTGTTATGTTTCAATGTTTTCTCCTTGTTTTATAATGTAAAACAAATGTATAACAGTTTAGGAACTAGATGTTGGACTTGGTGTCAATTCGTTTCGTAACAATCGATAATCTTATCGGTTCTTCTCAGAGTCATTGATAATCATATCGGTTCATTGATAATCGTATCAATCCCTGTTGGAGTCATTAATAATTGTATCGATTCCTGGCAGAGTCGTTGATAATCGTATCGATTCCTTACAGAACCGTAGGTGATCGTATCGATTCTTGTAACAAACGTAGGTAATCGTATCGATATATGTCAGTTACGTAGGTAATCGTATCGCTGTTCCCTGAATGATCAATGAACCACAGGGTTCAAATGAGTAAACACTAGGCCTGCCACTTCCTGTAAGGGTTCAAAATGACAATCACGATGTCCATTTTCAGGAAGACCTCGGCGATCGAGTTATTGACAACATTAAAGCTGAATATGCGAAGAAATAACAATATCGACTATAGGCACGTGATCAACCACGAAATATCCAGTACATGTATATTTAACTACTGGGCTTGGCAACAAAGGTAAGCGTCGATCATCATATCGATTCTTGTCAAAGCCATCGATAATCATATCCACGCTATTCCGTCAATGGTTATTATTGATCAGTCGCACCAGCTCTCCGTCTTCCTTAACGAGTCAGCATGTCATAGAATACTTTGCTCTTCATGAATAATTAGCCACATAAGGGTGACAGTAGAGCTCTCAGAGACCAGCCTATTATGATGTAAGATCTGTGGCTGGCGTGCGTCTGTAACGGGCGTACTAGCACCATCCGTGATTTACGGCCTCCTTCCTCGGCGGATATGTTTCATTAAGTACTCCGGCAACAGCCTAATTTGTAAACCTCGTGCCGGCTACAGGATTGTTTGTTTGGATTCTAAGGGCATGTAGGTTCCCATAGAAAACCCGTTTGGGTGACATAAAAAATGCTGCTTCTTAGAATCAAAGGCGTACCAGCCTGCTGGTGAGAGTGCGACAAGGAGAGTACTAACATGGAGCATTTCATTTTCACAAACAAATGTCTTTCAGTCCTGTTTATGTGTGTTTTAATAAACAATGTCTCAGACATCTATATTAGTGGATTTCATCGACATTTTGTGGAGCGATGGGTCCAGATACATAAAAAAGTTTATTAAAAATCGCTTTTTTTTGTGTTTGTGTAAGGTGAAAAAGGTAAGGTTAGGTTTATATTTTGATATCCCAGATGATTGCCCCCGACGTAGCGTTCATAAGTCCAGCGTCACGTTTGCCTGACTAGTACCGAATAATCCAAATTTGTTTGTGTTGTTGGAGGTGATTACTTTTTTCTAGTGTACCGTAAATGTGCATGTATAAAACGACACGTGTACGGGGTCTATCTACATGTTAATTTCTGGGGTTTACATTATTTTTCTTGAGACCATGAGGTTTGTTTGTAACAGAGGAAATATGTAGAAGTCAAAGGAAGTACGTGTGAAAATGATACCAAAAAATTTAAGTACATATTTCCTCACTTGAACAGGATACGGCCTTTGCTTTAAGATGGCGCAGTCATTGCCGATGAACCCTGTACAAGGAAGGAAATTGTCTTTTTAATCGGAGATTATATGTTTTGTCCCGGGGTGTATTTTCTGTGGCTTTTGTTCAGAACGTAAATAATCATATTTAGAATCCTAGAGGGGGAGGCTTATTTATATGCTATACACCAAAACTGTAAAAGGACCAAGACCAACGTTAATAATAAAATAATACCTGCATTGTAATTAAAGGTACTTAGTCCCTTCCCACAACGTGTACGATCTTGCTCTATAAGTTCATTTTAGCTGAATACAAAATTTCCTAGTAAAATCAACCCCGGCTTACATGCAGGCTCAGTGTCTGTTTTCACCTGTTTTACATATCATTTTTTTCTGTCTCGATAAATCCAAAGCACGCGTGTCTGTTTACGATGACAAGACCTTGTATTTGGAGATAATATTATGGACACCTTTAAGGAATGTTATTTATTTTATACTATAAAAGGCCGACTCGCGGGAGAAATTTTTAAATCGATTATCGCCAGGAGTTCTTCGATCAATTTTCTATTAAACCAGTGGAGATTATCGATTATCGGCAAGAAATCATAGCTAGAATGTCTATTTGTATGACAAGACAGTGTTCAAAATTATCGATTATCGGCAAGAAATCATAGCTAGAATGTCTATTTGTGTGACAAGACAGTGTTCAAAGTTAATATAAATAACCACAAAAGAAGTATGTTTGTCTTGCTGTGGTACAAAATGAAACCATTTTAAAATTGAATAATTTCAGTGATCTTTCATAATCACTGTTTTGCAATAGATTCCGTCTCATACAGATTATGAACATTCTAAATCTTGCCCTGTTTGTGTAACTAATGTATTTCGTCTTGATTAAGACAAGAGCCGTTGAAAATCTTGCCCTTAATTATCAATCTCATTTGTCCTGTCAATTTTATCTTAAATCCTTTTCTTATCAAAGCCATCGATAGCCATATTGACCGAATATCATCGAACTATATATCGATCTATTAAGCAAAATGTTATATACATTTTTCTCTTACATGATATACATTTTATACTAACCATTATTTGGACACGTTTCCTCCGCATGCAATGATCACAACACCATTCCCTAGTGTAGTTGTATTTCCCGCGTACCAGTGATGGCAGAGCTTTTCCCGTGCCTCTGCTTTATGACGTAACTTGACGTCATCCCGTCCTACAGGCGGCTGGTGCTAATCGTTTGATGAATGTTTCTACCGGATCCCTTGGCTATTCCTGTCTCCTTTGCAAATACACCTGGACCATATAAACATTTTAGGAACGATATTAATACGCACAACAGAAAGGGATTTAGACCTTGAAATATATCATTTTACTAAATATTTTTGTGTGTGTTCTTGTGAATGGATAGCGTGAACCTTTTTAAATATTTTAATCTGTAACTTTGTCTTTGTATATACAACACAACCATGCATATGACGTTGCCAGACCTTAAATCCCCCGTCAGTTTCTTTTATGGATCTTCTTGATGAAATGACTTGTGACGCAAGAAAGACGCAGGAAAAACAAGATTATTTCCATTTATGAATTCCACGGAACCGCTCATTACGTCAGTCAGTCTGCTTTTTGACATGATACCATTATCTGTTTCTAATTAACGGAGATTGGTTTTATTTAGCGTTCAGTGTATATGACATAGTCACATTTAGTATTTCTAATACAAGGCCCACTGAAATAACTAGTGTTTCCTACTTATGATGATTATAACAAATATTGTATTTCAAAAGTAATTAATCAGAAACGTGTTGCAATTATAAACTGAGCATACGCAATGATAAACTGAGCATAACGCAGTTACATGACAATGCTTAACATTTAACAGTTTATAACATTTTCTTATTGCCGATATATAATTGGCAATTGACAGCAACATCCAGGATGTATTATCAATGACTACAATATTCTGGAAATGGTTGAAATGTATTCATTACCGTAACTTATACGTTCCATGCGACACTACTGAAGGCGTATATATGCAGCCGCATTTACCGATGAAATACCAAAATTTTACACATCCTAGTATCAAAACTAACGTAGATATTAAAATAAAAATTATTGGAAAACGGTTGCCATATTAATACCACAAGAATACCATCGCATTAACACAAATGTAACTGTTAACATGGTAATAATTAAAATAAAATCTCAATATATATATTTCGAGCAACTTCTAGGCCATCAATTTAAAACATTTCAAACCCTCACAGTGTATAACTATAAAATTTATAAACCTCGCTTTAGGGCTTTTCCAGGACCTGGTCTCTCTCTCTCTCTCTCTCTCTCTCTCTCTCTCTCTCTCTATATATATATATATATATATATATATATATATATGTTAGTGTGTTTGTGTGTGTCACGCACCCCGGTCGTACATAAACTGTTGATGGTGTTATATAGGGATTGTCGGTCTGCACTATAATAACACGGTGATAGAACTGCCTAAAGATAAAAAATATCTATTGATTTTCAATTATGTAATGAGATTGATTACGTAACAATTTAATGATCCTTCGTTCTGTTCGTCTTATCCTAACATTTTGAACTAATATGTGCGTCTATGTATAATGATAGGATTGATTCGAAGTCGAGACGACGACTGAAAATGACACATTCTTCAAACCATTGGTATTGCTTTATTCCTCTTATTTAAATGTACTTTATTTACCAGCTGATGCAAGCTTGTTCTTGTAAGTTGAAATTGTATTGCTATGGAATAAGCTGGTGATCCCCGACCAGGATCATTATATACTTATCATTACACATCACTTCATTTTCATGGAGGAACTGACACTTATTGACACTGACACCGTCCGTATTGCCAAAATGAAATCTTTCAGGGGCAGGATGATTTATAATAGCGAAGAAGTGAGATTTTATAATGATAAAAAAACTGTTTTATTAGCGCTCTGTGATTTATATCCTTAGCGTTAAAAGGACTTTAACCTCTAATTACAGAAATAGATGGAGTACATCTTTGATTTGGTGGGGCCGTTATCGCCACCGGATTGACTGAGGTAATTTCTGTAAGGTTATTTGTGGAGTGTCCAGTCTAACACGGCAGAGCGGCCCTCCAAGTAAACGCCCCGATCCGTCTGTCTGATGACAGGCTATCATCCACGTCGCCTGTCCTTTGCCTTTTGGGAATAAGACTCGTCAACGGTTAGAAGAACGCCGGCGTCTCAGAAAGTAGCACTTAGTGAAAACAGACCCCCGAATTGCCTTACCATATGTCGTCCAAGCAGCTTCGTTTGCTGGTCTGTCGAGTGTTCAACATAATTACACTGACTTATAACCAATATGACTGTCTTGAATCACCTCACGAAAGTCTCGAGGCTGTCTCCGTATACGACATTTATCAGTTTTTATTTTCTTATTTGGTATACATATTATCGATAGTATCGAAATTTCAGATGCAGTTGCCATGGTTACCATTATAAAAGCATATCCCTGACTATACTTAGGCATACAATGTAACTGTATCTATTTTACTGCCCACGCTGTATAGATATGAGGCAAGATTACGACCAAAACTTAGAGATGTATATATATATATATATATATTATTTATTTATTTATTTAAGAAGAAGAATTTATTGTAGAAAAAGGCCTTGTAGGCCATGGTAATTGAACATTGAACATATAACCTGCCTAAATATACATATAATAAATACATATAAACATGGTTGTGTTACGTGCTGTTGAGTTGTTTCGTAATCATAACATTTCTGTCACATCGAGGTTTACTTTAATTTGTTAACCTGAAATAAATATTTCGCCACATTCAATTGAACATTACAAGACTGGATTTTTAATAGCTGAATTAAACCATATGTATTATTTTTTATCTTCTTTTAAAGATGTTAACAAATATTTCTTCAATTTTCATACCCAGAGCAATAAAATAAAACATCGATCTCTTCTTCGTCTTCATCTTAATTACACATTGTTCAGATCCTCATTTCTTTGAGTACATTATTTCTCCTTCTAGTCTTCAATTTTCATAAAAATTGTCACTAAGTCTAAATTTGGTTAAAACTCGTCTGTATAAAAATGCCATATTATATAAATAGTTTTATTACTCATTTAATTTCATTATAAATACTGAGCTAAGATTTACTTCGGATTTCTAATAAAATTTCTTGCTAGCAATAGTCTTTGACCCGCTGTACAAACATACTCATAAACCTTTTTCTATCGCCAACACTTATTTCAAACCATACAAAGCTAAACCCATATCTGTTTAACAGTAGTTTAATATCTTTGGCCCATGTGTTTTTTTATTCATATCATCTAACTGTTTGAGGGTGTTATAACATAATCTAGGGTATCTTAAGTTTTCCATTGTGATAATTTTTTACCAAGAACTTATACATCTTTTAAAATATGTACTGTGTAGGGGGTACCTTCCACTTTCTAATATATATCAGCACTAATAACTATTTTTTGATTCACAGCAAGGAGTTGCTTACAAACACTTGATATCTTGCATTCTTTTTTTGGTCTTGGAATGGACCCCTAGATTTTCGATACATAATGCATTAAGGGGAGTAAAACTGGTTCAAAAATAGTCAATACAACAGATACAGACATTTTACCATATTTTGATTCACACTTCTTGATAATTTTTTAGCCTTTACTTGTTTTTAAAATGAGCATATTTAAATATTGGTTCCATTTCAGTGATAGAGAGAACAGAACTCCTATATATGTATAACTATTACCATTTGAAAGCTTCTTACCCTAAAAAAATATTCTCATTTTGTTTGACTATTCCATCCATTCTGAATACCATAGATTTTGTTTTATCAGTATTGAATTGCATACCCCATCTGTCACAGAAGTCTACTAAACTGTTGAATAAGTTCTGAAGTCTCCCCACTGCGTACCCAATGAGACAAATGTCATCTGCAAAGGCTAAAATATTTATATTTGTTTTATATAACCTTGTCTGTACCAAGGTTCACATTCATATAATTTATTGTTATCTATGGCCCATCTAGAAATTCCTGAACAGAGAATTTTTAGAGAATAGCTTTCCTGTAGTATTTAATAAGGCAATATTTTAACTATATTATGATTTCTTGATTTATGTTGCTATTATTTTATAAAACAGTTTGGATAAATTAAATAAGGTATTATAATATTCTTAGCACATTTAAATACCTCTATAATGAGCCCATCAGTTCGTGGTGCCTTATGTACATTTGTGTTTTCAATACTCAAAAACTTCACTTTCAGACATAACAGACTTAAAAATAGCTGGGAAATGTTGGTAACACATTTCAAACCTAAGTTACGGTTTTCTAAATGATTATTAACATTCTTCTCTAATGATGAACTTATCTCTACATTAACATTAAGAAGGTCATTAAAATTAGTACACCATTCTTAAGAATTTATATTTTTATTTTTCATTTGTACAATGGTCATAGTGACTTGTGTTTATATTTTGACAATTGTTGCTTACAGATTCTTTTGAACTGTTGTTTGTTATTTTTGTATTCTTTCAGATTTAAAAGACCATTTGAGTTTCTGAATTTATTTAATGCTAAATATTTGTTCTTTTTCAAGGTTTCACACTGTGTGTCCCACCAAGCTGGTTGTCTTAATAATTTCCTTTCTTGTTCTGAATGGTCATCTGAGCCCATGCAGTTTACAAAATATCCTCTAAAATACTTACTGCTATCTTACTATATATTATTATATTTCATATTCAAAAGTTAATCTTCTAAAATACTTAGTGCCTGACCTATTTCTTGATGTTTTACTTTTAAATATGAAATATAATGCTAAAATTCTGCAACTGTTACATTACCTGTCTGATTCAAAACATTCTGGTGCAAGGAATGTGGAATTTCGTGTTTCCAATGGATTCTCTGTTAAGGGTGCAGGTGCATGGAGGAAAACAGTTATTTGTCCAGTTTGGTGCAAGTGAACCTACAACATATTAGAAAATGATCAGATAAGTCAAAATTAATATCTTAAAAATTTGATACACAATGCATAATATCTACTGACAATACCATATATTCAACAATGCTAGCTCCATTATAGGATACACAATTAAACTGACCTTCAGCATCATTTACGGTTTACCATTTAATATTCAGAGATTGTTTACTATGCAAAAATCAAGAAACATTCTTCCATACTTATTGAGTATTTTATCTTTGGAACAACGCCCTTAATACATTCTTTTTTAATTGTTAGAAGATCATTTATCATGTTTGATTCTGCTTTACATGGAGTTATGTAATCTTGTATATTCCCAGTTTTAGCATTTAATTTAGATCACCAACTATTAATACATTTGCATTCGGACATTTAGCTTTCAATATATGTAATTTCTCTTCTAGAAAACTGATACCATATGTTTGTTCTAAGTATACTGGTGATATATATGCAAATATTATAATAATATCATAACTAATATGAATAATATTTCCATCCATCAGAAATGCAACCATGTCTTGAAAATGATGATGTATGCGATGGTACAAAATATATCCCACACACATAGAGATATGCCACCAGAATATTTTCCTTTATCCGCCTTTTTTCAGGTTGTAGAAAAGCATATGAATCCCATCATCATATCTTCTAATTCTGAAACATGTACAACCCCTAATATCACAAAAACTAATTATATCATAATTTATCATCATATTTTTCATTTCATTATTTAATTGCTTTATATTTAAGTATTAAAGTCTATCTCTGTATTTACATCATTTCTAAGATTAACTGTATTATCAGTTTCTTTTGTAGGTGAGGTTTACCTCTCATTCTAAATTTGTGCTGATGTGTTCACATATTTCCCTGGACCATGGCCCAAACCCTCTTCATCTTTTATGCGAGACCTCATCTCATGAAAATCAACAATTGAGTGTGTCCTCATTCCAATTGTATGTTTTACCATTTATGATCAGTTTGCAATAAGACAAGTACGCATTATCTCCAGCTCTCCTTGCTTTTTCTAATTCATTGCCTTGGACCTTTCTAATTTGCCGCAATCGATCACTGAAATCCTCTGTAAACTTTATATCACTTCCAGATCTATTCATCTCTTTTCTCGCTGTAACCAGAACCGTTTGTTAACACTTAAACTTGCTGAATCTGACAATTACTGGTCCAGTTCTGGAACCCCGTTTTGGCTCTATTGACTGCGCTCTTTCGATTTCAATTTCCCCTGTATTTTCCTTTATTTTGATTTGTCTTTCATCACCATTCTCACTTTGTTTTCAGACATTTCCCAAGTTTCTTTGGAACCTCCAGGTATTCCGTGCACTACTTAATTGTCCCTTCGCATTTGATCTTCCATCCTGCTAATTTTATTTGTGAGGCGTTTATTTTCTTTAACCAGTGACTTTATTTGACCTGTAGCTCTGGTACTTGTTTCTCAAGTCTGGTCAAAATATTCTGAGGGATTTTGTGTCGTACTACAAGTACTACCAGTGACACTATCCCCGGTTTTGCCCGTGTCAGCCAGTTGGTCGATAAACCTATTATCGTTCACCTGTTCCGTCACCATGTGGTCGGGTCCCTGTAAGCTGTCACACGTACTACACCTCAGCACACGTGTGTTATAGTATTGTACTTTGTACACTTGGGGAACCCCTGTCTCCAGTCAATATTAGTAGTATCGTCATGGATGCAACAAGACGCAAGGTCAAGGACATATCTGCTAGTGTTATGGTTCCTGCTCGAAGCTTTTCTTTAATTCCAGGTTGAGCGTAGCAGCCTATCCTGGCCCTCCAGACCGTGATGCTAACTCCCATCCCTTGCTTGGGTACTCACAAACTTATATGTGACTAAATATGACCAACTCTGAATTTATTGAAAATTCAGAACATTTTATGGGAGTCGATGTGAAGCACGTCTCTCACTCCCCCAAGCAGGTTGCGTTCACACACACACACACACACACACACATATATATGTATATATATAAACGAATCCACCATCTGTCCAAGGTTCAATTAATTAAGGATGGTTGAATACGTACGCGTCTTCACGTGCAGTTTACCACGGTTTAAATCCTTTTATGGAGTTAATGCCTTAGATATAAATTTCACTATATAATGGGATAAAGTTTTATTCCAACCATAGAGATTGCCTCAAATGCCTAAACAACATGGTCCGATTTCCACACCCTAGAGTGATTATGGGAATTGCAACCACTCTTGTATAATAAAATTTAAATTCTCTTCAAGGCTTGAACGGATTATAACAAACGTACAAATAGATTGCATTCGTGACGATCCAGTGTGGGGGTTACATGTGTCACACGTACTACACCTCAGCACACGTGTGTTATAGTATTGTACTTTGTACACTTGGGGAACCCCTGTCTCCAGTCAATATTAGTAGTATCGTCATGGATGCAACAAGACGCAAGGTCAAGGACATATCTGCTAGTGTTATGGTTCCTGCTCGAAGCTTTTCTTTAATTCCAGGTTGAGCGTAGCAGCCTATCCTGGCCCTCCAGACCGTGATGCTAACTCCCATCCCTTGCTTGGGTACTCACAAACTTATATGTGACTAAATATGACCAACTCTGAATTTATTGAAAATTCAGAACATTTTATGGGAGTCGATGTGAAGCACGTCTCTCACTCCCCCAAGCAGGTTGCGTTCACACACACACACACACATGTATATATATATATATATATATATATGTTTATATATAAACGAATCCACCATCTGTCCAAGGTTCAATTAATTAAGGATGGTTGAATACGTACGCGTCTTCACGTGCAGTTTACCACGGTTTAAATCCTTTTATGGAGTTAATGCCTTAGATATAATTTTCACTATATAATGGGATAAAGTTTTATTCCAACCATAGAGATTGCCTCAAATGCCTAAACAACATGGTCCGATTTCCACACCGTAGAGTGATTATGGGAATTGCAACCACTCTTGTATAATAAAATTTAAATTCTCTTCAAGGCTTGAACGGATTATAACAAACGTACAAATAAATTGCATTCGTGACGATCCAGTGTGGGGGTTACATGTGTCACACGTACTACACCTCAGCACACGTGTGTTATAGTATTGTACTTTGTACACTTGGGGAACCCCTGTCTCCAGTCAATATTAGTAGTATCGTCATGGATGCAACAAGACGCAAGGTCAAGGACATATCTGCTAGTGTTATGGTTCCTGCTCGAAGCTTTTCTTTAATTCCAGGTTGAGCGTAGCAGCCTATCCTGGCCCTCCAGACCGTGATGCTAACTCCCATCCCTTGCTTGGGTACTCACAAACTTATATGTGACTAAATATGACCAACTCTGAATTTATTGAAAATTCAGAACATTTTATGGGAGTCGATGTGAAGCACGTCTCTCACTCCCCCAAGCAGGTTACACACACACACACACATATATATGTATATATATAAACGAATCCACCATCTGTCCAAGGTTCAATTAATTAAGGATGGTTGAATACGTCCGCGTCTTCACGTTCAGTTTACCACGGATTAAATCCTTTTTTGGAGTTAATGCCTTAGATATAAATTTCACTATATAATGGGATAAAGTTTAATTCCAACCATAGAGATTGCCTCAAATGCCTAAACAACATGGTCCGATTTCCACACCGTAGAGTGATTATGGGAATTGCAACCACTCTTGTATAATAAAATTTAAATTCTCTTCAAGGCTTGAACGGATTATAACAAACGTACAAATAAATTGCATTCGTTACGATCCAGTGTGGGTTACATGTGTTAGATTTAGATTGTTTTTGCAATATCAAGTCACAGAATTGCATAAAGTATATTCATCGAAAGATTGGTAATAAAATTACCGAACATGTGATCAGTTAAAAGTCAGGAACATCACATAACATGAGAGTGACTTACGAATATACCTCAATGGACACAGAGAACACATTCACTCACTGTTCAACAAGCTTCTTCAACTTTACTAATGGGACTGTCCCACTTAGGTGACTCTACAGGCGACTACAGTCACCTCATGGTCGCCTGTAGTCGCCCGAAGTCGCCGAAAGACGCGTTGCCTCTTACCTATCGCTGCTGGATTTTCAAAATGTTCAAAATTCTCAGGCGACAACTTTTTTACGCCAGTGAGCGTAGCCTATCTTCTACTAGCGTTGGTGCTATCGCAGGCTGTCGCCAGGTGATGTGGGTCGTCGTCGGTCTTGTCACAGGCTGTCGCCAGGTGACGTGGGCTGTCGTAGGTCTTGTCACAGGCTGTCGCCAGGTGACGTGGGTTGTCGTCGGTCTTGTCGTAGGCTGACGCCGGGTGACGTGGGTTGTCGTCGGTCTTGTCGTAGGCTGTCGCCGGGTGACGTGGGTTGTCGTCGGTCTTGATGTAGGCTGACGCCAGGTGACGTGGGTTGTCGTCGGTCTTGTCGTAGGCTGACGCCAGGTGACTCGGGCTGTCGTTGATCCTGTCGTGGGCTGGTGTACTTGATACAGGGCCTTTCCCCGTTTCCCGCTCCTCACAAAACACCGGGCAGAGACACGTCGAACCTTGTCGCGGATGGACTTAGCATGAATTCTGGTGTTGTAGGTTGAAACCAGTGTAGTCGTAATGGGGCTGTCCCACTTAGGCGACTCTACAGGCGACTACAGGCGACCAGGCTGTATCCTCATGGTCACCGAAAAACAGGCGACTGGACCTCCGCTACGACAATAGTCTACGACAATAGTCTACGACAATAGGTTGACGACTGTCTGACGATAAGCCATGACAAGCTGCCGACAACCGGCGACACAATCGCCGCGACAAAGGACAATCACCTACGACAACCTACGACCACAACTACGACAATGTACGACTACACTGGCGACAACCTACAACACCCGAATTCATGCTACATCCACCCGCGACAAGCTATGACGAGTCTCTGTCCTGTGCTATGTGAGGAGCCGGAGACAAGGATGGGCCCTGTTTCAAGTACACTAGCCCACTACAGGACGTACGACAACCCGCGTCACCTGACGATAGCCTGCGACAAGACCGATGACAACCCACGTCACCTTGCGACAGCCTACGACTGCACCTACGCCAGTAGGAGACAGGCTACGCACACTAACGTGAAAAAAGCTGGGACAGCCCCATAAGTTGCCGTAGATATGGTGGTATGTTGTCGTGGGTAATTGTCCTTTGTCGCGGCACTTGTGTCGCCGGTTCTCGGCAGCTTGTCGTTGCCTGTCGTCTGACAGTCGTTAATCTGTTGTAGCTTGTCGTAGACTATCGTAGCGGAGGTCCTGTTGCCTGTTTTTTTCGGAGGGGACATCCTGGTCGCCTGTAGCTTCGACTACGTGGGACAGCCCCATAACGCAAGGAGAATACAGGTATCTTCAGAAATTTATTAATAACAGTTCGCTCTCTACAGTATTGGCATAAATATTTGTCATTTGGTGTAGAGCAGTTCGTGTTTTAATTTTCTTTTTTTATTCTTGTTTTGATTTACACTTGATTCATTATTTACATTCGCAAGTTTCTATATCCGTGATGTCTTCTCAATGAAGAATAACAAGAAATATAACTAAACTGTGAACTCCCTGCATGTACAATGTAGGCCTTGGTGTATGTAGAATAACAAGAAATATAACTAAACTGTGAACTCCCTGCATGTACAATGTAGGCCTTGGTGTATCTGGAATGATTATTCAAATCACGTTATTATTCAAACCACGTAATTATAGGCCTTTCTTTCTCCACTTTCTCCAAGTGACCCAAATGATACTCTAAGCGTGGGTGGTATTCATGGACTGCCTGGAGTCGATCAGGCCCAACGGAGCCGGCCTCTTTCTGGGCACGTACGGCCTGCCCTATAACGATTAATGAACAGAGCTGAAATTCCAGGAAACCGAGGTAAACGACCAGGCGTCCGACCACGAATAGGTGTTGACCCAGTTGTGTAAAAACGGAGCAAGGTTACTATATATACACAAAAGAACAAACTGTTAATTTGAATTTTGAAAGCTATAAATACATAACCAAAAAGTTAACCATTAAACACAGTTATGCTTAAGGGCATTCGTGCCTGAAGAACTGAATGTTTTTTTGCAATTTTTTATTCAATTTTTTTTAAAGATTTCCAATATTAATACCCAAACACCTTGTCAGCATTCTTTTTTAATTGTGATATGACTTTTTGATCACATTGATGAAATAATATTTATACCACCAAAGGACAACTCTGTATTTTTCAAAGCACGATGTTGTTTCTTTGATAATTGAAAAAGAAGGTTACATTAAAATTCAGTTAAGATGTTTATCTGCCAAGTTAATCAAAGCTTCGTTTAAACTGAACTAAAAATGCTTCAGAATATAAATTGTATCCCTACGTTTCACTGAATATATATATATATATATATATATATATATATATATATATATTTGTATATGACGGGATATAACATGGATCAAACATAAAATACCTCGTTTTTTAGTTGTATAAGTTTCATCACAGTTAACATAAGCATGGATCATATTATAGAATAGGCCGTTTTCACATTTGGTTTACCTGTCTTCTTCTGAGCGCCCTGGTTGACTTTTCCCATGAATTTTTAAAATCATATATATGTTTGATGTATGTTCAAATAAATATGTAATAAATTAAATAGATTTAAGAGATTAAATACATGCCATCCTTGTTATCTACATGATTAAAACGTATCCATGAGAAGGTAGATTATATGCAAAACTTGATTAAAACCCTATGTAATACCTAAATATTACATTATATATGATATAAATATTAAAATTATTAAAAAGTAAATATTACATTATGAAAAAGTAAGTATAATGCAAAATATTACCGTAATTCGTAGTTATTATATTCAAAATCATATATATTCATATTCATATTAACTTTTAACCAGATGCATTATATCAGAATGTTTCAGGAGGGAACAAACCTCGTAAGTTAATTGCTTACAGGGAAAAATATAAAAAAGAAAAAAACATGTTACACACGAAAAGTCCAAAATTTTGTCTGCTAGTTTTCCACCTACATAGATGGGAAGACCGAGTAAACCACCAACTCTGAAGGACTGAATATATTGTTGTGCTGTAGACATGTATTATTAAGACCAGGTAATAAATTAGTAATCCAGTAACTTGTCTATGGCGAGCTAAAGAACTGTAGGAAATCCATCTTTGGTTGCCATTGGCAACAAAACGCAACTTTTCTTTGAAGTGTTTCTTTTGTTTTTGCTGTTTGAGTAATATTACAGTAAATTATATTCGCGCTGTAGGAATCATTCTTTTTGCAGCTCCATATGTATTTTGTAATTAAATATAACCAAATGTAATTGTTTGGATATAATTTGCGTTTAGTAATTTGTTGTTTTATCTACTAAGAATGAATCATTTACTTTATTTAAACGATATCGTCTAACTTGTAACTCATGCAGTATAAGTATTTTAACTGCACAAATGTCGACTGCGTACATAATGTTAACATACAGAATTATGAAAACAATACATAATGTGTATATACACGGATATGTGCAATGTGATGGATTCTTTGGGATATTTCGGGGTTCTTGGGTAAACAGAAGTTTTAAAGGAGTCAACATTTGCAGGCCCAACGGCTTGTACTATATACAAATCTATAGAGAAAGCAAGGCTCCGCAATATGGGGGCCCCTATCGTGGGATGCCCCAAAACTGTTTACATTCACTCATTCAGAAAATATTCCCTGGTTCTTTCCTGTATAACTGACTGTTCATTTGTGAATATTCCTTGATAACATTCCTGAATCCGGATAATGTGCTGGATCCACACCAAAATCTAATCCATTCTTCAAGGCCCGTTCTTCAAGGCAATAATGTTAACACGAACAGCTGTTAATTAATAGTTTTTTCATATATGATTGCCCTGAAGAAGTAAGTTCATCAAACAGAACTGGTACAATGGTTTCTGCATGATATGAACCATCTGAGCTTAAGAAATAACTTATTTCCTTAGTGAATCTAAAACTGAAGTCGCTATTGTTTTAAACTTGTTGGTAATGTTGATGATTCAGTCGGTCATGTACAAGATATATTGAACATATTAATAACTTTTGTGTCTAATGGTATATGAAAGTTATTGCAGATAAAACAAAAGCAATAGTATTTAAGAGGGCAGGTAAAACCAAACATAATGAAAAATGTTATTAAAAAGGAAAAAGGTTTACTAATGTGAACCAGTACAAAAATCTTGGAATAATATTTTCTTCAAAATTGTCGTGGAATCCTTGTTAAAAATTATTAACAGTACCAGAAAATAAGGGTCTAAATGTGAATCTAAATGTGACAGAAAGCCCCCTGATATTGTTATGAATAAATTTTACAAAGGAGTCTCACCAGTATTACTATATGGATAAGAGATTTGGGGCTTCTTATCAAGACCAGTTATAGACAATGTTCAAACAAGGTTTTGTAAGAAAATTCTGGGTGTTAGTAGAAGTACACCTACATGTATAACACGAGAGTTTTGCTTGAATATGGTAGATATCCTTTGCATTGTATATTAAGAGATGTTTGAAATATTGGTTACGAATACTTAAATAGGGGTAACTCTAGATATCCTTATATATTTTAAAATGCCTGAAAACAGTTAAATAAATTGGGGAATCCGACATGGGTAAAGGTTACATTAAGTATTTACTGAACAGGTTTGTTTTTGGCCATGCATGGTTAGAACAGGGAGTTGGTAATGAAAAGTTGTTCATTGATTTGTTTTTCAAAAAAGTCAAGCAAGACAGCAAGAGAGGTTAACTGAAATATAGGAAAAATCCAAACTCAGTATTTATATTGAGGTATAATCATGCATTGAATTAGAACGATACATGCATGAATAATATTCGATTCATCTATAGACAGATTTTAGTTAAATTTTAGCTAAGTGACCACGAGTACGAGATTAAGGTAGGCAGAATAAATAATATTAGAGTAAAGATGAGACTCTGTAAACTTTGTGAAAATGATGAGACTGAAGTTGAGGTCCACGTTCTACTTAAGTGTACCTGTTATAAAGACTTATCTAATACATTTTTAATCATTTATACAGAATTTCCCCTCATATAATTTCCCCTCATATATATACACATTAATACATATTGACAGAAAATGATGACAAACTTGTATATATTTAAATGTTACTAATGTCTTTTGTACTTTGGGTCATGAGGTTTTTCTACATTTAATCTTTGTTGTTGTTTTTATATATGATTGGCCTGAAGTTCATCAAAGAAAACAAGTACCCTGGTTTCTCTGCATGATGTGAACCAAGTTAGCTTAAGAAATCACTTATTTTCTATGTCAAATGTACTGAGGAAATTCAAAAGATCAAATTAATCTTACAATTAAATCACTTTTACATTTAATATTTACGGATAATATTCCTTTATTAATATTTATATTAATATCAATATTAATATAAATATTAATATTAATATTTATTATTAAAATTAATATTAATATTATAATTCGAATGATATGTATAATCTAGGAATACAAAATGGCGATGAACCAGGTTTATACATGATAGATTCTCCTAAAAATCTCTCAACTGATAGTAAAGGATGACCTTCAGATGGGCTCATAGGCTTTTAATATTAGCTTTACAAACCGAGCTGACATGACATTTACGACATAAAACCAACCGAGGCACGTGATGTTTTCTGTCTTTACTAAACTTGTGCTTGATATGATTAGCCTGATCGTTCATCATGATGATGATAAAATAAAGCTGAGGTCCCCAGAGTGAGTATAAACAACAGGACTCTGGTGTACACAAGTCTTGATTGAATTACATCGGGCATCATACGTCTTTCTATTTTCCTTGCGTTTCTTCAGGTCACGTGGGAGCTCACTGAGTACACAAAACTAATTTCATAATAATTGTATAGACATACGACGATGGAGGCAAAGCCTTTTGCCTAATAACCCTTTTTTCTAATTTCCAAATACCCAAATTTGAAATTTACAATCTCACATTCAGCGTTACACCTTATGTCTTTGATTTCGTACAGTGTTGATTGAGATCGCCCGAAAAATACCTTTCTTTGCCTCCGAAAATGTCCCGTGTGTTCCCTCGTGTCAGGACAGGTTTCAAATATAAGCGGACTTAAATAGCATCTGGACAAGTAATAAAACAAAACTGCATGTAATATTTCATAAAGAAGAAAAGTCGTTCATAATTGAACTAGCAATATACCCATAATTGTGACACGCGACCAGTGACATGTGGGTTTTAGTGTGCACGCAGAAGTGGCAGCCTACAGCAGAACTGTGACATTTTGAAAGGACAAATGTCCTTGTTCATTATATTAACCCATAAAAAGTTATTAACACATATTGCATTTGCATATACAAATATACACATATATATCCATACAAACAGTACTTAAGGTAGAGGGACCATACATATATATGTAAAGGACACTAGTATATACGCCACAATCTGATGCTAAACACGTGTTGGCGGGCCGCCCATGCGGTGTAGAATTTGCTAGAATACACTGCCTGAACACGGTGTTTTAGGGTTAAATGACGTCACTTCACCCTGTTTTTTTTAAGACCTGCTCGATCCACTGTACAGGTATATTTTATTATTTTTATAAGTCTGCCAGTTCACGCATATTCGCATATGAGCGCACATGGAAACATATTATTAGTCCGTGTCCGAAAAAGTCTCTTTGCTGAATGCACTTCCTATAGCGCTTTCCTGAAGTTTTTTTTTGTGCGGCGGTAACCAGGATACTGCTGTATTCTTTTAGCAGGTACAGCAGGGCAACAGGAATATTCATTTTGTGATGTTCCAAAATCCTCTACGTACATATTATACGGATATAACAGTTGTAATTTTAAGTTTTAGGAGACCACTCCAATATTTATATGAACATTCAAAACTTAAGTGTTTTGTCGTTCATTTTGATTTTACAGTTTCTGAGGAGAAATCATTTTGATAAACATTAAAAACTCACGGCTCCCGAGACGATATTTTATAGAGCTTCAGTATTCGTTATCTGGGGATTAAAATGCACATTCTTTCATTTTACCGTTTGAGTTATGTTGCTAAAGTGGACCCCGGGGAGTTCTGGCCCATGCATAACATACATATTTAATCTCATGATCAATACATAACGATATATGCGGTCACATTTCTTTATGTCAATAAAAAGACTCGGCAATAAAGTAAAGATGTTTTAACAGACAGTCATCAACCGTGGCAGTGCTGTATAGGAGATATCATGGTAAGCCTCGTGGTTAAAATAAAGCATTAGATTTCCGGGCTGATGTTAGCATACACAGAACCAGAGCAAGCAAAGGTGCGCTGTTTACTGGCTGCAACACAGGAGGCAATTTATTACATAAACAACAAATATGACTACTTTGGGTGGCGGGGATGCTTTGGCACCTGAAATATGTAAACTCTGGACTCGAGGATAGATATATCACCCTCTGTGTGTTCTTTTACATTCACATGTATATTCAGTCAGTATTTATACACTTTTACCGTTCAATCTGAACACCAAGCTGATATTCGCCTTCAGATGTGATCGGTTGTACAATGATAAAAAAAAATAACCATATTCTTTTCAACGCATACTTTAACACAAAGAAAAAAATTCCAATAGAAAACTTTGACATCTCACTAACAGATAAATAGACAGAATGATGATGTCAAATATCCTCTGCCTTTTATGAGAGTTTGTCCCAAGATGAACCCAGCCAGGATAAATACCATGATTCTCCTAATATGATTCATATTTTGGCCACTTAGATTTAATCAAATTATTTTTTTTGTCCTGGCAACACCTCACATGACCCTCAATCAATTGGCAACACCTCATGTGATCCTGAGCTCACTTGGCAACACCTAAAATGATCCTGCAGTCACTTTGCAACACCTCATGTGATCCTGTAGTCGCCTGACAACACATAATTTGATCCTGCAATCACCTGACAACACCTCATGCGATCTTAGTAAAACGTTGCACCACGTCATATTTTCCTGACATCACGCTATAATCACCTAATGGTACGCTAACATCACCTACAACTCTTTTGGAACACATGCAGAGTTTCTGTATTTCACATGTGATAATCTGTTTAAATCAGTGCTACAAACATATCATGTGTGTCCTGTTACTTTCTCCCTGAATAATCCTAGTCTAACAACTTTGTCTTCGTTCTTTCTTTTATTGTCGGTTTTCTTCCTTTCTTCCTTTTTCCTTCACTGTCCCCTTTTTATGAGTATTTTTCTCTTTTGTTTTTGTCATTGGCCTCGTGCAGTTATATTAATTTTTTATTTTTTTTGGTTGCCATGGGAACCAGAATTGCCATTTTGTTCTTCAATTTCTTTTTGGGTTTATATTGGGTTTTCCATTCGTCACTGTCTCCTGTTTTTGTTTTTTTTTTGCTATCTTACAATTGCTGTAAAGCTTTGCTTCTAGGAAAACGGTCTACTAAATCAAAGTAATCTTGTCGCAGTTATACATTCTGTACATAATAACCTTGTTTAGTAAGTAGTCGTCCCCGTGCCCCTTAATAAAGAATAGGTCATATGACATGCCCATGGACAGTTAAACTATTTGTATTAAAAGAAACCGTAATATATGTGCATTCACAAATAAAATGATCAGCAGATATAAGTAATATCCGGAATTTATTAGAAAATATTCGATATAATATAATATACAATGTAATATAATATAATATAATATAATTTCAAATAATATAGAATAAAATATAATATGATTTACTTGCAAGGTGAGAAGAGAATGTTTAAATATCCCTTGTAATATGTAAATTGCATTATTTCGTTCTAAATAACATTTTAATCATAGTATTATTGTTCATGTTTATGACCCATGAGAAGCAATGCCAATGACCACTGAAACAAACATCAATATAATTACCTTAATACAAAAATACCCTTTAAGACCAGAGTGCCTCAGCTATACGATTTGAAGAGAGCACACATTGAGTTGATGATATCCAGTTAGTCTCATAAAATGAATCATTTCATCCCTATTTTTAAGGAGACTGAAAGACACACGGCGAGGCAAACAAACAGACAGACAAACATGATGGTCATTTCGAATCTGATGACATTGCATATAGATTCGAAAATAAGTTTTGAAAATTGCTAAAACGTACATCCGGTAATACTCCAACTCCAGTTAGCACACGCAAATAATAAATAATAATAAAGTAGTAGTTGCAATGAACTGGCAGATATAATAAACTAATGCTGAATGGCGTGAAACTTTGCATCGATGCAGAGTGTACAGCAGTCTGCGAAATAAGAGAGAGATTACTCCGCAACCAGGAGGGTGTCTGAGCAGAATGTCTCTGTACCAGCACCGCATCAACTGCTGCAGTAACTGATAGTTGCCTTTTTACCATGGACAGTCGCATAATATCGTCTACTATTCATCCTTCCGCCAGAGGTCGTTTCTACTCGAAAAGAAACTCTTCCAGTTAGGCAGTTCGGAACGGCTGTCTAAACTTGCCTAAACTGTCAAACTTTAAAATCATTTTTGTTCGCATTCCAAGGAAACAGCTTCTGTTTACATTTCACATATGTTTGCTTTCAAAATATTCCTTATTTCGTGAAACCCTCACCACTAAACTCTCATGTTTATGTAATTTGTATTGAAACAATTGTTATCCAGCACATTATAAGCCCCGGTGCATTGTGGGTGGCAGGTTTAGACGCCCACAATCCCTAACCAGCAGAGTCGTACTCTTGTGAGTTCGATTCTGCGCAGTGTGGTGCCGGACAGCAAAGATAACATGCCAAGCCAATGCAAAGAACATAGCGGTTAATGAAACGGTCTTTCTTCTCTCTTAATGCAGTTTAAAATATGCATAAGTATGGTCTGTGGATGTGCAAGACCCGAAAATTTAGTGTCATTCATCGCCCATAGGTGTCGCTAATGCGGCGGGAAAGGTTTATTCCTGTGCTAAGACGTACTTAATAAAAGTGAAATCAGATACAATACTTTGTGGGCGTATTTTGCATCAGTAGGCGGAGACAAATAGTTAAAATATAATCATGAGAATATCACTTCGAACAAACAGGGGAGCTTTGAGTAATGTCACCGCACAAAGGGCGACCCATCATGTACTCAATTGACCAAGATGCGTCATGCTTGAAACTCAATGTGTGACTAAAGCTCCCCCCTCCCCCGCGTTCTGAGCAGCCATTCAAAACCCACATTTCTTGTAAAATAACGTGAATTCAGTGTCGGTGATCAAAACATGATCGGCATCAATTTACCGATTATCCCAGGCCACAAGGACGGAAACTGCAGCCAGGCGGATAATACGAACTCGGTGACCTCAACGTATATTCAACTCATCTTATTCTGAAGCCACTGACGTGTAATAACTGTTTGTATGGTGGGAATATATATAGAGGGGTGTGTAAAGTCAATTTTTGTAATTTATAAACAGTATAAATATTAATATTATTATGTTATAGACGTTAAGTTCTGATAAAATTACACGTTTGCAATATTAATATTTTATTTGCTTAGTCTTTATGCTTAATCTGTGTTTCATTATATGTGATATCTTATAAGTATATGCATATATTTTTTATGTGGGACCAATACCACTTCTACTCTCAAATATATTTACATATATTGTAAATTTTATATAATGATAATAAAAATAATTATAATAATAATAATTATTATTCCTTTATTATTATTATTATTATTATTATTCCTGTTATTATTATTCTATAATATTCAAGAAATCATACATATATTCATGTATAAATAATACTGTATTTTCTACCATTCAACGTTTATTGTCGCTGAAAAGTTTAGTAAAAATGTTTCGTGTGTCCTATGTTCCAAAATAATAATCCTTATGTACTATGCAAGTTTTTGAAAATACACAGTGTACACAAATACGATCAAAGGAATCCAGCGACTGTATCATAGTTTGTCTACTTGAAGATACTTTAAGAAAAAGAGTGTTGGTTATTCGGGCACAGTGGCTTAATAAAGGATGGACGGGTACTGCTTAGAGCCAGAATCCTTGGGCGCTTCTAGGAGCGGACTATCCCCTGTTGCTCCTCTTATTTGCAATGTAATTTATGAAAGCCTCGCGTATTGATCGGGCGGCCCACTCTACTCGCTGGCTCGGGTCTTCTTATTGAAAAATCATTGGATCGAGCAGTCGACGACCACGGCGGTGGACTGATATTTCGCATACAGCGCTCGCTGGTTCATGCTGCCCTCGCACATTTGTAACGTCACAACGTGGCGCGTGGCCTGCAGCCTACATTTGCCCGGGATGGGATGCCATCTGTTGTGACCGTGTTCAGAACCTGGCCAGTACTGTACTGTAGGCTGTCACAGCCTGCCTGAGTTAACCTTTAAGCTGAATGGAATATTTGCCAGCAATCGCTACGCGCCGACAGGCAGAGAAACCGCATAAATGCTGCCGAGTTGATCGCATTCATCAGCGAGTTGTTTGTGACAGCCCGCTATTGACCGACGCGTTAATTGCGTGATCCCGCTATTGGTAGTTTTGTCGCCGGTGCATGTGCACAACCATACGACGAGCCGAATGATGTTTATTAACACGTGTACAGATTTGTATACAGCCTTCAATAAACCACTAAGCTGATACAATAACAGCGGAATGGATGTTAGGAAACCTTTGAAAAAGGACTGTCAGCTCTGAACCGTGAGACTGGACAGAATTACCAAAAAGTTGAGGTGTTTTTGGTCACTCTCTATGTTTTATTGGGAGACACATGTACAGCAGAACCGCATTAATACAGGAATTCATTCTGTCAAAAAGGAATTGTTTAAACAACAGAGGAACAACAGTTAGGAAACACTTGCCATGGTAGGTGATCTTTCATACTTTTATTTTATTTTTTTGTTAAATCTTATATCATCAATACGATTTTCTTATATATCCAGAGTTTCGTTTTAAAACACTTTATTTGCCCAGCTACCAAAATGGGTTAATTTTGCGTTCGGGTTTGACACTAATTGAACATGTGTTGGTATTGAAACGTGAGTGTGTACGCAGGCAGTTGGTTCCTTTGGCAAATCCAAAGTCCTGTTGTCCAAGGCGCCTTTGCTCTCCTCCCGTAGCCATGGTAGCTACATTAAGCAGTGTGGGGCTTCCACATCCTAGCTAACTCTACTATAACAATGTTGATGCAAGAAAAAAGGACAAAACACTGGAGCGAACAAAGCTTGGTGCCATTAACATCAGGGCCTGAGGTCTCTTTCCATTTTCTCCCGCCCCTTTCCAAGCATTATCTTCTCTGCCCTGGACAGACGGGGATAGGCTGCGGGCATCGCTGGTATTTGTATAAGCTCTCACTGCTTCACGATTCCTTATGTCCTTATGGCGAACTACCAATCTGGGCTTAGCTCCTGCATCAACATTATCTTATATCCTTGTATAGGTCCAAGCTGCATATAACAAACATCACTTTATACTTTCTTTGAATTCTGTTATTTGCTGTTATGATAGTATGTGTAGCCATCAAACACATGCAACAATTTGATAAATTATTTTTTACTTTCTCTCACTCTCTCGTGTTGTGTATCTCTCTGTATCTCTTTCCCTCTGTCTCTGTCTCTCTGTCTCTCTCTCGTGTTGTGTTTCTGTCTATGTATCTGTCTCTGTTCCTTTCTTTCCTGTCTCTCTGCCTGCCTGTCTGTCTGTCTGTCTGTCTGTCTCTCTGTCTCCCCTCTCTCTCTCTCTCTCTCTCTCTCTCTCTCTATATATATATATTTATATATATATATATATATATATATATATATATGTATATATATATCCCCCTGTCTCTCTCCTTATATATAAATATAACTACCATATGCTGCGTCCCCGAAACATTTGTCATGAATTCATGTGTTAACCCCCGTCGACTCACAAAGACCTAGTACCGGTAGTTCGCAGTGATTTTTAATCTAATATATATCTATGAGTGATAATACTAACTACAAAGAGGTCCAGATTAGTGAGTCCAACGTCCTTGAATTCGAATATAACTTGACTACCTTGTCCATGGTGACGGTAATTTGAATAAAGTATACTCTTCTCTGTAAAAAGTCAGTTATAAGCTTTCGGTTGTCTTAATATAATGCGAGTAAGGAAAATGCAGTCCACATGACGTGAATGGAAATTAGGTATATGGTACTTGCAAGGTGATTTTATTGGAAGCGTTTCTTTAAATGTTTTATTACCCATTCTAGTGTGTATAACATTACCATTAATCATTCATTGTTAAGCGATATACTGATACTTCTGTTGTATATTATAATAATGAGTTCGCAGTGGAGCCTTATGAACGATACATGGTGATATATGCTGAGCGATAAAACGGGTAGTAGTAGTGTGCTATGACGTGAGTAAGACCTTTTGGCCTCAGTGAAACACATGCATCTCCCTCATGTTGTTATTTAGCAATCAAATATTCTCTGTACTGTCTGCGGATGTTCAGATGTTGACTGGACACAACATAAGCTGGTATACTCAGGTGCACATAATTTCACATCCTTTTATGTAGCCTTTTCTCTGGACATTTAATAAATGTAGGATGGTCGTGCTTGTCCATGATGGAAATTTCATTCGTTAATCCCATCAACAATCCCAGAAAGAATGAAAAGTAAACTTGAGTGGACAGGATTACAGTGGCACCCTCCAGCGAGTGTCATAACAGACGCGATTAAATTGCATACCCCAGTCCTCGACAGAACAGGGGGCGATTAGGCCAAAAAAAAAAAAAAAAGGTATGGTTCTCAGGCACCGCCCGCATCAATTTTGAATCCCCGCATCAAAAATTTTTATTTTGATTTTCAATAGAAACATACCAATTTTGAGCTGCAGCCGCTCGGACATTCCTCTCATTCAAGAAGTTAAAATCATACAATTTCCATTGTTATGTAGTGCTTTTACTTGTTTAGCAAAATAAATATGTTATTATCATGCTTTTCCCTTATCACTTGACATTTTTATCGAAACATACCAAAATAAACTAAAAATAAAAAAAACCGCCCGCCCGCATTGATTTCTGGAAAAAGTGCCTGAGAACCATATCTTTTATTATTTTGGCGTTACTTCTTATTATTAATAGTCTGTGTAATCACTACTTCTTATTATTACTAGTCTGTGTAATCACCTTCATCAAGGTATTTACTCACTGATTATGCCGGTCTGTGAATGCATCACATACAAAGTGACACTGTATCACATGTTACTACTACTACTACTAATACTAATACTACTAGCAGTGTTACTACTACTTCTACTACTACTAATAATAATTCTTCTTCTTCTCCATATTATTATTATTATTGCTACTACAATTTAAATTTTAGCTTAATCTCTATTTTCAATCGACGATTGCCGCTATAAGACCATAAATCAGTATAGATAGCAAACTGGCTTGTGGAACGACTGTATCCAAACTGTGTGGTAACAGTGGGTGTGCATTACATATATGACGTCACATACGTGAACATAACAAATATTCAACAACTGGGACAACGAATAGACCCTTATGTTTTTAACATTCATTTATCATTTAAAAAGTACCTGCGGAAGACCTGCTATATGCCGCCCTTGCATTGGCATATCATGTGTTTTATGCTGACGGACAACAATGTCAGCTTGTATGTTCCGTTCCTCCCGTTCCTGTAACAACTCGCGCGCTATATACATTAAACCTTTTGTATCAATCACTTTGACATTTCAGCCAATATCCCCACACAGCTAAAAACTGACGGCACAAACTGCAATAATGCCTCTACTTCCACGAGGGCCTTTGATGTTCCCAGGTATACCGGCAATCTGGAATATCCGCCACAACTGTTGCCAATGGTTTCTCTCCCCCCTCCCCCCCCCCCCCCATGTATCTCTGTGACATGGGTTCATATTTGTCTCCATGTCTCTCTCATTTTGCTTTTTGTCAATCGGTTTCTCCCGTTTTCTTTGTCTCCGCTTTCCGTTCTCATTCTCTCATTCCCTTATCTTTCTCTCATTTCTCTTTCTCACGCTTGTTCATTTTGTCGCGCACTTTATCACAAGGACAGCCACACGCATCCAGTTTTCTCTCATTTCTCATTATCTCTAATAAAGTCCTCACTTAACACACGGACAAACACACAGACACATGCACCTAGTTTTCCCATTTCACTTTCTTACTGTCTTTAATTTTGTCACTCAATCCGTCAAACTACCGAACACACAGACACACGCACCCAGCTTTTCCCCATTTTTTCCCACCATCTCTCATATTGTCGCTCACTCCGTCAAACTGACAAACACACAGACGCACGCACCAAGTTTTCCTCCATTTCTCTTTCTCACTTTCTCTAATTTTGTTGCTCACTCCGTCAAACTGACAAACACACAGGCACACGTACACCATGTTTTCCCGATTTCTCTTTCTCAATATCTCTAATTTTGTCGCTCACTCCCTCAGACGGACAAAAATCAAAAATATTCGCACCGAGCTTTCCACCACATCTCTTTCTCATTAGCTCTAATTCTGTCTCTGACTCTGGCACACAGACAAGCACACAACCACACGCACCCAGTTTCCTTTACTTTCTCTTTCGCACTTTCTCTAACTCTGTCACAAGGACAAACACAAAACCACACGGACCAATTTCCCTCTTCTCATTCTGTCTGTGTCTAAAAGTTTGACTCACTCACCTCCGGCAAAGACTCTTTCTCTCGAACACACAGAACCATAGACATTTGCATTGCCTTGGTGCAAGGCTGAGAATTTCACACCGGGGACAAGGGGTCCGTACTCACCCTTGAATATGGTCTTATGATTTTGTGTAGCTTTCCTCCTGGTTTACCAGAAGGAACGAACAAAAAACTCACTGAGGATAAAATGCAGCTTAAACTTTGTTCACTCTACCTATCTTTCCTTTATTTCTCAGTTGCCATGCATGTGGAGTGTTTTGGTTATGTAATATTTGATGTAACTGCAATTTTAATGAAGGGAAGAGCAGACGACCGACACTACCACAGCCACATGGCGAAGGCTTTAACTCTAGTCACGTTTGACCTGACCTGTGATCTGACCTCTTTGGTGTTTAAGAGCATTAAATATTTTTTGTTGTTAATATATCTATAATAAAACATCTTGATTCATGAATTATGCTCAAGAGTTGATGTAAATATTTAGCTACAATATGTCCTTTTTAAATTTATGGTTATATATTTTAATTTATTAATAAATTTGCTTATGGAACCAATATTCACTATAATTTATTTGGGACATTAAACATAGGACAACGTTTCTTAGGTCAATAAGGTCAAGGACAGGGTCATGTGTCAAATGATGAACATGATAGCAGAAAATTTAAAGGAGTAGAATTTGTTGAAATTTCTTTATAAAAGTACCCCTACACCATTTATTTTTGCTCAAGAGCCGCTTATGAGCCACTTTTGGTAAGAAATATGCCTAATTGCTTCCATTTTCTCCCTTTATTTTGCAAATTGCCCAATATACCCTTGCTACCCTTTTCCATAGGAGGATATCCATAACTAAAATCTCATTTCAGTTATGAACCTATAACAAACATTTGCACAAATTTACGTGCTTGTAGAGTGGTACGTGCTATAGCAGCAATATTTAATATGTCCCTAAATGGTGGATTTTTATTCACTTAATGAAACAGCAGAAACGTTGCCTTTATCATCAGGACAGTGTGTTTGTGAGCCCAGCTCCGCTATATTGGGCCTCAATACAATATCATGCACGTCGCTTCAGTATATAATTTACAAGATGATTACCGATGAATGAGGTGTCTAATATTTTATGTTGTTGTTGCAAATGACTTATTACCCTTGGCGATATACATGAAACCGGATTGCTCACCAATTTAATTCCATATATGACTATTGACATGTTTATATAGTTTTAAGTTTTAGAAACAAATCAAATTGTTGCGTGACCGGGCATGTCTAACGGTGAATGGCAGAAGTGGTAAGAGAAAGGGAGGAGGTATTTGAACCACTGGGATTACCTTATAAAGGCATGGGAAATAAGAACAGTGAGAAACTAATGCACAACTTTTTAGTCTTCTTTGTTCATCATTGAATTTCCATTCAATGATCAGATACCTTGGAACATTTTACTGGCGACCTTAATAGAATATTAGTTGTACGTGTAAATAACTACATGTTCAGCAATTGCTTTTGCATTTAAATGCAGAGCTACCAATAGCTTTGCATTTGCATTTAAATGCAAAGTATAAAACATTTGATTATCAAATGCAAATGCAACTAATAAAATGCTCTCTTTTATCAATAAAAAAAGACTTTATGGTTCAGTTGGCATTTTAGGGGTTCTGTGATGACTACAAATGACATGAACAGTTCATACAGGTCATGGTGTATGACCAAAGCTAGGAATCTTGCAGGGTACATAATCACTGTAATTGATAAGTAGATCAGTCCTGTTGGTATGATGTGGTGATGCATAATTTTCAACAATCTATTACACATCTTATAGATGATGCTGATATTACTACTTCAAAACTTGTTTAACTTGATAAAAAAGACAGCCAATTGGAGATGCCGATGGACACTAGATGTGATGGGCACCGGATGTAGATAGTTACTGATGCTGTTATGTGAATTAGGACATCCCTTCAGGCATAATACATTCGTGCATAATTTTCAACAATCCATTATATATCTTAATACAATACACAAATAATACAATACTAGGAATTAACTAGGAAAGTGACAACCTGTTCTTATGACAGTAGAACGAAACCTTGAGTGTCCAAAGAAATCCCAATTTTGCCTCTGAGGCATTCTCGAATTAATATTTGATATACGTGGAACTTCCTTAGGAACATGCAACAACTCAATAACTGTCGTTTGGACAGAGATATTGCATTTAAGTCTTATTTGTGTTCGTACCGGTTACTTCCGGCTACCGGACTACGTCTAATCCTGTATTCAAACGAGAGGGCAGGTCTTATAACGAAATCACATAATGGCGTAAAATAAGAATTAATGAGCAATTAAAAATTGGGTTAAATCTAATAACACTCATGCTTTAAAAATGGGATTGATAGGAACGTCGAAAGCGAAATTAAAACACGAGGTTAATGTGACCTCAGATTTTGCTTTTTCCGAGGTTGATCACTGATTAAGTAGAAAGAAAATTTTATCTGAACCGCCGGAACGGATTTGAATAATACTCTGAGGTGAAGTAGCGGATGTTAATCAGAAAATAAAATAACTGAAACCACGGGAACCGGATTAAATAACTGACCGAGGTAAAATACGAAATTAATCAGACACGGAGCTTTTATCTAACCCATCAGGTGCAACGCTTTATCAGTAAAAAAATTTATTTCGACCGCTTGCAGCCCTCATTATTAAGTTTATTAGACTTTCGGTTAAACTTCGCACATTATATTTGCTTTTATTCGTTCAAATTTTAAGGTAATATATTGATTAGAATCATGCAGATAATGACATTATTTATTATAGGTACTGAAGGCAAAGGGAATGTGCATTTTTGTAGTAATATAATTCAGTGCATAGATATCAAAATAGCTGTATTTTTTCATATTAATACCTTTTGGGGCGTGGATTTTGGCAATAATTCCAAATAGCCCGTTTACCAGTACAGATGGGTACGTATTGATAAACAGATTTGCAATAACTGCTTGACGAGCACTGGGGGATTTGTATAATTATTATAATGGCAGATGCCAGGCGGGACAATAGGTGATCTTCAGCGGTCGGGTTTGTGGTCGATATTTAACTCGGACGGCTCACACGTGCAAAACCATGCCTTCTTCCACAATTCGGCAGGATATCCAAGTCGGCAAGTTACCAAGGTCGGCACATTATTCAGGCCGGCACCTTGTGTCTTTAACCTTGAAGCCTGGCAGCGGTGATAATGTTCTTACATAAATTCTCCAGAGATCGGTCTGCAAAAGCCGGCCTGATCATTGCCACTGGTTCGCACCAGGGGGTGCCGTGATATATGTGGCTAAGTGCCACCTCCTTTTACGGTGGAAGGTAAACACAGCCACGGAGCACCAGACGACACCTCGTTGGCGGGAATGGCTCAGTTCTAAATCAATTCGCAGTAACCTTGAGTGTGGCGCTGTTGGGGGATTTAAAGGCATTGTCTATAATCCGGTGAACTTGAAGGAAAACCATGAGCAAATGCATTGGCATGTACAGACAAATAAATAAATTATATTATTCAAAGTCATAAATCCCATTTAGTCAAAACATGCAAGCTTTATCAAGAAAGTATTGATAACAAAGAAATTGTTCTTGCAACACTGATTATAAGTTATTATTATAAGATTAAAATCAAATTGGCGGGATGCATGTTATGTGAATGTTTCCGAAGAATATACCAGCACATATAGTTTGCTGACGTCAGTGTTGCCTACCAAGCGCAGGTGCTTGAATGTTATTTTACATTTTTGGACCTTAATCGTCAATCGAACTTGGCTGTGATTAACATGTCATTCGCGACGGAATGAATACGGGCAGACATACCGTGATTATATGTGTTGTATATGACAATAAGCTTATTTTTCAGCAATTCAAGTCCATGGAGCCGACAGAAAAAATAAGCTAATAACCTAGGTGACCTGATTAAGATAAAGCAAAAACATGTACAGGAGCTCATGCACCATTAAGGCCACATAAAATATTCTACTGTCTTTGGGATAACACATGTCACTAACCGGAAGATTCTGAATAGTGGTGGCAAAATGTGTGGAATTTTGTTAGTTTCCTGGAAGAATACAAGGTTTACAAAATGGCGCTTCATTTCATCATCGTGCTTCCATCCGTGCATATGAACAAAACAAAATTATAATCATGTTCCATCATATCCTTTTTGTATGTCCTATTTTCAGTGCCTGTGTTGGTTGAGGTTCTAAGTGGTGAGTGCGTGTGTTGGTCTGGCGGTCTAGTTGGTCAGTGCCTGTGTTGGTCCGACGGTCTAAGTGGTCAGTGCCTGTATTGGTCTGACGGTCTAGGTTGTCAGTGCGTGTGTTGGTCTGACGATCTAGGTGGTCAGTGTCTGTGTTGGTCTGACAGTCTAGGTGGTCAGTGCGTGTGTTGGTCCTACGGTCTAAGTGGTCAGTGCGTGTGTTGGTCTGACGGTCTTGGTGGTCAGTGCGTGTGTTGGTCTGACGGTCTAGGTGGTCAGTGCAAGTGTTGGTCTGACGGTCTAGATGGTCAGTGCCTGTGTTGGTCTGACGGTCTTGGTGTTCAGTGCTTGTGTTGGTCTGACGGTCTAGGTGGTCAGTGCGTGTGTGGGTCTGACGGTCTTGGTGGTCAGTGGCTGTGTTGGTCTGACGGTCTAGGTGGTCAGTGCGTTTGTTGGTCTGACGGTCTAGGTGGTCAGTGCGTGTGTTGGTCTGACGGTCTTGGTGGTCAGTGCGTGTGTTGGTCTGACGGTCTAGGTGGTCAGTAGGTTTGTTGGTTTTAAGGTCTAAGTGGTCAGTGCGTGTGTGGGTGTGATGGTCTAGGTGGTCAGTGCGTGTGTTGGTCTGACGGTCTAGATGGTCAGTGCCTGTGTTGGTCTGACGGTCTTGGTGGTCAGTGCGTGTGTTGGTCTGACGGTCTAGGTGGTCAGTGCGTTTGTTGGTCTGACGGTCAAGGTGGTCAGTGCCTGTGTTGGTCTGACGGTCTAGGTGGTCGGTGCATGTGTTGGTCTGAGGGTCTTGGTGGTGAGTGTTTGTGTAGGTCTTACAGTTTAGGTGGTCAGTGCGTGTATATGGTCAGGTTTGATGACCCAGGTGGTCAGTGCCTGTGTTGGTCTGAGCACACAAATGGCCAGTGCCTGTGTTGGTCAGAGAATACAAACCGTCAGTGCCTTTGTTGGTTATAGCATACAAATGGCCAGTGTCTGTGTTGGTCTTAGCATACAAATCATCAGTGCATTTATATGTTTGATGACCCAGGTGGTCAATGCCTGTGTTGGTCTGAGCATACAAATGGTCAGTGCCTGTGTTGGTCAGAGCATACAAATGGTAAGTGCCAGTGTTAGTCAGACCACAAAAATGGTCAGTGCTTGTGTTGGTCTGAACAACAAATGGTAAGTGCCTGTGTTGGTCAGAGCTTACTAATGGTTAGTGCCTTTGTTGGTCTTTAGCAAAAAAAAAAAATGGTCATTGACTATGTTGGTCAGAGCATACAAATGATCAGTGCCTGTATAGGTTTGATGATACAGGTTGTCAGTGCCTGTGTTGGTCAGAGCATACAATTGGTCCGTGTCTATGTTTGTCAGAGCATGCAAATGGTCTGTGCCTGTGTTGGTCAGAGCATACATATGGTAGGTGCCAGTGTAGGTCAGACTATACAAATGGTCAGTGCCTGTGTTGGTCTGAGCTTACAAATGGTAAGTGCCTGTGTTGGTCAGAGCTTAGTAATGGTCAGTGCCTATATTTGTCTGATCATACAAATTGTCAGTGCCTGTATTGGTCAGAGCATACAAATGGCAAGTGTCTGTGTAGCTTTGATGATCCAGGTGGTCAGTGCATGTGTTTGTCTGAGCTTACAAATGGTCAGTTCCTGTGTCGGTCTGAGCATACAAATGATCAGTGTCCGTATAGGTTTTGATGATCCAGGTGGTCAGTGCCTGTGTTGGTCTGAGCATACAAATGGCCAGTGCCTGTGTTGGTCAGAGCGTTCAAATGGTCAGTGCTTATGTTGGTCTGAGCATACAAATGATCAGTGCCTGTATAGATTTGATGATACAGGTGGTCAGTGCCTGTGTTGGTCAGAGCATACACTTGGTCAGTGCCTGTGTTTGTCTGAGCTTACAAATGGTCAGTTGCTGTGTTTGTCTTGAGCATACAAATGATCAGTGCCTGTATAGATTTGATGTTACAGGTGGTCAGTGCCTGTGTTTGTCTGAGCTTACAAACGGTCAGTGGCTGTGTTTGTCTTGAGCATACAAATGATCAGTGCCTGTATAGATTTGATGTTACAGGTGGTCAGTGCCTGTGTTTGTCTGAGCTTATAAACGGTCAGTGGCTGTGTTTGTCTTGAGCATACAAATGATCAGTGCCTGTATAGATTTGATGTTACAGGTGGTCAGTGCCTGTGTTGGTCAGAGCATATACTTGGTCAGTGCCTGTGTAGGTTTGAGAATGCAGGTGTGCAATGTCTGTGTTGGTGAGAGGGTCGAAATGGAAAGTGCATGTGTAGGTCTAAGGTTCAAGTGAGTCAGTGCCTGTGTAGTCTGCGGGTCCAGGCGGTCAGTGTTCCTGTGTAGTCTGCGGGTCCAGGCGGTCAGTGCCTGTGTAGGTCTAAGATTCCAGTGAGGCAAAGCCTGTGTAGGTCACGGGTGCCAGGGGATCAGTGTCAGTGTAGGTCTGGGGTCCTGGGAGTCAGTGTCTGTGTAGGTCATGGGGTCCAGAGGGTCAGTTTCTGTGAAGGTCTTGGGGTCCAGGGGGTCAGTGTCTGTGTGGAGATGGGGATCCAGGGAATCAGTGTCTGTGTAGGTCTGGGGGTCCAGGGGGTCAGTGTCTGTGTAGACGTGGGGATCCAGGGGATCAGTGTCTGTGTAGGTTTAGGGGTCCAGGGGGTCAGTGTCTGTGTGGAGATGGGGATCCAGGGGATCAGTGTCTGTGTAGGTCTGGGGGTCCAGGGGGTCAGTGTCTGTGTAGACGTGGGGATCCAGGGGGTCAGTGTCTGTGTAGGTCTAGGGGTCCAGGGGGTCAGTGTCTGTGTAGGTCTGGGGGTCCAGGGTGTCAGTGTCTGTGTAGACGTCGGGATCCAAGGGGTCAGTGTCTGTGTAGGTCTGGGGGTCCAGGGGGTCAGTGTCTGTGTAGACGTGGGGATCCAGGGGGTCAGTGTCTGTGTAGGTCTGGGGGTCCAGGGGGTCAGTGTCTGTGTAGGTCTTGGGGTCCAGGGGGTCAGTGTCTGTGTAGACGTGGGGATCCAAGGGGTCAGTGTCTGTGTAGGTCTGGGGATCCAGGGGGTCAGTGTCTGTGTAGGTCTGGGGATCCAGGAGGTCAGTGTCTGTGTATGTCTTGGGGTCCAGGAGGTCAGTGTCTGTGTAGGTCTTGGGGTCCAGGAGGTCAGTGTCTGTGTAGGTCTAAGGGTCCAGGAGGTCAGTGTCTGTGTAGGTCTTGGGGTCCAGGAGGTCAGTGTCTGTGTAGCTCTTGGGGTCCAGGAGGTCAGGGTCTGTGTAGGTCAGGGGATCCAGGGGGTCAGTGTCTTATTATAGGTAACAAAACAAGAGGGTGGACTCAGTACACAGTACAACAAAAGAAATCTCTTGGTACTTATGACGTGAGAGCATGGTTTATAAATTGAACCACGAACACCAGACAGCACTCGACAGTCTTTCATGGACAGTCGAAACCTTCTCCTACTTGAATTAAACATATCTCTCACAACACTGAAACTCCATAGAAAAATTAACTTAGACGTGCTGGGCAGCCCCGGGGGTCTGACTTATTGCCTGCTGGAGTCCCATGAGCTGCTAAATCGTTATTTGTCCCGCTAACGTGTCAATATCTAAACCTGGGTCAGACCCCTCCATCGCAGGAATGCATCAAGGCTAATTTGACTCTAAGAACTCTTAACGGTGAGTGAAGTGGGGGCGCGGTACCTGCGTGTAAACCGACTCCATCAAAGTAAACAGTTGTTAAGGAACCGCACCATCAATCAGCAAAGGCAATCGGCGCTGTTAACCAGTCATATATCACAAACAGGTGACAGAACCAACATTACGTGATCGCCTGATCCACCTGAGACTAATCTTTTTACCACTGTTTATTGGTACATTAATGCACTGATTACTTAAGTAACGTCCTAGACAAAAGATGTGATGTTGGACCGGTGGTGAATTACTGGAGACATATGGCCCTGGTTGAAATACCTAACCCCCTACATTTAATAAGGAAGGTTTGCTCTGATTTCATGACTAAATTAACATTTTAATAATGTTCCAATGCTTAAACTCTTTCAGTTTCAATAAAATAAATCCTACAACTTCTTTATTAGGATTAGATCCAATAATCCAAGTGCACTTTCTTCTTGAATGGTATATGTATATACCTTGTTCTATTATTTTCATTAACATTTCTATAGTATTTATATAATCTTAAGGAAAATAGAACTAAATAATAAACACCCAGTAGGAAGACGCTAATTTTGATAAGGCTTAATTTAAATATGTCGTTATTAAACCTGAAATTTACGCAAAAAGCTTAATTATTATCACTTGTTTATCTTTCTCTCGATTCGATAACCTACTGAAAGACAGTAACCACTAAAGGTTATTTGTGTTCTCATAACACTTTCTTAATGATCAGGATACGCATTCGTCCGCTCTGGAGTGCTCGTGCCGCAATAATCGCCTCTCTGCAGATCGACTGACGATTTTTCTTTATATATTTATAAAAGGACACACGGAGAGACAGGGGTGCACACCACCTCTGCGCATAATTCCATCTTTGATTTTCTATTCTAGTCTTTATCTTTTCTTTTACATATACCGGTATCTCCTTTCCATTGTAGCTGTTTAGTGTCCTGTCGTCCTGTCACTTTAAAATGAAGTATTTTGTTTTTTTATCTATTGTCTAATTAGCTAATTGACGTACCCGAGAGTAAATCTTGTCACTTGTCTCTTATTTCAGGTAAAACAAAAACTGACCCTATGTATAAGTGTCACTTAATGTTCACCAGACACGTGTAAGGTGTCTGCGGGAAGCACCAGCCTCCCAGTGCTGTGACGTTGATGTACGCCGACAACACACCTCGGCTATCACTGCCTCGCGTACCTGTTGCCAGGTGGGAGGCGGCTGTAGCACCTGGCAAACACGCTCAGCCTTCTCAACAGGACATATGCAACAAGTTAACCGCATTACCTGCTGCATCAGCAGATGTAATCATGTCAGGGAGCGTCGGTTCACAGTCTTGTGTTGGGCTTTCCTGCGAGGTTTATATGTTGATAACGGGCAGGGCAAAGCCTAATAGTTAGAAGGCGTTGGGCTTTTCTGCAAGTATGAAGTTGTTTGGCCAGAAACCCGGCCCGCTCGGGGCCTAAGACAAAACATAATGGTATCTCGGTAGGACCTCGGAGAAAAAAAAGGTTAATCTAGGTTAATCTTATTATATAGCACCTGAAACCAAGAATACATAAATATAATTTATCCTTCTTTACGTCTAGCGCAAGGTTACTTCATCCTCGTTCACGAGCACAAACCTCCCACAGACCATGGAAAGTCGATAACTGAAAACTTATAAATGTGACACCTGCACGTTTACAGGTGGACAAGGTAACTCTGAAAAAGGACAGACAACAAGGTGTGCTGGCACACCTGTTAAGTATTTATAGAGAATTAAAACAGTTGTAGCAACAGTCCTATTATGGCGATTAAGGTATTGCTTAAGGTGATTCTTCTAATATTTTACGGCGGCAAAACTAGACGAAGGAGTATATTCATCAGTGGTTGAATTAAATAACAATTAAAGAAGCGTTCTATTCTTAACCAAACCTTTGTTTAATAAGTTATATATGTGCCTGTATGTGTGCTCATGAAACGATTTCATAAGTCTGAATACAAAATTATTTCCTTAAAATCAGAAGAGACATGGAAATGAAAAATTCATGAAAGCCCAGATTACATATTAAACGGCATCAATAAAACTTGGCTGTTATAGGTCGTGTTGTTTTTTATAAGGCCAATAAAGGTAACCTTTATTCCAAAGGCCATGATATGGGCGACTCAGCCATAATAATTTCTCATTTGTAACATAAAGGTTTCATGAACCATCTTTCAGTCGTTGGGAGCGGGTCAAATGGCCCCTTAGCGGAACCATGCTCGTAACTAGAAGTCTTCTTGTGGTTCCGTTTGTTCCGGAAAGATGGGGGGGGGGGGCGAGACTACTGTCCAGTCGTCGCCTGTGCACGCATAAAACCGCCGGCGTACATTAGTATCTTATTGACGACATAACTAGGAAATAGATCTCACTTCGACTGTACATCATGGAGCGATGCGCCTAGGGGAACTCTAATCTTGTCACAACAAATTATGGCGATCCCTGGGCTGCCCGCAAAGCACTATGGGAAAATTACCGTACAGTTATCGTGAAATGACAGGCATCCACTGTCGTACAAACGTGATGTCCCCGAAATTATTGTTATATTACAAACCGTATACGTTCCGCTTTTAGTCAGCCACTGGTCAATATGGATTGGTGGCGGAGGAGTTCAGGACCACTGTATTTTTTTGTTTTTATTTCAATGAATAGGTCCATTGCCTGTAGGTGACAATTTCTGTTGAATGAGGATGAACTTTAACATTCGATAGGAATAATATATACAGTATGATAAACCGTGAATCCTTGAAATTACGACGACCAATGGGACAATGATGAAGTGGTTGCATTTTCTAGGTGGTCGTCTAAGTGAGGTCAGATATTATGAGTAAAAAATTATTTGGGACCGTCAAAAAGTGGTCGTTATTTTGAGTTGGTCGTTGGGCGAGGTCTTTTTATGTCCTCGTGATTTAAGGTTTTATATGCGCGGGGCTTAACATTAGAACGAGTCTCTGAGGTTCTATTTAGATTTCTTTTTTGCCATATAGACAACGTCACGGTTCGAACCTAGGACAGTCTGCTATTATCAATGTCATTAATTCTCATGTGTATATATCATTTACATCGCATACAGAGAACACGGGGCGCGAAGAACGGCTGTAACAACGGAACTGAACGTGAACAGCTTTAACGCATACAGTATATGGCAACATGGCCTCTTTGAAAAAAAAAAAAGAAAAAGAGGGAGAGAAAAAAAAGCTTAAACGAGGATGAGAGAAGAAAAATTATGATTAGGCACGGATCAATTCAAGCTGCCGTATCAGCTTAAAATAACAAGTATAGTGTGATATGGATAGGTGTCATGAAATATTCATGCGAGGCCAAATAATTTCCTGCTGCCGCCACAGACCTTACATCAATAGCCGCGTGTACATGATACCTGTAGTGCGTTATAAGTCTCTTCGTGGCTTTTTACGTCGGATAAAGGATCAATACGGGAGAGATGGGAGCATCTTTTGATAGCGAGGGCTCTTATGATTATTATACTGTCACTACTGATGTTCTCGACCGCCTGAAGCAACATTGGAAGAAAACTTAATAACTTGGCTTCAGTGCTATTAAGCTGATGTCTGCGTGTGAGTCCTTTGCATTTTTGCACTCTGTTGATTTCATTCGCGTTGCTTTTCTTTCAGGTAAGCATAGCGAGAAAAATAAATATATTAATATATAATCAGATATAAAAGATATATGATCACCTTTAAACTATATAATTGCTGTAGATTGTATTCTTTATATACTAAGTACTGCTCATATATGGCCGTATAACCATACACTTGAGGTTTTTTTATACAAAGTATGAAAAGGTCATTTAAAATAATTCGGGATATACTTTATGCCACAAGGATACAGATGAGAAGAATTTTTTGTTTTCAACATTAAAGGGGCCCAATCACCTATCTGGCCTCTACAAACAAAAGGTAATCCCTTGGAGGCTTTTATAAAATTGGCCATCAAAAGTGGATATCACCGCACACAGGCTATTTGTTTTGTTTTTTATCAACGTGTTTATAATATGTGGGTGACCGCCTAAATAATCGAAACGAATTCAACAAGGGCATCTAGCAGAAAGTCAGATAAGCCAGAGCTTTGCAAACGGAATTTTGGAACAAGGAACCTTTCTGCCTCCGCATACATACAACCTACCACCTTAGGTAACATGTTGTTCCTGTTTGTCAACATTGCTGTGTTTACAACCATGTTATTGATTAACAAGTTCTTAAATCCTCCACGGAGGCCTTAGAAGAATTTTTCATAACCTGAATTTCCCTTAGATCATTAATATATACACAGAGGAAGGCAGACATCACATAAATTCTTTTTAAAAAGATAAATGAATGGGCACCTTTAATTCTTTCTGACACTGCTGGCTGTCACGTGGCACGCAACACTCCCGTACATCTTGCAGCAGACTTAATGGGGACTGCGGTGTGATTTACAGGAATGTAATCCTAGCATTCATGGTTAATTTACTGTAAGAGCGGGAAGAACCCTCATTTGTTGCTCTGAATCACGTGGTACCAGATCGGGACGCCATAGTGATCAGTTCATTGATATTCATTTGCCATAGCTTTCGGGATGCGCGCGGACTTCAGGAGAGTGCATAAACAAAGAGTATCATTTTGGGTAGTCTAAGCGACTGGCCCTACTCACAAAAGCTGCCTAAGCAGGAGTTATTCAAAAACAGAATATGTATGCTGGCAGCAAATCGATTCCTAATAGGTCCTTAGTATAGTGTTAAACGTTGGCGGAAGCACCTATACATGTTGTCCATATACAATATTTTCCCTTTCTGTTACAATCATCCCTTTTTACCTTCGCCAGTAAGGTATGCTTTCATCCCCGTTCGTGTGTGTGTTTACGTGTTTGTTCGCAACATAATTCACGCCATCATGGACAGATTTTCATGAAAATTTCAGGGTATTTCGGGAGGTTGCATTTCTTTGAATGCAGATTTCTAGTTTGAAGATCTGCCTATCTTTACCGTCATACCAACAGATGTAGCAAGCTACAAGCATTTTGTTTCACCAATTATGCAGTGAGTTTATAATACGCGAGAAATAATTCAGTCAAGAATTATGAATGTAATGAAATGATTAGAAAACGAATTGCGTTTTTATAGTGTTTGCTATTTGTCATACGTAGACGTTTTATCTTCAGTTCAATAAAATATTTAATTATCTTCAGCGATGCAACCCCGCCACGTTAAAATTGTCTAAAACAGGGGATTTAAATATGTCCAGATTTCCAAAAGATTTTTCACAGAATATAAAAAAAAATTAATGTAAGTTTCGAAGTCCCTAGTCAAAACACAATAAAAGAAAACAGGAGCGTAATAGAGGTTTGGCTTTTTGGAAATAAAAAACATAGTTTTATAATTCAAATTATGCATGTTGTATTATTTATGTCTATGTATATGATAAAGAAATTTTGGACCATTATATTTATGTGCTGAGTTGACGCCATCGCAAACAAAAAAAAAACTGCAAGAGCGTTGTATATGATAAGAAGCAAATGAAAACACCTTAAAGGTGTTAAAGCTAAACGTAAGCCCGGCTTAAATCTGCTTGCCTTTAGGTTGAAGTGAAATCATAATTGATGCATTAGGGGGTCTTTGTGCGTGCAAAATCGGCCAATTATCTGTTGGCAGTACCTACTAATAGAAGAGATGTACGCACACCGCTTGCAGATGGCTTCAGTTTCCCCGAGTCATTTGTTCCTGCGGGTATTTCCCGTAACAGATGGGGGCACTGCCTTGTATACAAATCCAAAGCCTGAACAAACCAGCCAACCGCCGTGGCACAATAGGCCATCGATAAGTGGGGGTACCTCATAAGAGGCATCAGAAAACAACATGAAAAGTCCAGACAAAAATAATATACTTTCTTTTCACTTTCAAATATACCGTTGCTTTGTTTGGGTAGGAAGATATATGACGAACTCGACCTAGGAAACGGCTTACCATAAATCAAGGCGCCTGTGTTTTTGGCCGTATACAAATAGTAAGGATTAATTCTATACGTCTTTCATTGATTCTTAGAAGAAGAACCAAAGAAGAATTGGTTCGATTTCTGCAGCTCATGTTAATTTTTCCTGAATACAAAAGAATACATTTTTTCATCTAGCGACCTTGTATTGTTTTGCAAAATGTTTATCCTTGGGAATTCTATACATGATGTTGCAGCCATTGTTTTCACTTCCCAGTAAGCCTTGATACTTTGTTAAACCAGGTTTCATGTTCCTTTATTGAAACTCAGATTAAGAGAAAATTAAAGGCAATCAAACTTAATTGGATAAATTGCAAATATATTTACAGTCTGAAGGTAAAGATGATGTTACTTTTTATATTATTTATTTCTAGGTCGAGTGCGAAGTGTGGAAGAGACTATGTAAGGTAAATTATGAAGCAGCGTCAAACCTGGGGAAAAATTTGATCAATAAGACAGCTTAGGAGACCGAAATTAAAATAACCCTGGATATCTGTCACTGGAAATCTACATTTGTTACACATCTAATAAATATCCGTGAATATATATACGTTTCACATATTTTCAGCGATGTACGGAAATTTGTATATATATACCTACAACCGTGATATTCTTTCTTATACTAAACTCCAGCCTATGAATACTCCTTGGTATTAAATAAAATGTTTAATTTTCCTTTCTACTTAAAGGGTCCTATTCATATATACCAGGTATATTCAATAAACATGAAATATAGTATATTCTCGTAAAGCTCCTGTGGTATTTGCCATTATTTCGGTCTGAAACCGTTTATATACTCCTGTACACCAGTGGTAATAAGCTCGCACCGGGCGCGATCAATGGGACAAAACAAAGCACGTGGTTGCTAAACCGGGCAACTTAGCAATCAAGATTTTTCAAGCTTTAAACCTTTGTTTCTTCTGTGTTTCTTCTTTCTTCTCCTTGGGTTGACACTAACGCATGCGCAAGATCAGACCTCATGTCCCGCACTCTTGTTATGGTAAACCGAAACACGTAAACTGTGTTTACTCACACACAGATCCATAACAGCGTATAAAACAGGTAAATTGGAGATGGTGTGTCCGTGTGCTGGAATAGTATTCTGGGAAACTTTGGTATTCAGCCAAAATGAACTAATAGCGTGAGATAAAACACATTATCACTAAGCATTATCACTGAGCACAGGAAATGTTTGCATTGGTAGTAGTTCTGAATGTAAGAAACTAGTAGTTCGGGGCTGTCGTCCCTTCAGGGAAAGTCTGTCCCTCTCCAGACCAACTGCGAAGTACCACACGAGGGCATCCTTTTCATTCGGGTTTACGTGAATGGATATAGGTAATCGGTGGGAGGCGAATGTAGCACAGGTTACTTCAGCTGCCAGTAATGGGTGCGTTGAGCAAAGCAACGAGAGTTATCAGGCAAAGTACGATGTAAAAGTACAGAATGAAATTTTTCATCTCGGGTGATATCAGACAATAAAATCTTCACCTGTACAACTTAAATAGATTGTACAAAAAGAAATGATTAAATGTTAGTTTATGATTAATTGTTTGACAACCCCTGAAACTTCTTCTTTGGTTACCAAGAATGTAATTTTATTTAAGAAATCCAAGTATGTTTCATGTGTAACATTTAAAATATTTTTATGATAAAATTTAACATATGACAGGAAAACCGCGTCTAAAGTGAAATGATATAACACGTGCTTTGATATATATTTAAATTATTTATTTTAAATGACATTGACAAAACTCACGATTAAGGCTATAAATGTCAGAGTACATCTCTGATCGGTTTTTAACCTTGGACCCACAGATAAAAATTCAAATTACTTTTGCCGAACTTAAGTTCTGAATAAATGTTTTATGTACACCCTAGGAAATCGATCCATTTATTCATGGTTCATCGAGTTGAAATTGCAACGCAGCAACAGTAATTTGTGACAACAGCGTCTAAGAAATTTATTTGAGACATATTTTCTGTATTTATTCATATGTATATTCTATTTTCCATTTTCCAACAATAAAATAACAAAAAAAAAAAACTAAAAAATAATTAAATGTCAGTAAGTCGATTTAGTAGCGATAGTCGATAGCGTAGTCACGGTGTAGACAATGCAAACTATGCGCAATATTAGTAAATTTTCATGGAAAATATATAACCGATATGCATATGTCCCTTCAACGCCAGGCCTGCATGTGTAGCCAGTGCCGTCTGTAGGCAATTATCCTGACCTGCAAAGTAAAATTTGCTTTAAAATACATGGCAACAGTACAAGATAAATGAGCGTGACTTTCCTGACACAAGTAGTGATTAACCATATATCTCCAGCAAAGTTTGTCTAAGTCATTATGGAGAGACTTTACCAGACATAAGCCTCGAACAATAAACCAAATCACGCCCTGTTAGTCTCCGTGTCACAGCCGTTCAGCACGCACTCCGCAGTCAATCTATACCGCACCAAACACTCCCTGGTCACGTGATCGTTATATTGGACGACACCCAGTTTTACTGGGGCCACTCTCTCACTTTGCCGACATGTCCACAGCGGAAATTGCATATTTTGAGTTTGGAATGCCTCTTTCTATACATCCAGCACACGTCATGTGTCTTTTTAAATTCCCCCATCTCGAGGTAGCCGTCCAGTTAAGTCACACCTACCATTCCATATCATCGCTCCATCGATTTTGGCGGGGTCCTTTCTGTAGGGAGTCTGTGCCAGACGGCCTGAGAGATGGATGCAATATGTATGAGAACACATAGATATCATCCATATACATATAATTATAGATGGATTTAATAAACGAACATTCAGTTCAATCGACAGATTGACAGACAGACCGACGGGCAAACAGACAGATAGATGGACAGATAGACAGCCTGACATACAGACTAACATATGGGAAGAGGTAGGACGAGATAGAGAGACTGAGGATATATAGAGAGACAGACCGACAGAGCAAAACACACACACACACACACACACACACAGAGAGAGAGAGAGAGAGAGAGAGAGAGAGAGAGAGAGAGAGAGAGAGAGAGAAATGAGATCAATAGATAGATCGATCGATAGCTAGATATATAGAGGGAGAGATAGAATTGAACATAGGGATGATGAAGATTAAAAAGATACATGACATACTCTCATACTGTTTCTAAAGTCGAAGAAAACTATATTTATTGGTCAGATAACATTGATCATTCATTATTACGCAATTTTGGCAAGAAGCATGCTCAGAGGAAGCTATAAATATATAAAATGAAATTCTATCAGCAGGAACGATGTACATACATATATATTGGGACATATATTTCCCAAGAACTTTAGTTCTGAGAGTCAATCACCTTTCTCAAGGCTCGTCTGGGTTTATTCCCGTATAGATCTCGGCTGGAGAGCGTCCCTGACCTTTTGCATCTTTATGGTAAGTTCCTCGAGTCAGTATGTCAGGAGTGAGAGTCGGGAAACTTTAATGGTTCCCCGGTGTGATCGCACCTTCCTCCGACGTTAAAGCTCGCCCTGGTTTCTTCCTGGTGCTGTAAGTAGCAGGAATTAAGCTACGATCTCTAAATGCGCGGTGCTTGTTTATACACCACTCAAAGATTAGCCTGGCTGCAAGACACTTAGAAGGGGCGCTTAAGAGGCCCAAGGTGAGCTCGAACCTTTTAGATCAACGCACTGTAGCACAGGTCCGTTTCTAGGTTCTTTACCAGATAATTTATTGTTGCCTGCTCTGAAAGTAGAGCAGCCACAAAGTGTGTTGGTCGTTGAACTGGGTCTTCATGTAGTGCATTCTCGAAGTATGTCGCATGATTAACGTATGCTCTGAAAGTAGAGCAGCCACAAAGTTTTTGGTCGTTGAACTGGGTCTTCATGTAGTGCATTCTCGAAGTATGTCGCATGATTAACGTATGCTCTGAAAGTAGAGCAGCCACAAAGTGTGTTGGTCGTTGAACTGGGTCTTCATGTAGTGCATTCTCGAAGTATGTCGCATGATTAACGTATGCTCTGAAAGTAGAGCAGCCACAAAGTGTGTTGGTCGTTGAACTGGGTCTTCATGTAGTGCATTCTCGAAGTATGTCGCATGATTAACGCATGCTCTGAAAGTAGAGCAGCCACAAAGTGTGTTGGTCGTTGAACTGGGTCTTCATGTAGTGCATTCTCGAAGTATGTTGCATGATTAACGTATGCTCTGAAAATAGAGCAGCCACAAAGTGTGTTGGTCGTTGAACTGGGTCTTCATGTAGTGCATTCTCGAAGTATGTCGCATGATTAACGTATGCTCTGAAAGTAGAGCAGCCACAAAGTGTGTTGGTCGTTGAACTGGGTCTTCATGTAGTGCATTCTGGAAGTATGTCGCATGATTAACGTATGCTCTGAAAGTAGAGCAGCCACAAAGTGTGTTGGTCGTTGAACTGGGTCTTCATGTTGTGCATTCTCGAAGTATGTCGCATGATTAACGTATGCTCTGAAAGTAGAGCAGCCACAAAGTGTGTTGGTCGTTGAACTGGGTCTTCATGTGGTGCATTCTCGAAGTATGTCGCATGATAAACGTATGCTCTGAAAGAAGAGCAGCCACAAAGTGTGTTGGTCGTTGAACTGGGTCTTCATGTAGTGCATTCTCGAAGTATGTCGCATGATTAACGCATGCTCTGAAAGTAGAGCAGCCACAAAGTGTGTTGGTCGTTGAACTGGGTCTTCATGTAGTGCATTCTCGAAGTATGTTGCATGATTAACTTATGCTCTGAAAGTAGAGCAGCCACAAAGTGTGTTGGTCGTTGAACTGGGTCTTCATGTAGTGCATTCTCGAAGTATGTCGCATGATTAACGTATGCTCTGGAAGTAGAGCAGCCACAAAGTGTGTTGGTCGTTGAACTGGGTCTTCATGTAGTGCATTCTCGAAGTATGTTGCATGATTAACGTATGCTCTGAAAGTAGAGCAGCCACAAAGTGTGTTGGTCGTTGAACTGGGTCTTCATGTAGTGCATTCTCGAAGTATGTTGCATGATTAACGTATGCTCTGAAAGTAGAGCAGCCACAAAGTGTGTTGGTCGTTGAACTGGGTCTTCATGTAGTGCATTCTCGAAGTATGTTGCATGATTAACGTATGCTCTGAAAGTAGAGCAGCCACAAAGTGTGTTGGTCGTTGAACTGGGTCTTCATGTAGTGCATTCTCGAAGTATGTCGCATGATTAACGTATGCTCTGAAAGTAGAGCAGCCACAAAGTGTGTTGGTCGTTGAACTGGGTCTTCATGTGGTGCATTCTCGAAGTATGTCGCATGATAAACGTATGCTCTGAAAGTAGAGCAGCCACAAAGTGTGTTGGTCGTTGAACTGGGTCTTCATGTAGTGCATTCTCGAAGTATGTCGCATGATTGACGCATGCTCTGAAAGTAGAGCAGCCACAAAGTATTCTATGTACGTTGACCAGTATATGTTTGTCGTGGAGGTATGCTCTATAAGCAGAGCTATCACGAAGAAGACTTTCGTTAAAGTATAATCTGAATAGAGCAATCGCAGAGCATTTTTTTTCATTAAAGTGTCATCTGTAATAGAGAAATTGCAGAATATCTTAAAAAAGTTTTTTTTGTAAGTTACAGCGCGCATGTCGGCTCTTCTTGTACGTAAAGCAACTACAGATTTTTCTTCAGTCGTCTTTACATTATCTGCATGAATACAGAACATTTTAGCATAGATCCCTGGTATGCTGTGAAAACTTTAATTGCTTCTATTCGTCGACGACTTTCTATATTCTGGAAGGCAAAAATTCCTGGTATCAATACTAACTGTGAAAGCATTAAAGAGAAGAATAGGTAGGTAGAAGTTATCGGTTTTAAAGCGTAATATTCACCCGAAAGTTTTGAAATTATCCCTCTTCAAAGTGTTCGGGGCAGGTGTAAATGTTTGTTTGAAAAAGAAATCTTTAGAAGAAGATCAAAGTTTGTTATGACTGTCTAAACCGGACAACAGACTTTCAATAAGCACGTACCTCACATTGATCAACTCAGAAATGTCTCCTTCAATACTCTCGTAAATATCCATATCCTTCTCAGATACACAGATACACGCGTACACTCAAACAAAAAAAAAAACATGCAGATATAGGGAAAAAAAGACAAAAGAACATCTTAAATTTATATTTGCAAGGTTGAATGTGTGTAACATGGAGGTTATGTTATGCTTCTATGCATTAGGGGTTCCACAAAAGTGTTTTCATATGCGGGATTCTGTCGAAGCGCGTATGCCGCTTCAACCACACGTTAAACTGCTTGCGGCTTCAAGGTTATTGGGATTAATAATCCCATACTCAGACATTCCCATATACCCAAAAATATGTTAAAATTTATCTGAGTTAATAATCTTATACTCAGACGACACCAGAGACACGTTTTCCGAGTTTATAATATCATACTTAAACAATGAAAGTGATCTAAGTTTATGACCCCATATTAAGAGTAAGACTTTCAAGTTATTGGAACTAATAAAACCACAAGAAAACAAAAACAAACAAATTAGTTATCACATTTTAATGATATCATGGATATATAGTATACCCATACTCAGACAATAACTCAAAAGGTATCACAGTAATCAATCTTACACCCAGGCGTTTGCAAGACAACTCCGGTGGCCGGGAGTTCATGGGGACTGACGATTTGATTCCACAGGTAATACGGGAGATGCATACGGCAGCAGATATCACTTATAAGTACACGCCGTCCATGTTTAATCTGGCATGTGATTATTCCTGTATGTCCCCAGGCTGCCTTCTATACGTCTGTTAGCTGACCCCAGGGCGGTTTCTGCGTCTATAGTATTTAGGTCAGACGGGATTCTGGTCGATAGTTGCCACATCTCATAAATGAGCAAGATTTCGAATTTTACTTTTGTTTGAATAAAAACAGATCCTCTATCCGTATTGCCTGCTAATATCCGTATTCCCTCAGATGATATTGCATTTATTTGACCTTAAATAATATTTGAATAGAAAATATGATTTTGATTGGATTAGCCCTGTAAAATCTTAGTATTTTACTTTTGAAATTTGCTGATCAGATGTCAGTCAGCAAATCTGTTGTAGTATATCTTTGTCCGGCATCCTTCCGCCCGTCGGAAACTCCAATAATAGAGAAAAGTATAATTATCATAAGTGTTTTAATTAGTATTTTGTTTTAAAATAATTTATTTCATCATCATTGTCATCAACTGCTTCTTTATCATCATCATCGTCTTCTTCTTCCTCCTCTTATTATTATTATTATTTTTTTTTTATAATTATTACTATTATTATCATCATCACCACCATCATCTCCATCATCAGTATTACAATTATAATCATTATTATTATCATTATTTTTATTATTATAATAATTATTATTATATTTCAATTTTGAATACGAATTTTCATGATTATTGTAATTTAACAATAATATGTACTAGGAAATAGGTACCCATGAACATGTGTGATACAGTGTATCGGCCTGGCCTGTATAAGCGGGGGCCAGCTTCCTAGATCTCGTGCACCGGTTTGACCTCTGAAACCGATTTCATCTGGGGTCCCGCCAGGAGCAGAATAGATTGTCATGACGTCAGAGTCTACATGCCGACATGACTAGGTCGTTAAAATCAGACATAGACCCAGGTTACATGCATGTTAACTGCGGCCAGCTTTGTACCGCTGTCTCGTAACTGGACTCCCGGTGGTAAACAACACCAGCTATACAGAGGCCCTCTCTGTATCTTTACACGATACTCTAACATGCTCCAACGAACATAACATCGCTCATGCCGGACAATTAAACGGAAATAGGCATCTATGTTACCTATCTATGTTACCCAAAGTGACGTGTGTGTATGAATATATATATATATATATATATATATATATATATATATATATATATATATATATAGTAAGTATATATACATATACTTAATGTATATATGATATATGTATACTAAGTATATATACATATACTTAATATATTATATCATATTATATTTATATATAAATGTATATAAATATATATAAATATATATAAATATATATATATATATATATATATATATATATATATATATATATATATATATATATATATGTATTACTTTGCTGCATGAACTGGCATATTTACATAATGAATATCAATATAATCAGTATAGAATGTAATAATGAACACCATCGAATTAAAACTGTTTATAGTTTAGATTAGTAAGCTAGCTCATTACGTTTATATCGAGAGACGATTTTATTAACAATTAATAGAGCATGCTATATATAACTTGGATGGCTGATCCAAGGGTTAAAACAAAAGATTGAAAAAAAACTTATTAACAACATTTAAAAAAATAAGAGTAAATATTATCTGTAACATGTTACATATATCAAAATGACGTTTATTAAATTTTAAAAATATATTAGACATTTCGGCGGTTGCCTGGTATCATATATAAATATATCTCAAATAATATGTATGCAGTGCCTAGAGTTTTATTCAGAAGCATCTTTGGTATAAATGTTACATAAAAATCCGTTTTCCTTTTCATCTGTAGGGTATAATCCTGGTTTTACATTTTACTAGTGTGACAAGTTATATGAATAAAGAACAATTTAACTTCATTATTTAAAGCCCGCGTTGCTCTGTGTGTCCTGGCGTTCCTGTAAACATAGGAGAATTGCTTCCATTATGTGAGCATAAACTCTCACCTATGACACTATTTTGTTTGGTAATTATGCTTTTTACACTACATGTCGCCCTCAGAAAGCAACCAAGGCAGCCATATATTATTTCTAGTTTTAATGTCTTGATCTTTCTTTCATAATATTTGCAGTAAATTCTCATTCAATGCGTTTTTCTTTGGAAATTAAAACTATTTATGCTGTTATGTGCAGCAATATACCAAAGATATCAGCTGACCAAAGCTCATATGCATCATGTATTTCCGATAAATCTTTGTTTAGTGGAGCATTAGCACTGAAATGACATTTAACAGCCTCTTAAAATAAACGTTACAGCTGGATCCGCCTGGGATGGCTTAAAAACAATAACGGTGTAGGTTTTTACCTTATTCTTGGAATTTTATGTCGTGTGACAATTCTTTTCCATTAAGAAAATAAATACAAACAAAAACAAACAAATTTAGAAACCAAAGTGTTTCTTATGTGTAAGGAAAAAATCTTCAGATAAGAAAAATGGTGAGGTCCATTTTCTTACCTTTGTTTTTCCCTTCAGGCAGGATATCAGGATAGTTTAGGGAAGTTTAAAAATCTTTAAGCGTCTGGAAATTGTCACATCAAGAAAGCAGTAGTTACTTTTCTAAAGAGCAAATGCGTGTGATTTCTCTTTCACGAGGAATGGTTCTATAAACTGAACGTTCTTCTTTGTCATTCTCCTTCAGTATTCATAAGATCTGTCAGCACTAACAGATCGCTGCGATTTTTTTCACGGGTCTAAAAAAGGTTTAATGTTTTATTTAATTTCCTCGAGTGTGTGAAGGAAGGAAACGAAAGAACACATACTAGACAATCGCCTTGCACCTTCCTCTCTGTTTGTCTAAGTGTTTCTCTCTCTTGTTTTCTCTCTCTCTCTCCGTCCTTTCCTGTCTTTCTGACTCTTTCGCTCTGCACATGTCTGTCTACCTGTCTGTCTATCCATCTGTCTCGCCCAGTGCCTATCACTTTCTGTCCTTCTCTCTCTGTCTCTCTTTATATGCGTCTCTCCTTTTTTCTACGTCTTCTCTACGTCTCTCTCTCTCTCTCTATCTCTCTCTCTCTCTCTCTGATTCTGTCTCTATGTCTGTCTATTTGTCACTCTCTCTGTCTATTACTGTCTGTCTTTCTCTCTCTGTCTCTGCCTATTTGTATGTGTAGCTCTGTCTTTTTTTTCTCTTCTTCTTTCTCTGCCTTTCTCTCACTCTGTCTCTCTGCGTCGCTGTTTCTTTCTGTCTATCTGCCTCTCTCTGTCCGTTACTTTCTACCCTGCTTTCTATATGTCTTTGAAAATTTGAAGAGACGACGCTTACAAATGATGACAACAGAATTATCGATATCTTTCCGCTTCAGATCCTATTCAAAATGCTTGCTTAAACATATCCAATTATTATTAAACGTATTTAAGATTAGATCTTTACTTGTCAGCGATTCTTCATCATTATCATGAATGTCTACAATCTATAGCAGTTTTTCCTGTTGCGATTTGATTGCCCATTTATACCGGCATTTGCTGATTCGCAACCTTTGTACTTGGTTTATCTCTCTGGATATTGATCACTGGCTTAATGGATCATACATGGCCAAATGTTTGACATTTTATCACTAATGTGCTTGGTTGATACGAGGAACAGACCATACCTGCCGTCAGGTCACATCCATAATGATTCCAGCTGAGAAAGAACACGCGCGGCGTCGTTACTGATTAATATCTAATTGCTCCTCCATATAATTTAATAGTTTTCTAACAGTAAGCCGGCGTTATCGCTTGCCTTGTGGACGGTGACGGGATCTCTGTGTTCTTCCATGAGGAATGATGCTTTTATTCCCTTTTCATCGGGTTTCCGCAAAAATGGCCTAAGCGGGTTTTTTTTGTATGAAATGATTAATGGCTCAGATAACTGCGTCGTGTGGAGCGTATGTATTGTTTCATAAAACCAGTCTGATCGCCTTTGATGAGGTAATCATACCAGCTGGTCTAGGGAGTAAAGCGAAACTACATCACTCATCGAGATCAGGGATATCCCATGCGCCCCGGCTTAGTTTCTTCCTCGATAGGTGTACTCAGGCGTAAGAAAGTAGTGCAGAACTTCCTTAGCCCTTTTTTTTTGCCAATCCTAGTCGGTGGCGCCGGTTTCTTGCTTACGAGCACTTTTCTGTGTTAATGGTCGCTTACATCATAGATGTATCATTCCATGTGCGCTACTGTTCAGATATGGCTTACCCGTCAAACATTTATACACGGAAATGTCAAAGTTTATATGAAAACTTTTGTATTTACTCCACCACAATATAGCGCATGATTTAACATAAAAATTATACGTGTTCACTTGGCTTCGTGTCAAGTTTTCCCTTGATACATTATGTCCACTTTCATATACGTTCCATTGTCCAGGACGGATATCTTTCACGAAACTCGTTTGATGATTGACTTTTCCGCTTCTTTTGAATATTTACCATATCATCTGTTGCCATGGAAACTGGAAAAATCATATTTTTAGTTCTTGCTGGACGATGGGTAATTCAAAACACAGCGTTTGCACAATTATCCCTTCGGTTTATTGCTTTTATGCCAGTCTCATCCATTTTAGCCAGCTCTTTTGCTTGCTGTTTCCGTCTGATCCCTCTCTCATAGTTGCTACTGCTTATACGCATCATGCAAACTACGGTCTGGCTGTCCGCGACGCCCCGCCCCAAAAGCCGGTGGTATTCTGAACCATATTTGCAAAGTTCCTGGTCGTATCTAATGTATTCATCAAATTTCATTTACTGATAACTTCGCGTGGATTGTGCTGAATAAGCTACCAGGACGCGGGTAACACATAAACTAGTGGGGGGGGGGGGGGAATTGGTTAATGTGCATCTGGACTATCAGCGATCACACTACAGGACATACTTAGAGGGAAAAATGGTTCTTAGGCACTTTTTTTAAATCAGTGGGGGCGGGCAATTTTTTTCTACGTTTTTCTGTTTGTTTTATCATATGATATAAAAATATCATATGATCAGGGAAAAGCATGATTATCACAGATTTTTTTGCTACACAAGTCAAAGTACTACAAAAAAAGGAAATCTGATCAAAACTGTATTAATGTATCTTCTTGAAAGATGGAAATCAAAATTGACGGTTAAAATTGACGCGGGCGGTGCCTGAGAACCATACCTTTTTTTTACCTTATCCATAGAGTCCATAGAGTTTGTTTTCTTATTTTTATAGTTATAGTTATATATATATATATATATATATATATATATATATATATATATATATATATATATATATATATATATAAACGTTATCCCTAAAATTGCGTGGCAGGAATGGAAGCAGACACTTGGCAGACACTGATTTCATCTGTACTGTGGTGTGCATGGAACTCTCTTGGGCGCCTCTGACGTCATTCCATCAAGGATTTTTTAGTCCGACGATCGACGGGCTTTGTTCTTTCAGTTTTATTTCCAAGGAGGCATGGATCTTTTCAGTTCGGTTTACACTGACAGGATATCACACCTTGGGAAATCTGAAATAACTGCACGGACCTTGTGGCTCGGCGTAGAGACAGAGAGAGCTCTTATCTAGTTTTGTTGATCAGTACGTGTATTAGATGCATTGACTGGGCTTTTTGCCAAAAACTCGCCGATGAAGTGAGAAGGAAGCTTCCGTGGGTTTTATCCAATCCTTGTTGACACTGATGATAGTTGCACCTTAATTACAACTTTAATATAACATTCTAAATTTAGAAGACAAAATTAAATGATACCTTGCAACATCGAGAGAGGGGATACACATTTAGTTTCACATAAAACCCTTTCCCTGTTAAAATTAATTTAATAAAGCAGATTTCACTGAGTAGGAATTTCCCTTTAGGTTTCTGCAAAAGACCTCGGATTACTTATTTCAGAATGAAATACTTGGAAGGTGCTATTTCCTTTTTTATAATGACACTTACTGTTATATAACTACTACTGAGATTACCCCTTTAATACTTATTTGCTCTTCGCCCCCTTAATGCTAGCCCTGCCTGGGCTTTAGTGTATTGATGTTTACTGCTAAAATGCTTCAAATGAAACGTGATCCCATGTACCGATAGACGCGACGTAACTCAGTTCTAGCTCTTATTACTAAAGCCCTGTAAAGTCCGTATGGTGAATCCCTGATATTTGCATATTAGGGCGTCGCAAGGCTCCTGACGAGTCCCTCGCATTTGCATATCCGGCCGTCTGGCCTAATGTGAATGGCATCGTTGCTATGAGGAGGCTAACAGCGTCCCATACGCAATAGACAGCTCAACCCGCTTGGTAATATTCGCATTGAAATCATGCATGTTTTTAGAAAGTCCATACATGGACCTTCGTGTCTTATGATATATCTCTGCTGTCAGCCAGTACATGAATAACAGTTTGACTGAGTTCGTCGCGTGTGGACCTGAATATCTCACGCTGATTGGCTGAGCTCGAGACACATTTTAAAACCGGCCTGCTGCGATAAGCAGTGGTCTGATAAACAGTCACACTGACTCACTGAGGTTGAGGGTTTTATATAGCGTTAAAAATATTGCCGTACTCAAATAGCCGAGGACCTAAACATATTAAGACTGATAAAATGGGAATATATATATATAGCGAGCTGGAAGCCCACAATAGGCGGTTACTGAATTAACCATGTTGGTTTTGAAAAAAAAAGATTCTGGGAAAGACCACTATAATTACTTCCTACGTCTCTGGGAAAGATCTTAGTTCAGCGAGGCGGTGATGTGTGGCGCTGACTGTCCGGTACGGCCCATGTTTACCAGTCGATGAAATAAGAGGGTCAGAGAATAGTAAGTAGTTATGTAAGTTGCCGCGTGGTAGCAGTACCGACACTAAGTGCGACACAGTGAGAGCCGTTTGATATCTTTGTCAGAGCCATTTCATTGACTGGGCCAGTCTACCTTAATGCATTACTTGTTGAATTTATTCTAGTCTCATAACATTAAAGAGATCCATGCATATTAGCTGAAGACCGCAAAATAGTGTGTCATATTTCTTAACATAATTTGAGATGATAAGTTTGCAGGTGAGTTATCCTTTGAATTCTTTTAAAGACAATGACAACTTACATGAAACAGCAAAAAAAAAAAAAAAAAAAAAAAAACAAGAATATTTATTTATTTATTAAGTGCTATTGAGTATGAATACATGGTTTATAATACAACGGAGCGTGCACATAGTTTGTTTTTATTGAAGAGGAGTTTCTGATTGCGAATTAGATTATTCCATTACGCAGGTATCTTCTTTCTAAGGGATGTAAAGGTGAACATTTCCATTCACACGTAACATAACACCATCCTTAGTCATGTACAAAGAGGGACAAAAGGTAACACGTTCTTATTGTTGATAAAATGAAATATGAACTACTGAGGATCGGATTGTTGATTATACAAATGAGGGAATCAAACTCCCCGGATGTAGCAGGTGTAGCGTCTGTAAAGGTCTTTTTTATTTTCCGTCGATCTTTCCACAATCATTCAAAGGGGGCATCCGCCAGATAGGCACATGCAGTTTCATTAAAAGCCTGTATTATAACTAAGGATTCTCATACGGCCTTTCCTCTCTTCTTTTCCGTTTTTCTCTAATTTTCCGGCATTCCATTTTTTTTTCTTTATCCCTTTCCTCTTTCTCCCATTTCTGGACGTTATTATCTTTTCACCTGATATGCCCGCCTTTCCTGTACCTTTCCATTTCACTTTCAACTTGCACTTTTTTTAACAAGTCAGGTTCTGGTTTCTATCCCTCTGGCTTTCACTCTATATCGATTTCTCTCAATATCGATTCTATCATGGAAATTCTCTCTAAAACTTTTTTTTGTCTCTCTGTATATGTTTACATACACAATCTTCTTGTATTCTGAGTCCTGAATATCATGTAAAAAAAAACTAAAAACACACATTAGTAGGTATTTCATTACATTCAGGAATCTTATTCATAATAATGACTGTCAAATATCAATTAAGTAAAATACCAAATATCTTATTATTATGCGACCAGTGTGAGTTGTGCGAGTCAAAAAAAGAAAACATTTAATGTTTTAGTGTTTGTGACAGCCCACTCGCGCTGCAGACCTCGACGTACGCCTCAACAGCAAGAAATGTCATTTTTTTAATTAAACGCGCCAAGAATAAATATAAAACAACAGTTGTGAGGCGCATGACGATTTGCAAACGCCCACAAACAGATATTAAATCATATCAACTTGTTTAGACGTCATTAGTCAGATGGTTATTTAAAAAGAATACGAAAGGTTGACTGTTACCGTAGTGATGCGTTCGACCCACTCATTTCGAAATTAATCTGTCTCATATAAACCCTTTCTGGAATAAAAATCTTTTCAACAGGTAACAAATGTACTAATTCAAATGCAAGCCTTGGCAAGAAACTGATGACACTAGCACTTCCTGCATGGAATGGTGAAATATGAGCAGACACAAGTCTATTTCCTCTAGTCTAAGCCCTGCTAGGGAGATGTAAAGAGGTCGGGGCTGTTTTTCCGGCGAGTCTCGTATTGTGGCGAGGCATAACGACACCCCGGCGAGGGGATATCCCATTATTGCACTATTATTACAGATGACCTCTTTGATAAAACGAACTCGTGGCATTTAATCACGGGTTTTGTAATATCTCATAGACCTGACCTGTTATTGTAAACCGCATTATAACCACAGAGCCCATTCAATGAGAGACATTAAGAGAGGCATTTAAGAATCTAGAGGAAATCCTGTAACCCAATACTGGACAACTGAGTAATGAACATAAGCACAGTGCATGGGAGGTATAGTCCGTATAAATGTGTAGTTTCATTGTAGAGATCTACATTTTAATTGTTTATTTTCCAGTCCTTTGTCGACGTGGTGGCAGATGATTAATCTGGATGATACTTAGTTTTATTTCACCTTTCCCGCCTCAAAACATGTTCCATCTCGTGACCGTGGAACCTCTTTCCCAGTACTTCCGGTTCACACAGAACGAATATTACAGGAAAACAAAACTTGGTTTATTATATCCCATCCTGCTTTCTACACCTGCAAGCATCGTCATGTGGGTAGAATCTTAGTTATACTTGTGAAATGATTTCCAAATGAATGTATTTTATGTTATCTATAAATATTATTTAAAACGGTTTATTTTTCTCTTTTTTTTATTTTGTAATCCGCCAAGTGCTATTCCAAGCCAGGTCCAGATTTTCCTAATCATTTCTAAGTCTTTGTTACTGTTTGTTATTAATCCAAGATACACTAATATATATTAGTTAAATCTTCTGTTCGTAAGGGATTCACCTACATTTCCATGTGATGGAAAATAAACGATTCAGAATCCACCTTGGAATTCAAGAACGGTTAAAGGATAGCGCACCACGTTCTCGTCCGCTTATGTCGCAACTTGCGCCAAAAAAATAGCAGAAAAGGGCATATGTCGGAACGCAACATGTGGTTTTAGTTGACTTGATTTTAATGGTTATCGGACGATCGAAGCACACGCAAGAGCAGTCGGTTAGGGAAAATGATAGAAGTTAGGGGTGGATTCGTGATATAGAGTAGGCGTTTATCGATACACCTATAGATGTGCACTAATGGCAGCTGGTTCAACCAAGCCGTTCGCAGCAAGCGATCCTTTGATTAATAAAAACTTCCATTCATATTTCCTCATACAAAGCGAGCCAGAGCTTTTCTATACCAAAGTTTCTTTTGAATATCGGGTTTCCTTTTGAACCGTCGTCCTTTTAAGATTCGTTATAAGGACGTTTTTCAATGTTTACTCTTTGGATTTTTGGAATTTGCCTGGGCAGTATTGTACACAAACGTCTGCCGGATCCGGATCAAAGGCTCTGTGTTTCATACGACCGACTGGACGAGAGTCGATACCATTCACCTTAAAGTTCAAATTTTCACAAAGAAAAGGTACGGACAAGCGTGCGGATATGGCAGGGACGTACTTCCAACAGAATGCTCTCACTGATATGGGATATCGGGATACGGTTTTATTATAGCGGTTGACGTCACAAAACTTGGTTTATTATATCCCATCCTGCTTTCTACACCTGCAAGCATCGTCATGTGGGTAGAATCTTAGTTATACTTGTGAAATGATTTCCAAATGAATGTATTTTATGTTATCTATAAATATTATTTAAAACGGTTTATTTTTCTCTTTTTTTTATTTTGTAATCCGCCAAGTGCTATTCCAAGCCAGGTCCAGATTTTCCTAATCATTTCTAAGTCTTTGTTACTGTTTGTTATTAATCCAAGATACACTAATATATATTAGTTAAATCTTCTGTTCGTAAGGGATTCACCTACATTTCCATGTGATGGAAAATAAACGATTCAGAATCCACCTTGGAATTCAAGAACGGTTAAAGGATAGCGCACCACGTTCTCGTCCGCTTATGTCGCAACTTGCGCCAAAAAAATAGCAGAAAAGGGCATATGTCGGAACGCAACATGTGGTTTTAGTTGACTTGATTTTAATGGTTATCGGACGATCGAAGCACACGCAAGAGCAGTCGGTTAGGGAAAATGATAGAAGTTAGGGGTGGATTCAGGATCTTAGAAAAAAAAAGTGAGCGTGTCGAGGGTGCGTGTATCGGGGGGGGGGGGGGCCCAACATCTAAGCATAATTAAACAGGTGTTCCTGGAGTGCTTTTAGACTTAATATATATCTCTCGCATGCAGACAGATAGGGAAGGAAACGATGCGAGATAAAACAATCTGGCTCTATTCTTTTAAACTGAGCGGATATTTTTCTATTTCCTAGCTTTTTTTGGGTCGTTAAGAGGGGGATTCTTTCCATGCGACACCAATAAAAATCCGCCCCTGCGTATGAACCTGGTTTTTACAATTGGTGAAATGACTTTACACTAAATAAAAGCATTAATATCAGAAGTACTTTATTTTGCTTTGTTTTTCTTATAATTAAATCATAATTTATTGAGATTTACAGCGAAACATTTTTTATCTATATTATAAAAAAGGACTCGTACGTGGACCTGGCAGGAAGAACTCAATGAATTAGATTTGCTGATTCACGTAAAACCAACGGTACATCCCTGTTTGTTTTTTTTAACGATGAAACTAAATGCATCAAATAAGCTAACAGCATAGACACAACATATCAACAAGTCGGTACTTTTCTCCATGTTGAACTTTATTTATTCAACATAGATGGCGTTCCCTTTGCAGTGTAGGACATGGGATTTTGAGCTTATCAAGTGTACTTTTATGTTAGTTTACAATTGCTTTAACTACTTCATTGTTGAATATCATACGAATCTCGAATCTCGATACAGAAATTAAATTTTGAATGTACATACTAATATTCTTAACCATACCTTAATCTATATTTATTTTTTTTTATGATTTTTGTATTTTTTAAAAGAAAAGTCTGCTTTGGTATGTTATTCAATCATTACATCAGGGCCTAGATGACATTTTTTTTCTATTAGACTCTAGATCGACTTCCTGTATCTCGATGTGACCGCTACCCTCGAGTTGTCCGAGTACGAGTCACTTAAAAGGAGGACTCATATTCTGCGTCACTGTGTTCTATATAACGCGTCCGCTCCTGCAGATGTACCATTCAAAAACGAAAAATAATAATCAAACCTTCAGCTTGAAATAACAATACACTTGTGATCCAGGAATGCACGTATTTCTACAACAACTGATCTTTGAAAGTCGTCGAGGCCGCTGAATGTCTCCTTAACCTTATACTGTTAAAACACTTAGCGTAAGACAAGCATAAAATCAATTGATGTTGCCCCTGGGTGTTTGCGGAGATCTGAGAAGTTTCCTTTTGTAAGGAGCATTCGAAATTTGCCATAGGTATCCGTGATTTCAAAGTCCTGGTGTTCCTTCCCAACTCTTGACAAAACACATTCAAAGCGGAACTCTTTTCTCTTTGTGCCTGGTATTTTTTTTTTATATTTCCAATAGTTATACCTGGGAGCGGAATTTCCCTTTCCTCCTCTTTATTAAAGAAAGATAGTGACATGAATCCTTGCGAGGCTGAATTTTTTTTTTATTGGGATTTGACCGAATTTCTATCCCGTTTTTACGAAAGTCACATGACATCAGTATAACGTAATACGTATAAGATTCATGGAGAAAAATGTTGAAATATATATACTATGCTGATCATACTAATGACAAAAAATATTGATAGTATTTCATGTACACACACACACCTCATATATATATGAAGTTATTAAAATTCATCATTGTATGCCTAGCAGGCTCAATAAAATTCTCAGTGGTCAAGAAGATCACGCTTGTAAATACGATTTGATGCTTTTAAGGATTCTGGGTCTCAGTGAAACCCGTCAATATCAGAAGTCAGTGAGAACACACTCTGATGTAATGTACGTGATATAGAGTAGGCGTTTATCGATACACCTATAGATGTGCACTAATGGCAGCTGGTTCAACCAAGCCGTTCGCAGCAAGCGATCCTTTGATTAATAAAAACTTCCATTCATATTTCCTCATACAAAGCGAGCCAGAGCTTTTCTATACCAAAGTTTCTTTTGAATATCGGGTTTCCTTTTGAACCGTCGTCCTTTTAAGATTCGTTATAAGGACGTTTTTCAATGTTTACTCTTTGGATTTTTGGAATTTGCCTGGGCAGTATTGTACACAAACGTCTGCCGGATCCGGATCAAAGGCTCTGTGTTTCATACGACCGACTGGACGAGAGTCGATACCATTCACCTTAAAGTTCAAATTTTCACAAAGAAAAGGTACGGACAAGCGTGCGGATATGGCAGGGACGTACTTCCAACAGAATGCTCTCACTGATATGGGATATCGGGATACGGTTTTATTATAGCGGTTGACGTCACAACAATATACACCCGTGTATTTACAGGGGTGGATCAAGGATTTTAAGAAAAGGAGAGGGTCCAACCCAGGAGGATTAATGACTTAACCAAAAAACAAGTCCGAAAAAGGGGGCGGGTTACAGGCCGCAAAAAAAAAATGCTCAGAAACCCTTAAAGAAGGTTGCGGCGGCTGAATATAGGGGTCCGGACCCCCTGGACCCTTCAATTGGATCCGCTTCTGGTTTAAGCACTGCGTGGTTTATACACCCGTATGAGTACGCCTCTGCTGGTCAGAGTTTGTGGGTTTCTAATCACGGCCCACAATGTACCGGGTTTTTTAAATACACAGATGACGCTGGTTTGAATGTGATAAAGAGGATAATGTGGTCCGTTTAAACACTTGAGATAATTATTGCTTTAAGGCCAATTGAATAAACATGGGTGTTTTTTTTCACGGAATAAGTAACATTTTTAAGCATGCACATGTGAATTTAAACAGGTGTTTCTTTTAAAGGTAACAATTTTTTATTTCAAAGGTTTGACAGTTGAAACAAGTAGTCCTGGTCGTCCCATTGTGCCAAACTGGAAGAGATTCGTTTTGAGTAGAAACACCTCTAGCTGCTGGAGAGAGAGAGAGAGAGAGAGAGAGAGAGAGAGAGAGAGAGAGAGGTGCGACCACGGTATATATTTCACATTCACAGTCGGAATCCCTGTTTCCAACAATATTACCCCTAAATAGGGATTAGATGTGTTCACATTATTTAATGGACTTATGTTTAAATCAGTCTTTAGAATTATTAGGGCTTTCGGAAATCATTTATCGATTGTTGGATGCTCCCCAACCCTTGTTTGCATTCAATTATTCGGCCCATATCCCAGGTTCATTCGTGCATAAGTGACTCTACATTTGTGATTATGATGATCATGTATCTGGATCGTGTTCCGGATCCACAACACAATCTAATCGATTTTTCATTGCCCCATTCCCGAAGTGCCCCGAAAATTTCTGGAGATCCCGTTCAAGATTGCGTGCGTTATGTGATGTAAATTAACACAAAAACGAACGGGGATGAAAAGATACTATGCTGGCGGAAACAACAATACTAGAATGGATAATTATCTGAGCCAGACCCCTGAAACCGCCTCCCCTCCCGCATCAGCCACCATTATAAGCAGACGGACGCAGCTCAGTTCTTCAAATCTGGATCAAGTACTGTTGACTGGGTAATTATCTGTCTCAAATCCGTGAGTAAAAGTTGTAATGGCTGATTCGCCTGTAGACTGTTAAACAGAATTACCCCGGGCTCCCGGCGTGAGTTTATCTGCTCACGGGATTAGGTCAGCAAGAACCAGGTGAAAGCTGGCAGGTGGGGCACTAAGGTGGTAATTTGTACCAGGTACAAGGTAATGCATTGTGTCTGCGATCATCGCTGATGTTGTACAGTAGAGGGAACGTATACTTATCCCGGCAAACTACGCAAGAATAACAGGCCAACCCGGGATCATATGTTCCGGTGATTGAGTGTTTATATAGAAACTCATGTAAACACCATACACAAATATATAAAATTACAAATAACATCATATTTATGCGTAATTTACACCTAGTGACGCAATGAGAGGAGGGGCGGAGGATATGTATTCGCTCACGTTTATCTGCCCTTGCGTTTGTTTGTTTCCCACCTGCAGAAACCTTCGATTCGGAAGGTACTAGTATATTGATACATTCCATAAGGTAGACATCAGTAAAAACCCTCGAGGTCTACTGTTCTTCTTAGAAATTAAGGTTGCCGAAAAGGCATATCGGCAAACTTGCGACCGTTGGTCGTATGGTTTTGTGTTCCTCTGTTGGTTTGTTTGTTCGTTTGATATCCACAAATAGATTTGATAGATATTTTAATGGAAAGGTTGGTCTTAAGGAACGGAGGCGGTAATTCAAACTTAGAGGCGGATCCAGGCTGTTGTTAGACCAAGTATATATATATATATATATATATATATATATATATATATATATATATATATAACTGGCGGATGCGTTCTATCAGGAATATATAAAATTTTCAAGGAACACTCCATTACATATTTGAAGGGATCCATATTTGCACCTGACAGATCATAAGCATTTTTGTGATACATAAACACTTTACAGACTGACCTGTGGTGTCCCGGTTTTAGCTGCTTATCGGTAAATAATATCAGTTAATTAGTACATCATAAGTTGTTGTTTTTATTATATACTACACTCTATGCTGAGTAAAAATCAATTAAAATATTTACTTTTCTAAATTAACTGTTTAAATTTGAAACAACAATATACCTGGAACAACTGAGGCAGCTCTACGTATACGCTAATTAATGTTTTAATTAATATACAGTGGTTAAAATTAAAAGTAGTAATTTTAAAGAGAGTAGGTAAAGTAATTAATTTAATATACGATAAGTTTTTCTTTTTGTTTGTTTCTCCATTTAATTGGAACATTTTCACCATATTCATATAATTGGACCCTTCACTCATATTTTAGGTAATATATTCATTTGGTGAACCTCTTCTGTGCTGTGTAACGACCCTATTGTAATTACTTAGATTTAAAATTCTGACGTACGTCTTAAATATAAAAGAATATATGAACAAGTAATTAGGGTGTTCAATCTAAATCACTCTCAAGCTGTACGGGAGTATTTCCCCGTTCAATGTATAGAGTTTTTGATCATTATGACAATAATCATTGCACATATTTCATAATACACAAACCCATTCCCAAGTAAAAATCACAAGTAAGTGAATTATACAATCACGTCAAAAATGTGTGTAATATGACGTTAAAGGTTACGTAAAAAGAATAAAACGCAGCATAATCAGAATTTCTCTGCACATCGCGGTTTAGAACGGGGTTCTTCTTAGCAGTAAGACATTAAGAAAGCTAAGATATTAAAAGAAAAGCATCTTGCTTATCCTTTTTGGTGGGATGATGTAAACGTCCTTATAAGTTAATTTAATCACCTCACTTATTTGAGGAGATGAAATAGATGAAACATGTTTAAAATTTTATCAGCTAGTTATAAGCCGTTATAAAGTAATGTAGTTATAAAGTAAGGGGGAGGTGTCTAGGTTGCAATAAATGGGTTTGAAAAATGTTGAAAAAAGGCGGGAAGCGAGGACCCCCCCCCCCCCCCCCCACACACACACACTAACACACACCCCCGGATCAGCTTTTAAATACACGACATATTTCAATTCGATAAACAAGCAGACAAACTCGTGGACCTAGCAAGGTGAAGGTCGTGTTGAGATCCGCCCACGCGTCAATAACAGCTGGTCGCGGGTCGACGATGTCAGCATTGATTAGTGGCTTAATTTCAGTGTTGTGCTGTGCCATATGGTTTGCTACTTAACCTAGGCTGTAGTTGTAATACACCTCTATTTCGTGTTGTCCCAGTCTATAAATTACTTTGCTACAAGCATATACGGGCCATATGGCTCGACACTAAACATTTGTTCGGCCAGCCGTAAACCCGTAGTTTGTGATATATATGTCTACGGACCGCAGGCCATCAGTATGTACAAACCATTAAAAGTCACTGCGACCAGTGCAGCTCTTGGTGAATATCTCTGTAAATTATTATGCCGTCAGCTAATCGATGTCGTATATTTTGGCGCTTGGCCGGGGCAGGCAGTCATCGCCGTGTCAGTAGTCATGGGGCCTCTCTCCGAAGCTACATCATATATCACTAGACTGGTACCCGGCTCGTATCTACTGACGGAGGCAACTTATCATAAAGAACGGGGAGACGCCCATCCTACTGATCTCCTGTTGGGATAAAGACAAGCAATCATTAAATTTTTTTTTGTTGGGGGGAGGGGGGGGGGGGGAACAAGTGCATTCATATTGCGTGAAACATGTTTTTATACGCAATTATCATATGCAAGCGTACGTGGGTAGGTAACTACAGTTTTTCCTGCACGATCTAAAAATATATATAACAAAGTCCACTCCACAGGCACAGCTCACAATTATGAACTAGAAAGCACTCATTCACTTCGCTTCGGCCTTTTGAAATCGGTTCGGCAAAGTCAAAACAAAAGGCCTCACTCACACCTCCTGGGGGGTCATCCGGGGCTGCCCTAAAACACGGCACGGAACGAAACGGAACATGGAACGCGTGACTGGAACATCATTTTCGGAACGGAATAGAACAAAGATATAAAAATTGTGTTAATATTTTAATTGGGTGAATGTTTCATAACATAAATTATTGTAATAAACGTATTTCAACATATGCGATTTGTTAATTTTTTATTTTAGCCGCTGTTCCGCGTTCCATATTTTAGGGCAGCCCCGGAAGACCCCCCCCCCCCCCCCCCCCCCCCCCCACAGGAGGTGTGAGTGAGGCCTTTTGTTTTGACTTTGCCGAACTAACTTCAAAAGGCCGAAGCGTAGTGAATGGAAAGCACTGTGAGACCAAGCAAATACCTCTGTGAAACTTCTGCATCAACGGCTAGGATATTTCGAGGATCCCGATCAAACCTTTTTGTGTGGTACGTACGCTCAAGAATGAAATTAACCTAGGCTGAGAGAAATGTGGTCACGGTTGCAATTCGATGGTTACAATGCAGGGCCGCTCTGTCCGCCAGAGCAGAGGCGGTTCTATAATGTTACGCCTGCGCACACTGAAGGCGAGGGAACGTTCGCCCTTTTTATGATATTAATGCTTTTTACTCTCCCCATACTATATTTATACCCGTGTCAACATGCAGGAATTATACCAACAAAGAAAAATTTAATCGATTTGATTGCTTCTGCTCAATAACACCTCGTTGATGGTATCGTAAGGATATTCCCATATTTTTATTTAAATAATCTTAACTGTAGCGAAGCTATGCTGAAGTAATGTGTTTTTGACAATCGAACTACATTTATTAATAATTCTTTCAGAAATAAAATACCAAACAGGACCTTCAAAGTCTAAGCAGACTGATTGTATAAGTTAAGCTCTTTCATAAATTAAACATTACATTCTTAATACTTTTATGATAACCTCAAAGCTGTATATAATCGGCAGAATTTGATAATTTAATGCACATACTTCTAATCTTGAATCTGTAAAATCAAATGTTTCCACATTTGATGTGTCTGTCATTCGATACAAATAATGGCTCAAAGAAACGGGATTACATCTGATAACAGCGCCACCTGTAGGTCTCGTTTGTAAATCAATGTTCAAAGCAGTTTAAAACAATACATTGTTTCATTGTTAACCTTCACATCTAAAAAACATGCTTCTACCCGACCTCCTGCAGCCATTTCAGGATATTCCCAAACACGGATAACAAACGAGTCGATAAAGTCGTAACCCGTCGCGGTACCCATCTCCAAACAGGAGATGAAGAATTCAATTATAAATCTCTCCTTTACCCTTAAAGTCCTGACCGGGAACTTTCTAATTATACCTTAACTTTTTGTAAATGGCTGCTCGTAATAACAGAAGTTACCGGCTTGGATACGAAAGAGGACTGCCCAGACATAGCGCAGCGACAGCTGAATTATAATTGGTTGCATTGTCTTCCAGGCCAGCCGACTGCAGAACGCTTATAATTGATAGATCGCAGGACTTAGACCTAAACCTAATTACCAATTGTTCATAGCAGTGTGGACAAATGTTGGGCCTACCATAAAGCTTGCTTCTATAAAATATGAATTTTAGGAAACAAATTTTTACAACAACATTTTTATTTGCATCATTAAACATTCTCTTTCTATGAATTCTCTTAAATAATAATTCACCATTTATTTGGATATTAACTACATGTATCTGCTTTATCTGATAAGAAGGAGTGTTCCAAGTTAGTTCACCTTCTGCATAAAGAAATGATTAGATAAGGGTGACACAGCAGAAATAAATGAGACGATAGCGTATGAGAAAAAAGAGAGGTTACGATATTTAATCTGTTTTTTTTTCTTCCTTTAAACTCTTACTTCTACAAGAGCCGCAAGTAGTACTTAAACTCTCTGGCACGACAACTTGCTTGAACCCCCAGGGCTCCACCGCGCTGAACAAAGTTGCTTCTATGAATGTATTTCCACAATATGAGAGAACTGATTATATAGCTTCGCACGACTCAACAACAGGGGCGTCGATACAGGGGGGGGGGGCATCCCCAATGATTCAGGTATTCACCCTCCCCCCTCTTTGCACAGAAGAAGATTTATATATTGAAAATAAAATATTTTTATCATTAGACTTTAGTTATATTCCTCCATATCCGTTTATAAGGAAACATTATATATCTTGGGCTGTTTTTGAAACCACCTATATAAAAATAATATCTATTTTTTTAAATAACCTTATACTTAGATTTAATATTTCTGACATCGTTGGAAACGAACATAGCTGATGGTTGGTGGGCCTATATCTAAGTGACACGGTACATACTTGTTAAATGGAGCTTTGTAAAAAATAATGTGACAGTTTGTCCCCTCATTGCGAATTACAGCGCAGATTTAGACAGTTCATGTAGTGTTATTTAGCTTCTCGGTAGACTCTCCAATGTTAGAGGAGCAAAAGTGTCGTTACGTATGAAGCTGACCAAAGCCGAAGAAGTCTGGTCAATAGGTCATGGCCACACATGTAGTCCCGCAGCTTCATATGAGAGAGTAATTAATGATCACTGAATCGTTAATAATACCTAAGCTGTATTGGCATTATTCATGCATGAAACGAACCATATTTCTTATCTTTCATGGGCTAACACGGTTTCTCTCCGGAATCGTTGGTGTATAGAATGTCCCACTAGTGTTCTCAGCTCCGAGCGTACACGTGCCACTGTCTCTGATACGTGAGGTATCGCTCTGGTAATTATAGATAAGTGTGGTCCACATTATGAAAGCAATTTCTTTGTCAGTCAGCAGCAATCGAGAAATGATGACCCTGTGCGATATATATTCACAACGGTTAGGGCAAATGTTCCTCGTGATGAGTTCGGCAAAAATACATACAAATTAGAATACAATATCGGCTGGCTTTAAGAGTGATCTAAGAATATCAGAAGATAATTCACCTGTATAGATCAACATTTTTGTATATGAAAGTTCGTGTGTAATAAATTACCACTGTCCGCCAGAATGAATGTCTTTTTTGTATTAAGCAGAAAGCACATCGTCATCTGAACTTGCATTTATTACACTTGACCTTGCATCCAGTGTGAATTGAGATAACTCCATATAATCGACTCTTAATTCCTTCCTCATGCACCGCCGTACTTCATTTAACTGAAATCATTGAACAAGGTTCAGAAAGAAAGACTATATGTATAGTTAAATTAAAGAGCATATTTTTAGTGGAGCATGGAACCGTTATTGTAAAAGTAAGGGTACTGGACATGTGACTGCAAAGTTGTGGGTTGGCGCCCCCTACACTCCGGTCTTTACCAGCAGGGTGCGCTCTGTCCACCCTTGAGTGTATGGATTCAGGTCAAAGACGGCTGACAATATAGAGCTGTATAATGGCTGCTTAAGAGCATTGCACTATAAACATCTTCTTTACAAGATTGAGAACAAACACCTTGCATATTCTTTTTATAGAAGTAACTAAATTCAACTTAGTTAGACTTGAATTAATTAATCAATATGGCTAGTGACTTAATGCAAAATACGGTGCTACATTCGATTTGCATCGTGTGCACCGGTATTTGTTAAATATTTGTATAAGTATTAATATTCGGGATCGGTTATTACGGTTTCGGTTATGTATTCCGCTTTCGGTTTGGTTTTGGTATCGGTTTTTGTAATTCAATTTTAGCTTTATATAACCATTTCGGTTTGTGGTAGATCATTCTTGTTCGTAGATTCCAAAGGGAAAACTATCGTTTTTCAAAAATATAACTCGAACAAACTCTTGCATAATACGTATTATAATGTATGATTAGGGAAAAATGTATGATAAAAAACAGAAAGGTAGGAAAGACATTAAATCCAAAGGGAAATCAACAGTTCTATATATATATTATAGAATTCTTTTTTACATATTTCCTACATCGCATTTCCATGGAAACAAAAGAAGCCTTTACGCTGGATGCTATAACTTTCATCTAGTCTCCCAAGTTCTTCAAACTCTCTTTCTCTCTCTCTCTCTCTCTCTCTCTCTCTCTCTATATATATATATATATATATATATATATATATATTTATATAAACAATATATATATATATCCTCAACTTTTTCTTTGTCTTCGTTTTATCTCAAATAAAGAATATGAATCATTATTATATAGATCAGCACAGTATGTATTACAGGATACAGTAGTGATATTAGATACATGTAGATGTAAAATAGATACATATGATTACATAGCATTTATGATATTTTACATAAAACCTACATGTGTCGGAACGACACGAATGCCCCCGCCTAGAGCGAATTAGAAATATTTGTTAAATTTTGTTAATTTTTTTTAAGTTCAGGAGTTGTCATGCGGTCAAAAGTAGATCAACCATGACAAAATGCAAATTCGATCTGTAACGGGTCATTATCAAGCAACACTCCAGTATCTGCAGGTATTGTTAAAAAAGTCCATACATGTGCATTTTCATAAAAATTTCTATTTTTCATGAAATTTTCAATGTTCAGGATTTGTCGTATGGTAAAAATAGGTCAACTGGGACGAAACGCGAATTTGATTTGTAAATGGTCATTATGCGCCAACAGACCAAAAAATAGGCCAGTTTCTGTAAGCATTGCACTGCGAAACTAAAATATTAGCAAAAGCTTATAATCAGTTATAAATTTAAATTGGAGAGGTATGTACCATGTTTCATAGCAATCCACTAAATGCTTCCTGAGAATTTTTTTTCTATTCTAAGCTCTATGACCTTGAAAAGTAGGTCAAGATAACCCATCTTTGAACTTGACCAAGATTTTGTAAATATGCAATAGCACTGAAGAAATGAAGTTCCTGTTTCGAATATCTTTGGAGATATCGTACACAAAAGGCCAAAATTGAAAAATTCCATAACAATTCATTTAAAAAATCAGAAATTGTAGGTGGCGCCACTAAAATTGTGCAGCACATTCAGACCAGCAGTCCCAATGACCATAGTAATTTTTTTGAAAATCCACACAATGGTTCCTAGCTGAGATATAAGCTTCTTAGTGTTTTTCTATAATCAGCTTTAAAATGTAGAAAAATGGGTCAAGGTCACCCATCTTCGAACTAGACCGAGATTTTATCGATATACATCTTTACTGATGAAATAAAATTCCAATGGGGAATCCTTTTAGAGATATCCCGCTCACAAGGTAAAAGTTAACGGACACTAGACGGAGGGACGCCGGACAGAAAAACAGACGGACGGACAACTTGTATGACAACAATAGCCCGTCAGCCTGAGGGATAAAAAAGGCTGTACATGTACATTTGTCATGAAAATTTCTTTTTTTTCATGAACTTTTTTAATATTCAGGAGCCGTCAAAAGGTCAAAAATATGTCAACCTGGACGAAACGCGAACTCGATCTGTAACTGGTCATTATCTGCCCACACATAAAAAATCAGGGCAATATCTGCAAGTATTGCGAAAAAAAGTCCGTACATATGCACTTGTCATGAATATTTGTATTTTTCATGAAATTTTCTATGTTTGGGTGCTGTCAAACGGTCAAAAATAGGTCAACCGTGACCAAACGCGAACTCGATCTGTAACTGGTCATTATCCGCCCACACACCAAAAGTCAGGCCAGTAACTGCAGGCACTGCGAAAAATAAAGTCTGTACATGTGCATTTTTCATGAAAATTTCAATATATCAAGAAATTTTCTATGTTCAGGAGCCGTAAAATGGTCAAACGTAGGTCAACTGGGACGAAACGTGAACTCGATCTGTAACTGGTCATTATCTGCCAACACACAAAAAATCAGGCGAATATCTGCAGGCATTGCGAAAAAAGTTTCATACATGTGTATTTGTCATGACCATTTCTATTTTTCATGAAATATTCTATGTTCAGCTGCCGTAAAATGGTCAATAGTAGGTCAACTGAGACGAAACGCGTACACGATCTGTAACTGGTCATTATCTCCCACATACCAAAAATCAGGCCATATCTGCAGGCACTGCCAAAAAAAAAGTCCGCACATGTGTATTTGTTATTAAAATTACTATTTTTCATGAAATTTTCTATGTTTAAGAGCCGTAAAACAGTCAAAAGTAGGTCAGCCGTGACAAAACGCGAAATCGATCTGTAACTGGTCATTTTCTGCCCACACACCAAATAGTAGGCTAATATCTGCAGGCATTTCGAAAATTTCATTTCGGAATGACGGAATGACAGACATGGGTTAAACTATATGCCCCGGCCACTTTGTGGCGGGGGCATAAAAAAGTTATCATTAAATGCGGACACGTAGTAATGAAATCCCATTCAATATGATGATGACTATAAATAAACAGTTTTTGTTTTTAATGCAGAAAGAATTTTATCAGGAAAAAAAGATAACTTATTTCAGCATAAGTTAAAAACAGGAAGAATATCTATACTTGAGAGTTTGGCATATTATAACCTTTTTCCCAAACATCCAGTCATGAAAGGTCATATTGTACGGCAGATTCAATAAACCCACCATGGGAACGTCAAGGGCCTGCCTGGCGAGGTAACATCACAAAGACAATTCAGGGTGGTTTCTATGCAGTCGGCAATGGGCCCCAGTCCCTGGGAGGCCAAGGCTCGCACATTTATATGTGGTTTTATAAATAGTTATTCACAACGTTCGGGAATTGTTCATTGAGAAAAGCGGTTTCTTGCCCCATGCAAGACCAATGCGACGTAATGTTTCATGACTGTCACCTAATTTTAAAATAACGTTATAACGTGCTGGTGGTAGAGACATTTTTAATTAATGAAAATCAGTATGGGTTGTACTTAGTTGTATTACGAATTAGTCGGGATGAAAAGACTACTAACTACCTGATAACATTTATATGACTTCCGTTACATACAAAACTAAATAGTTTCCAGGTGTTTTGGGCTAGTCCTGTCCTAGATGAATAACTGGCGCACAAAAATAAAAATGGAAACAAGAACATATGTAAATCAAGGAGATTACAGTATGCAGTCGGGTAATTTTGTTGTCTTTAACGTAAGCATGCATGCTGTGATTTTATTTTTCCAGGTTCGAACGCAGTGCAGTAAATGAAAACCAAAAGATAAATAAAATAGCACATGAATATAAGCAGAGCTTTAACGAGTAGATAGAATCACTCCGGTTGAGACATGGGGCGCCTTGATGAACAAAGTCTCCACTCTTTCGTATTTTCAGAATATTTCAAAGTAAGTTGAGACTTCCGTATATTCTGCAACAGAGACACCGCTCCACATCCATAGATCATCTCCGAGAACGCTCATTGTGCAGCAAACCTTTCATGTTTCCGGAACAAGACAGTGTTCTGTTTATTTTTTCCTGCTCCTGCCGTGAAGTTTCCTTTGATCTCGATATCCAGTGTATATATTCGCTGGTCCTGAGCATGGGACACAGACGCTTAATAAGCAAGATCTAGACTACAGTTTCCAATTTTTTTCTTAAATCAGCCTCCTCTTCTTGCAGGGACAGAGTAGAATCTGTTGGCCATTGTGTTTCTTGCTCCTTTTATTTTGCTCAGATCCCATGCAGAGCGGCTCTTCCACATGAAGCGAGGCTGGCCTTTGAAGAAGTAGCTCTTAGTTGATACATGGGACAAGGCATTATTTAATAAATGATATTATTTTTTTTTAACATTCTATTTTTTTACCGGGGTCGTATTTTTACGAGATATTTTGTCATAATTTCCCGTTTAACGTCCTTCTTTCAATAACAAAAATATTAATAATTTGTTTCGTTATACAAAGTTACACTTTTCAAAGGCCACTGTACTGAAATATTGATTTCTATGTTTTTCCAAATGAATTTATGTCATTTTCTTTGTAAACCAACTAGAAAGAGAGCTTTCGGTAGGAAAGATTCGGGGAGTCCACGACGCTCAGGCCAAAAGTTTGGAGAGTCTTATTGGATATTGGAGCTTCCAAAGTGAGGGGTCTGTGTCATAATATGAAGGGTATGTAACATTAAATATGTAACGTCATCATCGTACCATTATATATTTGGATACCGTATCATTATATATTCAGATGTAAAGGATTATATGACTTGTAAGGGTCAGTTATCAGTGTCAGCAGAGAGTTAAATCAATTGACAAGTGACAGCTGTGATCCTCTGGGTGCTATAGTCAGAAATACGCGCGTCCCATCGGACGCTTGGGCAGTCAGAAGTAAGCCCCCGAAAGTCATTTCGGAAAAGCAGGTTGTTAGTCAACGTGTGCTTGTCTTTAGTCTCAGATAACAATACTAGAAATATACATTCTAAGGAAATCAAGTTTCTGCCATGTGTGTGTGTGTGGGGGGGGGGGGGGTCCTATCGTGGGATGCTAACAAAACAATGTTTGCAATCACTTATTCGGCCTAAATTTCCAGGTTCATTTGCGCATAAGTAACTGTGCATGTTGAATATTCCTTGATAACGTTGATGATTCCCGAATATGTGCTGGATCCACACCAAAATCTAATCTATTCTCTATTACAGTGATACCTTCAGGCTGAGAGAGTTTCCATTAAAAATCAAGAATATTCAATCAGAATGAAAAATGAAGAATAATATGGCCAATTTTTATTATTTCTATGCAAGTATGCTGATAACATAGCTTTAAGATATATCCATTGCCGGGTCTGTTATCAATACAAAAATAACAAACTAAACAGCCTTTAAGCCAGCCATTCATCTACACTTTCCATAAATAACATACGTGATTTCTGACTTACTCACCGTACATATTAATGAACTCAAGCTTAAGGTTATTCCTTCTCAGAAAAGTTCTTAAGACGCCTCTATGATGGACGTATGAGCTTGTTCATCTACCTGCTGTTAGTTAACATGTTAATGCTAGTTAATGCTGTCAAACGAAAACAGTATGTTACGTTAGGAGGTTGCTTACTTTTACGGGAGGTCGCTAGTTTCGAATGCCTTTTAGTTCGTCCGATTTTCTGCCAGATGCCCAAGTTGAATGTATTTGGATTATTTTGGCGGCTACCCTCATGTTATAAAGATGTGGAAACAGCCTTTGTGCGGTTTTTAGAAAATGTTCAAGCAATTATCTTAAGACAATGGACATCAGATATCGGAAGAGGCCCCTTTTCTGTTCGATATCTTTGACATACGGTAGTGACAATAAACAGGTTAATGGTGAATCAAGAGCGTGCCACAGCAGTACAGAAATAAGTCAGTGTAACATTCAGAATATTTTGATAATAATAGAACAGACGAGGGCGTCTTCCTTCCGGATCTGTTCAGCGAAGCATTTATCAAGAGGGAAAAACCAGAACTCTAATCTAGTCCCGTGACTTGGACCCCTTTACAAGTTAATCGAATAGATGATAGACGGTTGATTCCAACTTCCCCAATCAAAATGTCGAATCCTTCTACATCGGGATACCCTTTTCTGTGGGTCAAGACCGTCAAAGAGAAGACGAGGATCCAATTTTAGCAGCACAAAATTAAAGGCTGCTCCGAAGAGGCGCTGTCTGCCATCAACGGTGGTCGACAGACTGATACCAACGTCTTATCACTCACTCCCCAGGGGGCCGGGTTTTCCATGGAGTACTGACGACGCATTAACCGAGTTGTTTTCGGGCAGTAGGGCCAGGATGACACGTCAACCGAGGGTTTCAAATAGACGCAGTGTGTTTAATTGTCTATATATAGCGTGACCCTCACCAGATGTCCAAGAGTAGCACTAATATCCTACTGGTCGTATGTACGAGTTTATCAGTTATATACATTGTATAAAAGCACTGGTAAGATTTTACGTTTTTCATTTTTACAAATTGGCCACAAATATTATACTTCAGCCATCATCAACGCAAAATACACAATAATGTATAATATTATAGCTAGGCGATATTCGAAAATAAGTGATGAAGTGTTACAGTATCTGTCTGAATATTTTGTATAGAAAGAACTAAACTAGGTTTTCTTCAGGCATTTCATGACTAATTAGTTTCGTACCACACGCTCAAAGCATGTGGCACTCTTCAGATGTTGTATCCTTCAGATTTTGTATGTGGCTACAACATCTGAAGAGTGCCGCACGCTCTGAGCGTGTGGTACGTAACTAATTAGTCGTGAAATGCCTGAAGAAAACAGAGAAATGCTCTGGTCACCCATGCAGTAAGCACTCTGCCATCAGTTTTTGCAAACAATGATGACTATATACAACTGTATATATATATATATATATATATATATATATATATATATATATATATATAACTGTAACGGTGAAGGCCACATTTGTGTAATAATATATGGATGGGGCATCTGCAAGGAAACATGTTAACATAGCGTGAATGTTACACACGCCTGTTACAAACGACCGAACAACCAAGTTTACGTAATTTCATGATTACGTAGGCAATAGAAGATTAATTGAATTTCATCATGACATTTAAAGGGCTGCCCTGCAATTCTGTGTTAATCCCAGAGCTTTAATTATGAAGGTTATATTCATTTTTAAGTATTCAAATGAAATTACGATTTTATTCAATTTCAATTGTGTTCAGAGAAACATACTAATTAGATGAAGCATTAAAAATGACAAAAAATTATCCTTCATGCAATTAGTTTTATATTTATATTATTGCTATTTTTACGGAACAAAAACGACATATAATCTGGCATGAAACCTAGCATTAAATGCTAATGTAAAATAAAATTGATTTGTAGCTTTTTGTTCTAATTTACAAACAGAAAAGGTTGCACATATATATATATATATATATATATATATATATATATATATATATAGTTGTAATTTATTTAGATATACTAAAATGTTGGTCTTATTCCTTTCTTCATTTTCTACAATGAAGTTAGTTCCCCTTTGTGATTCTTCCTGAATACACTTGTGTTATTTTGAAAGATAACATGGGAAGCAATCAGTGAGGTGTCCTTTAAACTTGGTCCCGGTTTATCTGCCTTCTTTGATAGCAAAACACTGAGCAACCCCTTATAATCCAAGTTCCTCTTCTGAGAAAAGAATTGGAATCAATCCAGCCGGCTCCTAAGTTTCAAATCCTCGGAAACTGGTATGATTCCAGTCACGATGACGGTCAATAAGATTTATTTCCGAAAAGAATAATTCTCCCACCGGAGGCTGAGTTCTAATATTTGCATGTTGTCATTGACGACGGGCGTCTCCCCTCGTGGGCGACAAGGAGGATGGCCAGACTTCATTTAATGTAAAATAACTCTTAGAGGTTATGTATTTATCCGTGCATTTCTTTCGGTTTGTTTGTTCGACTGTCTGACTGTACCCTCAAAAGGTATTAAAATGTATTTGAGTTATTTTTATTCAAAGTTGGGCGAATGACAGATTTGATTATATTTTAAAGATTATCATGGTTCGGACGCTTATTTGTCTGTTTGTACGTTTGTTGGTCTGTTCGTGTTCAGGGTATCATAAAAAATGGATTCGTGGTCATGCCTTTCTCTTTTCAAATACCGTTTTGATCAACTAAAGATATGCGCTCTCCGAGTGCTAATGAACATATAGTTCTGTTTGATTTAGTAGACGAATCGTTTTAATACGTAATATCCATACACTCCGTTTTTCCAGTTAGTAACTGGAGCTTACCACCTTATAAAGTGCAATAAGAAATAACTGTAAAATTGTGATGACCTGTGGGACATACGAGCCATTTTTAACACAAAATGCGAAACAGAATTCAATCGCCGAAAATGCTATCAGATGAAATTAATCCGACTACCTGTATCAGATTTTAAGTATGAAATAGGTATGCCTATGTTATTGGTAATGTTATTTGAACGCATTAATTATTAAATATTTTTTTATGGACTTCTTCTTATCGAATGTTTTACACATTTACAAATTAATTTTCCTAGGTTGTACATGTAGCTTAAACATGATAGTTTAATCCTTTCATAACATTTCACTCCTATAACATGGAAAAGGGCAAGGAAACGAAAAATGCACGAATAAGTACCAGTTACACAAATTTACAATGCTCCGACGATAGAAATCTAGATAAACTAAAAGTTATGCTCTAATAAATCTTTAAATCATAAAATATTAAATTCCAATGTGAGAAAAGTCGATATCAAAATTCATAATGCATGATCTTTGAACCACTCATTTCATGTGTCATTTCAAATTTGGATAAATGAAAGTTCGAGGAATCGAAGTTAGGATAAACGAATCCGGACTATAATCAATTGGAGCACATCGGAAAAGGTCACAGAGGTATACATGTGACGTAGAGCCGACCTGTTCCATTACCGTCATGTCTGCTTGGGATTCCATCTTTCTCATCTTTGACGTCCCGTCATCCTTTGCTTTGGTCTGGCCTCTTAATCTCTCCTCCGTTTCTTGAGGGATTATTCCGGACTTCAGAGTCTGAGCCTTTCTTGTGGTCGTACCATTTTAGTTTTCTACTCTTTAGCGGATGTGATCGATTCTTGGCACTGATACTCCACGATTCTTTGTCCTGACATAACGGTAAAGTCCAACCAGAAGATCAAACAGGTGACGGATCTGGCTTATTCTGATCAATCTGACGTATTCTGATGGATCTAGCTTTTTCTAAAGGATTTGCGTTATTCTGAAAGATTTTACTTATTCAGATGATTAAAGCAATGGATTTCTCAGATGTCAGTTAAATACTTAAAACCAAATTTTGGCGTATTGGCACTTGTTACAAACCAACCTGGATTCACTGCAAAGTTTCAACGGTTGCCGTGACTATTTGGTATTATCAGATGTTATATAAGCAATGTAAATTTGATCAGCCTTGGGGTTTTTGTTTCAGCCTTAGTCTATGTATTGGTTGGTTTATCTGTTAGCAGGAATAGGCAAAAAAAGATACTGAACTTGATTTCCGCGATACTTTTAAAGCCAGAGGAATTCCATTTCATATTTTGTTATCTGAAAAAAAGTGTCGGTATAAGTAGGATTGCTTTGCCTTTGGGGATATAAGCGCTCTATTGAACACCATTTCTAGATGTCATTGGCTGTGGAATGAAGATGCTGTTTTTCGTATTGCCGAATCATGGACATTCTCATGTATTAGTTCAAAATGAAAGATAGAATGAAAAAAAAGTGTAAAAAGCAGATATTCAGGTTGTTGTCTTGGCTAACATTAAGCTCATGTGGGACCGTCCACATGCACGTGAGCGTGATTCCCATTGGTCTGGTGAAGTTTGCTAGTAGACGCTGCAAAATGTATATATTAAGGAAATGTGTCCCATTTGCATTGCGACGGTATTTTCTTTCTGTATTTGAAAGATGGTACAGTGCATTTTAAAATTCGGGACATCAATCAACCCTTCATCATGGTATCCAGCTCCAACCAAAACTGGACAGAAGAGCATGCGCAATGGATGCTGTGGCCAATTGGCAATAGAACAGCTGTTACTTGTCACCGGTTTCCAGTGCGGCGCATTTATCACGTGACAGGAGTCAGACTCTCCAAGTTGTTAGTAATAATTAAGCGCCGCCAGCACGGGACGCATGTATCACGCCTGTAGTTTTCTACCACTCTGTACAGGATGTGTGTCTAACGATGAGAACAACTTTGTTTTCGTATTAGCCAAGCTCGCTGTCTTTGTCAGAGCAAGTTATCGATCTAGGACATCTATTTACATTCATTCAAACGGGGGACCCGGCCGGGGCAGCAGAGGTGGAGGTTGTAGGGAATCTGTTAATTACACGGCTCCGGTGAGTACGGCTTCACTCCTTATAAGTGCATCAGCCTTCTCTACTGGTTTGGCCTGGCAGATGACGGGTCTGCGACGGGGAAGTCTATTCTGTAAGAACCACAACACGTGGTAAAGATATCAAATGTAACGTAACATTAACCGGTTCGTGTAAATTGTTCAGGCTATTATTGACTCGTAATACTTATAGTGTTACTCATTACAATAGAAAGCGTCGGTACTAGATTTGTCTGATGTTCGACTGTTAGACGTTGTTGGAATGTTTCTCCGTGCAATTCATTACGACCAGAAGATATATGATAGTAAATTTATTACGTATTAGGTACAAAATAAGCATTTTCAAGGCCTTTATCTAAATTATGCCAATCTACTTTATAAGATTATTAAACTTTTGCAGTGACTTGAAAATAAGTTGGAGATATTGGAAAGGTTGACATTATATACATTTGAAGTTTGGATTTTATCAGATGGTCCAGAAGTTGACAAATCACTTAATAAAACCCTACTGTTTACTGTGTTCTCTAGCTCAATATGTCTGTATTAGTAAAACTGAAAAGGAAGGTATATATTTATATACGTGTGTGGTCAGTAATTTGTTGTGCTTTGCGATGAATATTTCAGTTATAAATATTATGATGCTTTGTATCATAAAGCTAGGTCAAATGACGTCACAAAGTACAATAAATCTTCCGATAACATTTATACCACTTGGCGTATTAGTTTACTGTTTGGACAGTAACAAAGGCTAAAGACTATACAACAAAGCCCAGAATATAACTGTTTGTGCCAGTGTTAAGTTTTGTTTAGAAATGCCTGGCTAGACAGATGGTAACAGGACAGTGGCGATGAATATTTGTTCCAGTTTACTTAAATGGAGAGCAGTTTGAGCGCGTGATGTTTGGATCCACTGCCAGAATGTTTTAAGTCTTTTTTTTTTAAAGAAGAGATATCTCAAATGCCTGTTTTGCTTTCGTGTTTCTGGATTCGTAAATATTGTGTCGTTATCGTTAATCGTCCAGTTATTTCAGGATTACGTGTAGACACAGCTATGCCTTTGTGTTCTTTATACTTGTTTTTTTCCTGACATGTATATGTGTAAAAGTCAGTATATAAATCAAAGGGGCCCAGCTGGGTCCACTGTTTCTTATTCCTTGAAGCAAGCCTTCATTTCAGTATTCAGCATCGGGTTTTGGCGGATACCAGTTATATTTAAGTAAAGTATGGGAAATGCATGGTACAAAGAAATGTTGCATACCGGATAATGTCAATAACCATGAGGTTATATGGGTATAGGAATAAAGAAACTGTAATATCATGAAGAAAGCCAGGAGTATTGTACCTCAAACCCCTTTGTGAAAACATTGTAGGTATGCATTTTTCATTAATACAAATGTGATAGAGAAATTCAAACGTTGAACATGGCGTAACCTTGTGGACTTCGACTGTGAAAGTCCTGGGGTCGATCCCCGTCGGTGCAGCAAGTCTAGGTTTCACCCTGGTCTTGAAGGACGTTGCAGGTCCTGCAGGGCTCTTTAGACGTGGGTTTAGCCGTACGTCACTGTAGGAGTGCATGAATGATGATCAGAACGAAGATCGTGATCATGACGGGTGTACATTTTCTTTTACATGTTCAGACTAAACGTTGCCCCTGGTACACCCTTGATACAATCTATCGGTAATGCCGCTTTAACTGGACCACGGCAATTCCTCGTGTCAACCCTGAAAATCACTTCACGGATTATCACCGTAAGTTTACCGAAGGAAAACGTGGCTGAACGTCACGCTTCCATGACAACCGTTTCAAAATCTACTATGGCAAGCCACGGTTTATAGTCGGACATGGAGTTTCAAAGGAGGTCACGGGAAATAACGGTTTTGCGATATGTTCTAGATTTATGAAAAAAAGAAAAGTATGGGAGGTTTGGCAAGCAAACGTGTTTGGGCCATCTTGATGTTGTAATAGGTATTTGGCATGTTTGCATAGATGCTGACAGCTGACATGTCTGATATACAAACGCATAGTACAGAAAAAAAGCTTTAATAAAACATTCCTTGCAGCTTCTCAAACGGAGGTTACACAAAGGATATCAGATATGAAATTATGAAAACATCGAAGGGACTTACGATAAAGTTCCGACGTATCTGAGGTTCGACACAAACGGGTTTCATGTTGTAAAAATTTTAATTCGAACTCCAATCATGAAACTTCGACAAAAGCGGGCTGTTCTATTTTAGCGGGTTCAACTCTCTCTCTCTCTCTCTCTCTCTCTCTTTTCTCTCCTTTTTTTCTCTCTCTCTATATACATGTATATATATATATATGTGTGTGTGTGTGTGTGTGTGTGCATATTTTTTTCTAAGATTTAAATTTTTTTTATAATTGAAATCATTGAACAATTGTATACAAAGGCTATTACACGGATACACTGCTAAAATTTAGTAGACACCTCTACAGTTGATTTTTGTTTATCACTTTGAACTTAACCAGACTGTCGATTATCAGTGACGTCAGTATTACAATGATCCAATATAGTTTGTATAAATTGATTTATGAATGAACGTCCGCCTTGAATCCACTGGATCCGTGCAAAGTCCTTCAGGTCCTAAAATAACGTATAGACGGCTCGATTCTAAAGAAAGGCGATCGAACACGGCTGAACATGGCGTGTATAAGGGAGTATCCCGTAGCTCCCACAAGGACGACCTTGTCAAAGACTTTCTACATGTTGATTTTTTACCCCGCAGAAGTAGATAGGAATACAAAGCACCCCGTGGCACAATATATCAGGACGATAAGATGTAGTGTGCTGTTCCCCATTAAGAAGAACCATTGATCACTTAACACCCACATAAACCTTTACAAGTTGTCCGCAAATTACTCGTGATGTGAAATACACAGTGTAGCAAGATTGACGAGCGAGTATTTTAAATCTAGCGTTCTCACATGAAGGCCGTCACGCTATAAACCCCACAACGCCTCTACATTACACGGGATTCCCTCGCCATCTTCATGAATACAAACGCGAAAGCTTACCCAGCGGAGAAAATAATCAACAACCTTTGCCCTTTCAAAAGTAGTCATCAGTTTGGCATCACCAGTTCTTTGGTTGTTTGGCAACCGCTAACTCAAGCTCATTTGGCATACACCATCATTCAACATCTCCTATTCCCACCTTCATTTAAACAACTTTTGCCACCCTTAATCATTCTGTCAAAGGTTTTGTAATTTTTACATTTCTTCCGGTACCTCTGTAACAGTAAATTCTGTTTACGAAGAGATAACCCCCAGGTACTAAACATAAAAGATGTCGGAGGTCAAGGACTTGCTTGGACCTTTGATATAAATTACCACCTGGAAGAAGTTCCTGCTCAGGTTTTTGCTATTAATAATCTAATGGGAATATAATTCTGTGCCTCCTGGAGCTATGAATGTTAACCACGCCTTTGAAATATCATTCAAGATTTCATCTGCCCATGAAAGTTAGTAAACATGGAAACACGGATTAAATAATAAACTTTCCCATGAACAGGATCCTTATATTTTACAAGAAATATTATTAGAACTGTATGTGGGCAATAGAAGTGAGTATACTTAGTATATATATATATACATATATATATATATATATATATATATATATATATATATATACACTTACATCACTTCATTAGGAAATACTGATAAAAGAATATGTGTTTTAGTTCACATTTCACCAGAGCATGCTAATAATGGCAAATTGCCCGGTGCTGAGATAAAATAATTTCTATGACACCTGCGACACTGATATTTTACGCTTACTATATATACAAATTGATCGTGTAGCAGGAATAGTTGGTCTGCACAAGTATTCCTACGGATTTTCCAGCTCAAATATCATCCCCATATAGAGACAGACACGTTAAACCAACCGCAATCACAAAAGTAAATTAACGTCTTGAAACGAGATATTTTGGACACTACTGCACGAAACCAACGTGAATTTGCCTTGCGTGACCTAGCTTTCCGACGAGAACATTTCGAAGGACTGGGCTTCCTGTTTCGTGCTCAAAGAAAGTCATTGCTACGGCAATCGTGTAGTTGCCTTTCTGACGATATAGATTTCCAGATCAGTATTACATATGACTTTGACTTGCGGTTTGCAGGTCAAGTTATTATTAAGTGGGGGGTCCATTGAACGATTTCAACGGTTAATTGGTACATGATTGTGAGCTTTGTAAGGTGCTGTGTGGTCCAAGTAAAAAAGCTGATTACTCCATTCCGTTTCTGAAGCCTTTGTAAAGAGTAGAAAACGTTTTGTAAATCCTGATATTGTTCCCTTTGTCTGAACACCATAATATGAATCCTGAATTCCAACTGAAAATATGGTTGTGTTCGTTTTGATGTTTATGCTTAATTCAATTTTCTATTGAAAGGAAACATAATATATAACTGATAGATCGTATCTCACAATCCCTGAAACAGTGCGAGTATAACATATAACTAGAGGCACATATTCATAAAAAACACCAATGGTACTCATGTAAGACCAACGGAAACTGAGATCAGACGCAAACTGAAAGACGGCATTACCTGCCACCGGTAATCTGAGTCCGTCGGTATCATTATTATTAGGCGTAATGTGAACAACGTACACTTGTGATTCCAAACGACGCTGGCCATGTTGGACTTTGGGGTAGATAAGACGTGCAGTCAAAATTCATATGTTTTTAAATTGTAGCAGGACTTCATCAAAGATCAGCATTTGCTGAATGAGCTATGTTGTTGAAATATATTGTAATAAATAAACAAGTAAAAAAATAATAAATTTCTTGGTCAGCCTCAGCAACCAAGAATTATAAGGCCTTTTTTTTAAAAAAAAAACGTATCTTTGCCCGAAATATCACAACATAAACAACATCAGATCTACACTGTATCTCTTTTCGTATTCGTCACAATGACATTTAAAAAAAATGACAAAACGAATTTAAAGTGATATTCATCTTAATGTCTTATGTGTTCTTTATTAATTTCGCAATAGATCTAATGCCTAATCGATCCGCTAAAACACCATGATATGTAAGTAATGAGACAATGTAAGTAAGGAGACAGGGGCAAACATGACAAGAAGAGGAGAGGACGATGGAATCAATCCATATTATAACGCACGTCTGTTTTTTAACTGTTTTCTTTTTCCAAGTGCAAGGTTTTGTTGATTAGCTGGCATTCATAATAGAATCATCTTATGCCGATCCAAGAGAATTCTTCTCTTTATAGTAACGTTAAGCCGCCAAGATTTTCATTAGTCAACAGTAGTTAGTTTATTCAGAGGCCTCGGCTAGAACCGATCATTAATCTAATTGTCGATTTAGATCTTGCCGCAACTGAGTGCGCTATCGTATTTCTGAAGGCCCTGAAGGTATGACGTCACTTCTTACCTGCGTGTATTGGATTTAGATTAGAACACAGCAAGAAGAACAAAGTGACTTTCTGTGTCTTGGAGTTGTCAGCCTCGTTCTCATTTGATTTGATTTGTTTTGATTGTTACAGTGCCATAGCCTAAGATCTATATTTAAGTCTATCTTTTTCACATTATAATCATATCCCTAAATTTGTCCATTTAGCCGTTTTTCTCTAAATAAGGTAATAAAGAATGTTTAAGCTATTATATTAATATGGGTTCTAATATGTTTGTAAGCCCATGACGCTGCTTTTGACAGATTGCCATGTACCACTGTAAGTCATATGAGCTATGGCGATCATCCTTTATCCGTCGCCCGTCCGACCGGCCGTCCGGCGTTAACAGGGCACAAATCTTAACCGTTAGACCTAGAAGTTCTAACTGTACATCCAGGGAGGTCCCAGGCAACTATCCTTTGAAAGCTGAAATTAGGTCATGGTGACCTATATTTTGCGTTATACAGGCCGAAAACATGGTTTTGAGCACCGAGAAAGTCAGATGGGGCACAAATTGTATCCATTAGGCCTAGAATCTTCTAATGGAATATTCTTGGACGTCCTGGGCAAATGTCCTTGGAAACATGAAATAAGGTCAATGTGACCTGTATTCTGCAACCTACAGGCAAAATGATGTCGGATGTCAGATAGGCACAAATTGTATGCATTAGGCCTAAAACCTTCTAACGCAACATCCAGGGAGTTTCTTAGCAAATCTCTTTCGAAACCTTGAATTAGGTCATGGTGACCTAATTGGCTATATTCTGTGAGCTATGAGCCAAAATATGAATTTGAGAACCCGGACAGATAAGGTACATATTTTTCTGTTTTCCTTGGAAACTTCTATTGTAAAGTCCAAGGAGGTCATTGGCAAGTCTCCTTTGAATCCAAAAAATTAAATATCTTAATTCTTATAATACATGTCATATACAGTCAGATAGATTACAAATTGCATTGTTAAGATTTAAAATCTCATTACACAACTTCCAGGGAGACCTTGTCAAATCCCACTGGAAATCTGCACGATACAGGCAAAAAGAAATGATTCGAGCACCGTTAACAGATGGGTACAAATTGTATGCATTAGGCCTAGGTTCTAGGCAAATGGGCCAGCTATGGAGAAGAAACATGATTTTGAGCACCCTAAGGGATAGGGTAGAAATTGTATCCATTTTCCTTGGGACCTTCTATTGTAAAATCCATGGGGGTCCTAGGGAAGTATCCCTTGAATCCTGATTTTTTTATTTTCTGTCCGTTTTACAACATAGTAACATTAGCCATAGGCTATTCTCACCGACGATATAAAACATTAATAGAAGAAATGGGCATCCGGTCGAATTCAACTGAGCTTCATGGCCTATGGGCCACTTGTTATTCATTTATTGCTGTTTTATTGGTATATAAAATAATACATGTATATATGTGTAAGGCGGAACTTTACAGATGCGGAAATGTTCAAAGCCACTAACGGAGTCAGGCAAGGTTGGATACTTCAGCCTTTGTTATTCAAATTATATGCATGACTTAACCGTTAATGTTAATAATGAAGCAAGGCTTTATGCTGTATAAATAATGTAATGACCTAATTTATACGGATGATGTCGTCCTGTTACCCTCTGTGATAGGGCTAGGATTTGGAAGACATCTGTTATGAATTTGGCAAGTTGCATAATAGTGACTAATCTAAAGGAGTATGTATGCATGTTCTTTCACACAAAAACAAATAGGGAAGGAGTACTCTGTGTATCAGGTTAGTCAAAAAAATTATCGTTTGTCATCACCTCCCTGGGTCATGTAATATCTGGTGACTTCTCTGTTGATAATGACATGTATAATTAAATACGATCCTTATATTGTAAATAAGTACATTTTCTCACTGTTCAGAAAATATGTTTTTATTTCAAAGGCACTGTGGAACAATGTTTTGCTCTTCGCTTAAAGCACAATACCTATAACAAGCTTACAGTAGCATACAGCAATGGCTATAGGATTTTAATGTTTCTGTCTAAATGGTGTAGTGCATCCGAAATGTTTGTTACCAGGAGGGCCACTTTCTTCGAGGCCCAGAAAAGCACGACATTCTATGATAACATGCATAAATAATATTAATAATGTGTATGTCAGTAGATCTACCATGTGTAGTTTTGAAATATTGGGTACATTAAATCTATATAAACTGTATTTGTCATTTACATTCACTTATCTCGATATTCACTACTATTGTCACATAATTGTAGATACATTATATTCGCTTTCATCTTCATGCATGTCGATTGACTATTGCACTATTATGTTGTACTATTGTCACAATAATTATCAGTGTATAGACCAATGAATGCGTCTGAAATAAAACATGCATTCATTCATAGACTTGTATTTTCTGCAATTTGCCCAATATATTTACATCTACATAAAGACAATGTATTTTATATACATTGTTACGGGGTGACATACCGGTAAAAGCGGACCGAACTGTCTCGCTAGTGAAGCTTGCTTTTCTAGCGAAGCGGTTGGTACGCCGGACATGTGCGCCTCGGACATAGGTTCGAATCCCGCATCAGACCTGTCTTTTCCTCTGAGCAATTTGTCTTCGTAACAACATAAATATCACCAGCATTATACATTAAGGTCATATAAATCACAAAGCTTAACGTTTATGAAATAAGATAACTGAGGTCTTAATTCCATTTATTGTCCTTTTAGGTATTTTAGTGAAAAATGCCGATTTTAATATGTCTTATTAATTAGTCGACACAAAAACTCAATCTAGAGCTTCATATTAGTGTCCAACCGCAGCGTCAACGAATTTCAACAGGAATGACAGGGAAACAATTTGATATCTTAGCTGAAGATAAAGCAGCTGGTTTTTAATGTGACCATGCGTTATTCAGTCTTAACCAGACTAAACTGATACAAAGGACGTATTTGTATTTCAAAACGGAGTAACCATGTAATTTTTTTCTTCGTGGAACTTATTATTATCATTGAGTTTTGTAAACAGCGACAATGTAAAGGAGAGGTTGAGTAGACAGTTGGCGTGACACAGAGCCAAAATGTTTTCATTGCCTGTCACAGTTAGGAATGTCCCTCAACAGTTATACAAAACTTATTTTTCAACAGAATAAGATGTATCCTATGCTGCTTTTATCATCTAGAAAGTGCTATATATAACATGAGTTTTATTGTGTTGCTATAACTTAGGTGATTCTTGAATAGCAATATTTGCAATATTGGGACGAGTCTTCTTTTTATACGCCCGACTATGACGGGCCGTCTTATGGTATACCCACCGTTCGTCCCTCCGTTAACTTTCAATGTCGCCGGGTGTACTTACCGGGGCTTGAACGGATTTTCACGAAATTCACCATAACTACTTACCAATACATTATCTCGCTCGATTTCGATTATGGGCAAAATCCACGCATATTTAATAAGGTCAGAGGTCACTCTGCTACTTTGTAGCAAAATTTCCAGCAAAATCCAAGCATATTTAATGAAGTCAAAGGTCACCACACGTTGGTGGCACTGCCATGACTTGTCAAAAATCTGATCGATTTTCATATTACTCATGACGTGTATTAACCAATACAGTTTCTCACCTGAATTCGATTCTCAGTAAAATCATGCATTTTAAACGAGGTCAGAGGTAAAAAAAAATGCAACGGGCGTATTATGCACAATTCGCGGTGCTCTTGTTGTTTTGTGCTGGCTGTCAGGCTTTGAGGAAAATTGTGTAATTTGTGTATCTATGTGTGTATATCGTGATCCATTAAAAAAACGACGTGTTTTAACGATCCGTGGTAGCGTCATCGATTCTCAACCGGATCCCGTGATATCCCAATTTAACAATAAACAGTTTTGCTATTGCCGGTTTACAGGAACATTCCTGAAACCTTTAGATATAGTCATAGAAGCTAACCGAACAGGTACACTAATGCTAAATTGACAATAAAGTTAAATTCAATATACATTTAATTTCATAATATATCGTGTCATCAGTTTGACATAGTTTTTGTACAAATTTCTCATTGGAAACAAATGCCGTCCATTTTGATAATACGCCGCAATTACTCGATATTTAAATAGCAACCAGTAATTACATCTGTCACCTGTCGGAGCCTGAAAGCCCTAATGCACTGGGTCAGCAGCCGGCACAAAAAACAAATAGACTTCATTAATTGCTGAAAATATTGCTAATGCAAGCTTATAGCAGAGGGGGAGGGCAAAAAGTCTGCTCACAGGTGCGCCCTGGATGTGGCAAAATACTTAAGTACGAGTGGCCTTTGGGTTAATGATTGTTAAAGTTGTTATTGCCTTGACGCTTATAAACCCACGCTGAGCGACAGAATAATTTCCCTTTATCACACATTTTACATAAATCAATCATTATAACGATTTCTTAAGTAATTTGATGCTTCATCATTCAATTTTACACGAAGTGGACTACTCTTTTTTTTCAAATACGTTTTTCATTGACCTTTCCGAAGATTATTTTCTTTATATTTTAATCGCAAAACGTGTTATTTGATGGTACGTTATTTCTCTCACCGCCTGCTGTTTAAGTCTCCCGAGGATATTATCTTCCACGAAACAGGTATTTATTTATTTTTGTTTAAGCTTATCGATCCAAAGTTCTGGTCCTTGTTAAACAGAGTAACTAGCAAAGTATTATGATGAACAAAGTAAAATTGAAATGTTTTAAGCGAACCAGAAGGAATACAAGGACCACCCAATATCCGTTTAAAACACTACATGTACTGGAAGTTTACATCTATATTTCTTCTACCTGAATGTAAAACGTAAAAATTTATGTTATTACATCATAATTCGAGTCTATTGTTCAAGGTTTACAACACATGGAATTTCATTGTTATTCCCTATGCGCATTTTTGTTTGATTACAGAATTTCCCGACACTCAATTATTTCGTTATTTATGTCGAAATAGATTTGCTGATGAAAGACTATTAGTGTGGTCATATACAAGGAGTCTATATTGTCTATAAGGAGGATGTTATCCATAAGTGATGATTCTGATCCTGATGTGTACAACACAATGTAAAAATGAACACCTGTTGTTTCTGAATCTATTTTTATCATTGCTGGTTATATTACGGATATTAGATTGATACACACTATTGTATTGATATACAATACCTCCCTAATGACTAACTTTTTTAGCGACCACTTCAGTAAAATGACCACATAATCTCGATTGTCTTTTATTCCTTATATAAGACCTCGCTAAGAAAATCACCTCAAAAATGGCACAATATTTTCGAAGTCCCATTTATGTTCATAAATTTGAGGATTTACTGTACCAAGTAAGCTCCATAAGCAGCGGTTACGCTATGCTCAACTATTCGCTACACTACCAAGCTGCAATAAAACGCGGTTGTCGGTCAGGTTTGGCCACCAGACGATGCTGACCTGTGGAATTCCCCCTGCGTAATATTTAACCAACCACTTACAGGTATTCTTCGAGGTAACGTTCACTTTGCACTGCGATGGAAAGCGCATGGTAGCACAGAATTTTTCCAGCCCTCGTTGAATAACTTTCAACACAGTCTCTATACTGAATTGCTGGTATAGCCTGAGGTCTGTTATCCCCCGCTGTCTGCATATTTCCTCTCTTGCAGTGCTACACGAGCTTGCCACGGGCGCAGCCATGTTTGTTTACACGCTTAGCCAATCAGATTCTTTTACCAGTTCTGCAGATTTGTTTAAACGCAGAGCCAATCATTTATAGTTTATCAAGCGCACACTGACTGTGTGTTTGGCACCTTGCCAAACCTGAAGAATCCTGCTATTTCTCACAGCGTGTGAGTGGAAGGTCAACAGGAGGTCACGCGTTGTGTTCAGAACGTATGTACCAAGGAGAAGCAACTAGGGATAAGACATAACTAATGGGTACATGGTTGAAGCTCGGAGCAAGTGGTCCTCGGATCGAAACCCTCTGATCCTTCAAAGACAAAATGGTGAAAACACAACCGACGGTTAGATCAATTTATATTCAGCAGATATCAGATGCACTGTTGCCAAATTGTACTCGGCAAACTGGTGATAATATGTATTTATTTGCCGTTTCACAGTTCATCCAGAATAAAAGTTGACAGATGTCTTAAGCATGCACCAATTTCCTAAATCAGTGTAACATGGAATCTAATAAGAAGACGTCCCCTGGCCCCGCGGTGGCTCTCCTGCAGAAGGAATAGCTAGCGCGGTCACAGCAAGTATCAATACCCGTGTCTGCTTCAATCCGTATGTCTTCTCCGCTAACGTAGGGTTATGCCGGGCACCAAGTTCATATTGAATTTGATATCATGTACCTCGGAGAGGTCCTATTTTTATATTTGTGGACCCTTTCGTTCATTCGGTTGCGCCGAAATAGAACCCTGCCTTCTCTTGGTCCCGAATATATGATCCAAGTAATTTAGAAATTCACATTTACGACTAGCCCCACATTACGTCCAAAATTAGTCTAAAATATTTCCTAAGTGATCCTAATTGTGTGGTTCCGATATATATATATATATATATATATATATATATATATATATATTTATATATATATGTTTATATATAAATATAAACAAATTAAAAAAAGTTTAGACTTTATCTCTGTTTGGTATTATTTTACTTTCAGGTCAACTTCAGCTGAGCACGGTGACCCATGGTTCCCTTATTGTTTATGTAAGGATCAGGTAGCTTAAATATCGAATTTATAACATTAGATGGTACACATTAGAGCGCATACATTCCTCATAGCAAGAAAATCCTTCACTGGATTCGTTCCCTTATAAGAATCCCTTATCCCTGGCCCACCCTTCTATACGTAAAAATGCTTCATTATAATATGCTTATAAATGCTTCAGGAGCAACCTGAAAACCCAACAAATAAGAAAATAACAGGTGTAAACATAACCTTCTTGATGGATAAGGACGGAGGAAGTATGTTTATGAAAGATCCAAACATCCCTTTAAACGTTAAATTGGGTTATTAAATGACATTAGCTATAACAATCTCATATTACCTTAACTTGGGTCACGATCGTTTTGTCCCGTCTGCTGGCGTCATCTGTTGATTACCGATCGCCCTGCTTTGTCTAGACAAAGGTGAATGTATTGGCCGAAGTGCTATTAAAAATACACATTATTTTCCTGTGAAGGGTAATACTTTCGAGAAATGGCCGGTGATATTAACCTCTTTTGTCTTTCTGGCTGGGTCTTTACTGGAAAATTGCGCCACTAGACGCAGGTCGCGCCTAAATAACTAGTCGAATATGAGAGACTTATAGGTGCTGATTGGGTTTGTAAGTCTTGATTTGTAGCTTATGATTTACTTCCGAAGTTTCTGTTAAGCTCAGACAATAACTAGGAATATTCCGGCCTCCGCCATGTGGCGGTCCCTGATGTCCTGTACGCCGCACTCTCGTGTTTTCATTCACTTATTAGCCAATATATCCAACTTCACTGATGCATATGTTCCTCAACAAGGGTTTGAATTCACAAATTCGCCCCATATTTCGGCATGTTCAATTGGGCTTATATGACTGTACATTTGCGAATATTCCTCGTAGTCCTTTCTAGATCTGGATCATGAGCCAGACCCACACACAAATCAAATCGATTCTTCATTTTCCCGTTCCCTATAGGTTCCCTGAACATTTCATGGGATTCCGTTTATGACTGCGTGAGTTATGTTGTGCACAAACACACACACACATACACACAAACACATACAGACGAATCGGGAATGCACACATACCCTCATGGCGGAGGTAAATAGACCATTTTTGTCACAATAGGACAAAGTAAAATAAGAATCCAAAGCCATAGAGGGAAACTATAAGCGCTTTGGAAATTATTATAACCAGAAAAGGACTGAATCTATTGACATTTGCAATTCTACTATTAGACTTGAAAGTGGCCACTGCTTTTATGAGCGGCGTGCTTGTCTTTAAGTTTATGTACAGTTTATACGAGGCCTCGTCGTGAGCGAAATATAAGCCTTGGACAATACGTGGTTGCAATTTTTGTAACATATATTTACTTGAAGACAATAAAATGCCTTCTCGGTGAAATGTAATGATAAAGAACCAGGATTAAGAAAGAATGTAGGCACCAAGTGTAGGACGGCCGGGACTACTTGTCTCAGCTGTCAAATTTTAAAATCGAACTTATTTAAATTTAAGGTACCAACTTCTGTTTACATTACATGTGCATGCTTATTAAATATTACTCATTTCGTGAAGTCCTAACAAAAAACACCCATGTTTTTGTAAGTTGCCTTGAAACAATTCTTATCCAACGTACTAGAACGGACTACATTACCCGCTTCACTGCATTTAAACCTGCGCCATTTATATAGAAGCCCCGGTGGATTGTGGGCAGATTTGGAAGCAGATAACCAGCAGAGTCATACTCTTATGAGTCCGATTCTGCACATTGTGATGTTGTTGGCTTAATATTAGATAAGGCAAGCAAAAAGAAAAAAAAAGAAATTCTAAGGAATCGCCTTTCGAGTTTTTCAAGAATCGATATTCTTAGTGAATGGGCGCAAATCACCAGTACTAATGTAGCTAATTGCTGCTCTTTCCTTATTCCCATCAATCATTTTTTTTATGATTATGCAAATTTTGTATTCACACAGAAATCAAATTTTATTGATTAAACTTTGTGTTGTGCATTTGCAACATTTAAGAAAACCTCTCACATTTTATATTCGTTCTGAAAATTGGCTAGATTTCGCTCGTTAAAGTTTCTTGGACGATACACAGTTATTAAAGGTGCCCAATCATCTACCTTTAGAAAAAGATTTTTTTTATTTTCGGGCTTTCTCTGTGTATATAAATGATCTAAGGTTATTTCTGGTTATAAAAAGTTCTTATAATGCCTCTGTGAAGGAAGTATGAAATTGTTTATCAAAAACTTGTTTGTTAACACAGCTTTGTTGACAAACGGCAAAAATGTAACCTAAGGTGGTAGGTTGCACATATGCGGAGGTAGAAAGGTAACTCTTTGCAAAACGCCATTTGCAAAGCTCTTGCTTATCTGACTTGCCGCCAGATGCCCTTGTTGAATTTGTTTTGATTATTTTGGCGGGCCCCCACATATTACATACACTTTGATATTAACAAAACAGGCAGCCTGTGTTCGGTGATATCCACGTTTTCTGGGCTATTTTTATAAAAGCTACAAGGGATTACCTTTAGCCATAAAGGTCAGATTGGTGATTGGGCCAATTATAGTACCTAAAATGTAAATATGAACAGAGTCTTGTGTATTAAATTGATTAATTGTTATTAGACGAAACCTGGTAATTGGTCCGATATCGCCAATAACTGGCGACTTCCGCGTACGTGCTACAGGTACCAGAGCAACATGTAACTAACGGTGTGGTAAATCATCGATCACCAAATCCTTCAGTCAGGCCGCCCAGTAACATCATGCACAGGGACATGAGATTCTGTATTGTGCCGTGGATGAGCAAACCGAGCATTATTAACGGGTGATTATTTCGCCTCTCGTAATGAATTGCATCGATAGAACTTATCCGCCGGCGTCAGTCTCGGAATAGTTGATTAATTGATCCGACACTCAAAGACGCCGGGTCAAGGGGTCAAGTCCTCAAGGTCATCTCCATGCATTTCTTGTGGTCAGAGCTCACAGACTGGTCGCTCACAAGAGCTTCTACAGTGAGCTCCAGAGGTCCTTTGTTGAAATAAATGGCAATATAGCCTATGGCATCCCCATGGAAAATGAGGCGCATCACCAATAGATCGCACTGTGTGTTCTAAGAATTTGATTAAATATAGATGAAAATGGGATTGTATTTTGTAATAAAAAATAACTTCCGTGAGAGCAAGTAGAATCTTGATGAACTGACTGCCGACATTATTTGAGCGTAAATGTACTACTTATGTGATTTAAAAAAGCTAATATATTATTTTAAAATATTCAAATGTATTTACATGTTACCTATGTAGATTGTAGTCCTGATCAAAGCAGAGAGGGGATTCGTTTTCGTATGCATTAATATAGTTGTAAATGCAATCTTTTCACTCACGATGCCTAGATGGAGTGATGCTGCTAGCGGTTATGTTGTGGATAATTAAATGCTTCTAAATGTTACCTTTTTTCAGATAATTTTTCTTACGAGATGGAATATCCGTCAATTTCTCACATCCAAACTAGGTAGTCATAAAAAGAACAAGAATAATATAATTTTGCAGAACTGGTCACTTACGTCTCTTTTACCTCTTTTGGTAAAGTATTTATTAAACGGGAACAAATAAATGCTGGCTTTAGAATAAAAATCATTTTGAAACTAGAAAATTGTTAAAACAGTCATTTGTGTTATTATCTGCCATACGACTGCAGTGTAAATAAACAAATCGCGAAATTGGAGTGGCTATTGTATAAATAATTTATACAATTAACAATCATTATAATTCTCTATGCCAATCCTTGTTGTGTACATACTTGAAGAAATGCATCTCCTGTTTGAATATTTTATAATATTTTTTTAAGAGGTTTAATGCAATATATTTGTCATGGTATTTGTGTAAACAAAGGTAATTATTTAAACCGTTTCAGTTTCAGATTCATTGTCTTTTAGGTTTAGGTTTCTACTTTGTTTTACACTTGAGGTCCTCTGTCTTCGGCTGGTCATGAAACAAGTCTATTCTCTTCATTAATTATACACGTGCGAGGCCAAATGGACAAGAATAAAACGCGTTTGGGACACCTGCTCAAGTGCCAAAAGGATCATCTTCTGCATCCGAAATGATGATTAGAAAAAGACCTGTTGGTTCTGTTTATCTGACCCACGCAATGTGGTCCAGCAGCTGACATCCACCAATTAACGCCAGGAGACAGGCCACCTAGAACGTGTATGGTTCATGATGGGAAAGCGGTTTCTTCTCATTATGAAACTGACACGGGAGGAAACTCCTTAATATAAACCTAACGGATATCTGTTCTAATCATACATGGTCAAGGTCACGTGACAGAAATGACATAGGGATAATATATCATTGCCTTTTTTTATCACTGGGTGTTACTTGTTTATGGTTATTGCCTCTCGTGCCACTTTGATGCACTTAACCTGCATGTACCATGTACATTGTAAGATAAGTCGTGATAAAAGCCATACGGGGTTATGTAATGGAACAGCAATCCATCCTGTTGCATTGATATCGTGGTAACAACTGATATATTAAACTTTTGGTTATGATTGATTAATTAACACAAAAGAAAATATGTGACCTCACACACCAAACTTAAAATCAGTCTCTATGGTTACTAGTCGTTCATGTATCGCGTACAAGTTGGCTCTTTGTTCAGTAACCCGTGCTTGTATTCATGCAGTCAGAAATTCAACAAACGTTTGGGGTGTTTACCAAAATGCTGCGTTCAAATGGAATTCTTCTCGCAAATGGCAGTTTTTTTTAAGAATGTTTACTAGCAAAGCTAACGATTAGTCTTTTGTTCTGTAAAGTGACAGCGTATATGTAGACCTTGAGGCGTTTTCAAAAATGACGAAAGTATTTACATCATCATAGAGCCTTATAAGGTGTAAAGTCACTCTTAATCTGTCGGAGATTATCTGGTGTCAGGGGGCCGAAATGGCGCTGTATATTATAGAACAGTGGGATATTCCAGTCTGGTGCCTTTCTCTTAGCCTCGCAGATTATACATTCCCAGGTGTAACCCTCGGATAAACTTGATTAGACACGCATGCCACCGGTTCTCCCCGGAGGGACTTGTCGTGTATACCACACAGACGGTTATCTCAATGGCCCGCGTGTCACATGACCACCCGTTTACCCATAGGTTCCCATAATAATGCACGTGAGCCAGTGACTGCAACTCATGTCTTTCAAGTAACTGAATGGCATTTCACTATGGGATTGCTCATGCAGGTTTATATATATAAACAGTAGTCGATCAAAGGTCTGGTTAGTTTTTGGATAGAATGTCATGATTGATGTTTTGTGAGTGCAACTTGATGACAAGAGGAATGTCAGTTAAATATGGGCATCACACAATTATTTTGAATTACATAAATTTTCTTATCAGTATGTAGGGCTACACACACACAACACACACAAAGAGGTTAATCCTTCTTCGGAACGTTGTTGTCCGTGCCCATACAAATGAATGTACGTATTTAACGATGAATTGAAGAGCGGGCTCGTTGTTTTGATGTTTACCATTACTAAATTAAGACTCTGGACTTGCATATACAATTATATTTAAATCATATCTCTGTAGAAAGTTTACATTTGTAATTAACAGGTGTATTCGACTTCTCAATATTTTGTTACATAATCTCCCTGTCCTACACAATTTATATTCGGCTAAAAGGTTCCCGGGCGTGTAGCACAAACTCCTCGAAAAAGCATGTAGCAAATGGAAATAAATCACGTGACTTGTGATTTCGTGTGCCATTCTACTGGACTGTTCATTTCTTGCCTACCGTGCAGATAGACGGAGCTTAGATTTACTCGTACAAAAAATACAAGTCGAATTCGCCATCCATAGCGGATACATCTTTCATTGAGACTGATACCTTAATTCCCGCACCTGTCACACATGAAGATTAACTCTGATGATTTACAGAGGTGGCCTGACACAAGGATATGTACTGTACATCGTCACTGACCTATTAACAGAGCCTGAAGCAGCCAAAGAACATTTACATGATATGGATCAGATTTGTTACCACCGAATCGTCGGCTTGCTAGATTTAGTTTCATCCACTTCCGGCGTGGACTCCGCTACAGCTTATCTCGCACAGGACCTGATTTTCAGTTATCATTTTAATTTGTCCGTGTCTGAAGAGGACCCTGTCCTTAAAATACCCGGGGTCACAGAGGCAAGCTGTGAAAATAATTTAATGACGTATTCAAGCCAATTATTATTTCTATAATTGTTTTTGCAAAAGAAATTAAGTGACTTTCGACTATTTTCCGGCGATGCATAGTATGAACGAAAAATAAATGTAAACATACATAAACTTTTGTCCAAGCATGGTTAAAAGTTCATAATAATTCATAAAATTCCAATCTTTATAGGCCTGCTTTAAACATATAGACGCTGTGGAACAAATTTTAGCAACAGAACCAAACAAAAGATAACTTCCCTGATGGTTGTCCCTGTACGTCTGTTCACGCTTAATCAGCGTATTCTGGCAGATGTAACTATATTATTACATGATAGAAATATAAAAAGAATTTTTAATTACAAAATGGCAAAAAGATGTCGAGAGATATAAAGGGAGGTAAAGATAGTTTGGACTTGTCTAGTCGAGAAACGAGTAAAACCTTTGACAGGCTTTACTTGCTGCCACATACATGCAGACTTGATATCAGTTACGGGTGAAAAGTCATTTCCTGTTAATGCTGTTACATGTGAGCGGAAAAAAAATCCAGTCTGGTTTAAAAAGATGTTTGGTGACAGACCTTTTGGGGATCATAATAAGAAATGAAGATCTATCAGTGTCGCCTAAGGCCACCGTGCCTTCGTATTCGAATTACAAAAGTTACTCCAAAAACAAAAGATATACCATGTTACTCAAAGAATCCAAAATTCTGTAAAGTGACACATCTAACATGCGTTTTATTGAAATCCTCTGCGATCATTCTGCTCTTTCTATATTTGTTTGATTTCTATGTCTTTTGAAAGCGGGAATTTCTATCGTTTTGTCTGTTCGACCGTCTGTCTGTTTGTATCTGTGCCTACTTCATGTCCCACTCTGTCTCTTATATGGTTTATCTTACTTTTTTATTTTATAAGAAATTTCGATTGGCGTGCAAAAAGCAGAAAGAGGAAGGAAACATCAAAACATATAACGCCAGTGAACGTCATCTTTCAGGAGAGCAAAATTCGGAATGTATTCTTGCAGATATTATCTTATATTATCATTTCATTATCATATATATCCTTTGGAATTTAATAAAACAGATACATCATTCATAATATATCTCTCTGCTGCTATTATGTAAATGAGGAAAGCTTAGTGTACATCGATCTTGTAAAAGAGATTGTAAAGTGAGACGGGGAACCATAGCATAGGATGCGTCGGAAACCTGTTCACTTTACAAAATATATGCTCGTGGCTAGTATCGTTGTCTACTGTTATCAATCATGATAAGATAACAATTATGATAAGAATTATATTTTATTGTCTTAAAGCTCCCGACAATGAAAGTTTTATACACACAAAGTCAGGTGTAATTAGTCAGCCAGGCATCACTATCGTGTTTACCCTTTGTAAAGTTATATGATATTTTGCAAAGTTTACACGAAATTAAACAATTTTATATTCTGGCTTATAAAAAAATCTTCCACAAACCGCAGTCACACATGCTCTTTGGAATAAAGTATTACTCTTGATCTACTCAAGTAGCACAAATTTGAATTCTAAAACTTAAATGATCCAAAGTGGGAACGAGAGCCTATTGACTTTACTTGGAGCTTAAGGTCCCCTGTCAAACTCCGACAAAGCCTTTATTTGAACCGTTAGTAAAACCTGGTCGTTTTGCTCTAATGTTTTAACAGTAGGTTATGATTTTCTGATTTTTAATTTTACATTGTGTATCTAAATATAGAATCTAGATAACTAAATAAGACGGTTACCTTCATCTCAATTAAAAAGTCATGGCGAACAACAGGAGATGGACCTATCATTTGAAAACAACAAGAAAAACGGTCGGCAAGAACTTGTTAAAAAGTTCATCTTTTAGCTGAAGTAGGCCACTGGGCCTTGCCCTGCCGTGTGGAATGTTCTAAAATTCAGTGCGACAGAAGAATGGATTTCATGGTCCCCTGACTATAATCTTATGGATTATTCATTGTAGCAGGCTTTTGTCAGGAAACGTATAAGTAACTGAGGGTTCCGCTCGCCGGAGAAAGCTTAAAAGAAGAACCTGGAATCACTGGGGAAGAAACGTGACCAGGATCACCGTTACTGAACGCATTGCATAACAGTCTGCATGTCGAGCTAGGGTTTTGTTTCGTAAATTTCACATGAAATATAATTATTACATCTGTTTATCGTATTTAAAATTATTTAATTTTTAATCATAAAATTACTGATGATAGGGCATTATTTTTGGAGAATGTTATTGAAATATTAATTACCTGTTAGTAAACGAACGTATTTTGAAAATCGCTATGAATCAAATAAGTTAAATATGCTTCACTTATCAGAGGCCTATTAAATCTCAATCCAATATATATAATATATATATAGTATATATATATATATATATATATATATATATATATATATATATATTTAAACCGAGGTATAATGTGTTAAAAATTACATGATTATTCAAACACGGTATTATTATCTTGAAGTTGGAACATAATATTGAATGGTACTTAAAGTAAGTGATACCTCGAAATATGCTTAAATTATTTTCAACAGTTTGTTCCAGGTTACAGACAATATTGCTAAATAACGAATACCGGTATACCACCAATGGTTTACGTGTTAGCGGTTATGAAATAAACGCTACAGATACACCAAAGCTAGTTACAGAGGTATAGATATTCACTTGTGAGTAAGTCGGATACATTTCAGAAAATTGATTCACAAAACTTCACCGAGTCTCCACGGCTATAAACCACCGGTATCCTTGAACCCGTTTCAGTCAAATCTAATGAAATAACTTCAATCTAATCATAATCAATTTTTGTTAAAATATACTTCAAATCGTGTAAAATATATTTGCCTGAAGTACATACATCTGGATTTGGACTCAAATGAGTAACTAACATGGAGATCCACGTGTGGAACTGTATACCAACTACCTATAAACAGGTAGAGTCGAAATCAGAGTTTAAAAGAGATGCATAAATAATGAACTCGTTCGAAATGTGTTCATTACTCAGTAATTTTAGAAGAATCCATGTCTCCATGGATCATTGAATATTGTACCTCTCAACATGTTTCAATGTAAAAAAGTTTGATTGGTGTTGTTGTAGAACATACAGTTAGTCCTCCTCACTGCAAATCATGAAAATTATAAAAGACTGCCTTTTTTGTTTACATATTCATATTGCTAAATCTGACACCCAGTTTGTTGAGTTTCTGTCCGTCGAGCAAAAACGTCTCCCCGGTCACTGTGATGGACAGCTTTGGCTTGGTAATCCACAGAAACGTTGGTCGCCATGGAGTCGTAATTTACACATAAGTGTGTTCAGTCGCATGTTTTGTTTTTTTTTTCGTTGACATGATTTCATTTGTGTGAATGTTTCGTTTAGAGCGAAATGTTACTTAAGATTAAGGGTTTTAACAGCAACATCATTGTAATTGTATGTATGGCCTTGGAAGTGGAGTAACGATCGACTACCACACTGACCCATGACCCTCAGCAGACTTATCGATTCAAATTGAACAGCAATTGAAATATGTATTCATGGAAAGATATTGGTTAAATATTCAAAGGCTGTTTATATATATATATATATATATATATATATATATATATATATATGTGTGTGTGTGTGTTTGTGTGTGTGTGTAACCGGACACACAAAAGCGTTCCTACTGGCCTTGCTAGTGAAGCTTGCTTTATTGGCGTAGCGGTATTTGGCGTCATTCGGGCCCATTATCTATTTTCACCCGTTTCATAAATGGTGGCAGCGGTGGGATTCGGGGAGTTGGTGTCGTGGCATGATGCCCCACCCTGTAGTGTACCTGGTTTTTTAATCAAACCCGGTGTGACAACTACTGTTACATATATATATATATATATATATATATATATATATTTATATATATATGATATTGCTCTCCTCCATCTGCTAATTAGTCAGATCGTCTGCCGTTGAACCTACCAGAATAACATATGTAATATGTATACATGTGACTAAATGACTGTAAGGCAATGTGCACTTCTTTGTTCAGATGTCACCATGGGTCTGACTGATAAAGTGAGCTTTTTCACCGTCTTGGAGCACCCAGGGGTGCTGAACTATGTACACGCTGTTTACAGCACGGAAACCTGTTGAAGACGCCGCGTGGTTTGACAATAGTGTTCCTGCCCCCAAACCATGTTGACAATGATGGGTTGAATGTCACCTTATTCAGACCCATAATGTTGACCATAAATGGCCGTGGTTAGCAGACGGCTGGGTCGATGGAAATCTCTTATTCAGGCTACATGTTGGTGGAGTGTCCCTGAGGATCGGTACGTCGCTTTGTTGGCACACACAAGGAAATAGGTGTTGGGTGCTACAGACATTAATAAACTCGTTCTGCCAAGGAGCGGTCAAGCCCCTTGTGAGAGTGACCAGTGGCCATCCGGTGAAATGAATGATGTACTGCATTTGCATTGATCACAGAGATATTGATCTCACCTCGAGCTGCTGGGCACGTCCTTGTGGTCAAACAGCGGTGACACGGAATAAATATGACATGCTGTGATATAATCCTGTTCTCAGTATTAATCTAGTTTTCAATATTAATATATACACACATATATATTTTTTGGCGTATTTTGTACTTTTTAACCCGTGAACTTATTAAAGTGTTTGTTTTATGTGAAATATTTCTGCCGAGGACAAGGCTAAAATTACCTGAATCATGCTTAATCTAAATAAATATCAAATATTCAGCAATGAGATATCCTGATATGAAAAACGATATGGAATGGCTTTACTCACCCAAGACATTCATCCAAATTTATCAGTCATAAACTAAGACGTTTCATAAATAATCTACTTTGTTAATACAAAATAATAATATATAAATGTTCTTTTGGCACCACTCTCTTCTCCTTTGATTACTGGGGTTTATGTATTCTTTTGCGTCCTATTGGTGTTAAATGGGGAAAAAATATTTCATATATATTTATATATATATATGTGTGTGTGTGTGTATATAAATATATATACATATACATATTATTTGCGCAAATGCTACCACAAAGAGTAATCACACAGGAAATGACTCAAAGGTCACATATTTAACCATTGTATTATAAATACATAAAGGATAATATATTATTGAATGAGTAATTAGTACTTTATTTAGTACAATAACTACCGACTTCGTATGCACATATGCTTCATTCTCACTTCCTTATGTTTCATTGATTTGACACTTAACACGGCCTGTCACCTGATAATTTAGTTAGATTATATTAATTACTTCATTTACACCTGCCCCGGGGACTACGGTGTCGGTATGGGAGGCCCCCGGCCCGCCGCCGTCCGCATATTTCCCAGAGTCATCTATTTCATCCCGCTGGCATCCCGCCTCAGGGACGATGACACCTGCCGTGTACGGACTTTTCAGTATCTGTATCAATTCTGGCCGTACTGACACCACTTCCTATGTCTGTATGTCACTTATTATACTGGACCTTAACCAAAAGATTCAGCATAACGCTAGGGGTTGTCAAGACTACTAAATGGTGCGTGCGATTGCAGCATGCACCGGTGGCTCGTTAAAGGGGATATTTGCTTTCCTGACGTGTTGCACTATAGACTCAAAGTGGTATTACAATTATGTGGATATAGTATATGTCTATTAAAATCGGAAACTTTATAGGATCTTGGAATTAATGGTGCAAGGACCCGGAGAGTCGAGTGGAAAGCGCTCGGGTCTATCCGCTGGCGATCCGGGTTCGATCCCAGGCGTGGCTATAAGAGTGGGTTTTAGGGGCCCGTCTCAGGTCGTTGGTTTTCTCCGGTTTCCTCTACTTCCAAAGACTAACGAACAACGTCATGAAGAGTTACTCGCAGTGGTTATTATAACTAGTTCTACAATCTATGTAACATAAATAAAGTTTATACTAATTCCACTTACATTGTCCATATACGTGTACGTGTACGTTTAGCACGTTTCGATCGCTCAGTGTAGCGATCGAAAACGCACACGCATGGGCACGGGCGGGGGTATTCCATTCATGTCATAATTTACAGAATCCCAGTGTTGCTGCATACGTGCACGTATGCATGCTTATAAATGGGATTATTGTCGTCTGTATGCTGGCTGCATAAGAATACCGTATGCGGGTACGTGCTGCATGTGTATTTACAGAGTGCCAGATTAAATGTTGTATATTGCCGTGGTTTCAGTGTTTAATTTCTTATTGTTTTCATCTTAAATGTCATTCCGCACCTGAATTAGTCGTAAATACCTAACGCAGCAAGAATTCATATTTAATTGAGAGGGCCTGCGCCAGTCATACGGAAAACATCACTGCAATGCCTTTCCATCTCATTGCAACGATATTTCTGTACTAAACATGTAACCTTAATACGTAATATTAGGCTGTGGACGAGGAATAAGCACGAAATAACACACGTGAACTGGCAAAGCAAAAGTGTAAGTAGTATCTCATTTCATTAACCAGTATCATTAAAGAGCATTTGATCTAAATATGTTTCTATTATCCCTAGTCTTTTCCCGAAAATGATAGAAACATGTTCAAATTACAAATAATCGATACTGGATGCTGGACTATGTTGCACATTAAAGGACATGGTATTACTATTACGGACTCCATTCCGCGACCCAATCTACTAAGTGAATACATGTTCATGCATAACAATCACTGAAAACGGCATATATGACTGTAAATATAACATGATACAAAAGACATTATTAAATCGCCAGGTAACATTTGATTGTTCTCCCTGCAAGAAAAGCAATCTTTTTTATGGCTATATATTATTAAAGAACAATTAGCATGCCATCGTCTAATCAGCACTGTTGAATGTACTTGGTTTTTTTATCATTTAATCAATAATTGTTTATTTTTGTGTTATATCTATATATACACAATTTTAATAAATTGTTTTGGAGGGTCAAGGTAAAAAAAAAATACAGTGTATGAGGTAATCTGAATCAACAGAATATTTTTAATTTAAAGGTTGCTTTCCATACTATGAGTAAGATGGGGCCGAGGGCGGACAGGTTTTTGTAGGTCGTTTTTGTGCTCTAAGGTGAACCCTGATATTGAGGAACAACAAAAAAAAAAAGAAAAGAAAAACTCACACACAGAAAACTTTATCAGAATCTCTGCGGAGGTGGATATGTAGGCTTGGCCTATAATTTTTTGTCTTTTTATGTAACTCTGAATTGAACAGGGGCGATGAATGGGAACAAAATCATCTTAAACAATCGTTTTACCTAGCTGTTGGTAATTCACGACCTGGGTGGCTTGTTTCCTACAATAACCTATCATCAATCACCGTCGTAAACTACTTAGTGTCAATTTTTTTATCCGAATACAAAGGAGTTTATGTGCTTCATGCGATGGCCCGGGTCTCGTTACACACAAATCAATAGTTATAAATACATACATGCGATACGAGGTACTAGTCTCAGAAACATATTGTGCAAATCAAAGAAAAATACCAGGGTCCTGTCTATGAAAATTCCCTCTCTCATCACTGTGGATGATATCAATTTTCACTCCATAATAAATCTATTCATGTTAGTGTAATCCTTAGTAATTGATAAATAATAAATATTCAACACGTAATATAACACCCCAGATGTTACCTGTTCGTAACTAGGCTTGTTCTCAAGTTTTCGAGCCATCTCTGTACAATATTGGCTTCGATGGTCCGGCTTATAGTCTGAAAAATATGACCATTTATATATATATATATATATATATATATATATATATACATATATATATATATATATATATACATATATGTATATATATATATATATATATATATATATATATATATATATATATATATATATATATATATATATGCAATAGTGCTTGCAAACTAAAGACGATATTATGACATCAGCTTTGTGCTGAAATGCTAAATTGGCCTACTAAAGTACTCACCTGGAATGTAAGTAATATTTGCAACAACTGCGTAATGCTTATTTTGATGTATCAAGTTACCATGCCAGGGTTATATAAATCTGCTCTTTGTAATTTCAGGACAGTAGGATGACGTCACAGACCATCATCACTACAAGGGCTGAGAGAGATACGTTCTTCTGATGAAGGAAGAGAAACGAACTGGTAAGTGAAACTAATAAATATTCAGGTTAATATTCTTTATATATCGATAAAGTGATTATATATCGATACATAAAATTTTCACTAATGATTATAAAATACAATGAATATATATATATATATATATATATATATATTTATATATATATATATATTATGTGTCACGGGATGACATAAAGGCGGACCGAGCTGTCTCGCTAGTGAAGCTTGCTTTGCTAGTGAAGCGGTTGCTACGCCGGACCTGTGTGCCAAAAACATGGGTTTCGAACCCGGGATCGGCCCAGTATTTTCCCTGCAGTAATTTGTCTTCATCACAAAATGGGGGCTCGTCCAACGTGACGGTACACTTTGTGGCCAAGGGAATAAGCTCGCCAAATGTGACTCCTGGGTAATTAGTCTTGATCTGATAGCAGAACTCTCTTAAGAGGGAGTGTGTTACGGGGTGACATAAAAGCGGACCGCTTTTCTAGCGAAGCGGTTGAAACGCCAGACATGTACGCCACCATCATGGGTTCGAATCCGAGATCGGCCCAGTATTTTCCCCTGAAAAATTGTCTTCACAACATATTTACCTTATGAGAAATTAACTCAGAATTTTACAGCTAGCCTAAGCATGTTAAAACATAAAAATGAAGAATATTTGTGTGCGTGATATGCTGTTTTACTGCAGGGATTTCGGGTATTATATTCACGGGGCTAGGAAGCCATAAAACACTGAACACATTGAAGTATACGCTCCTAAGGTAGCGGTCGATATGCCCAACTATTTGCTCCACTAACCGCTGCACGAATCCGCGGTTTTCCGTCAGGTTTGGCCACCAGGCGGTGCTGTCTCTGTAGAATTCCCTCATGCGTAATATTTAACCACCTGTGTGGTATACACAGAATGCAATCGTAATCTTTCAGGACAATCTCTATACTAACTTGCATCTGGTGTGGTCTGGGTCAGTTAATTATCCCTCACTGTTTACAAATTCCCTCCCCAGCAGTGCCGTACGACGAGCAACGCATACACGCAGCCATCGTTTTTTACACGCTGAGCCAATCAGATTTTGTTTTACGAGCTCCGCATGGCCGCATTCAACTTTGTTTACACGCTGAGCCAATCAGATTCTACCTTACCCAGCGTCAATATGCTGGGTGTTGCCAAACCTGAAGTATCCTTCCATTTCTCACAGCGTGTGAGTGGCAGGACTCCGGGAGATCAGGGGCTCTGTTCAGAGCGTAATTGAAGTACTTCAGAGATTCAGTGTACTTTTATACCAATAGATTATGGTTTCTGGAATATTCCTTGTAGCGTGCGTTAAAACCTTAATTCAAGATTACTTTATGAGAAAATACACCTGTTATCGTATTGTAAACATCACTCTTATTCAACAGACTGTTACTGAAACAGCCTACCATGTTAGTCATAAATCATCAAATCCATATGTAATATCAGTAATCTTAATTGTATTATCAACATTTCAGTTATAGTCCGTTCCATCCTCTCGTGCCCACCTCGTGCACATTTTTGCGATGCTCATTTTCATTAGTTACAATTCAAGGGAAAACATTTCGACAAGGTTAAGAAATACCCACCTTACACCTTATTTAAAAAAAAATTATTAAAAAATATGTGAAATCAGTCTTCATTTGACAACATATCAGACCCAAACATTGCGGTCAAGGTCATTGGTCACATACAATACCGCCTTATTTGACAGCTGCTGATTGGATGATGTCATTTAAATTATCTAAAAATAAAATAATGACCCAAAACAAAGACAGCTACTCAAGCAGCTACACATCCGATCTGTCAGATCACTGTATAGAGTAAAAAGAGCTGTGAAACATTAGTTTGAGATTTATTGTAAATCTTAATTTCACCGTCACTTTCACTATCTAGGAAATTATTGAAATATACAAGCTTTAATGAAAAGTATCTTAAACAAAAACAGATGGACACAGGTTGGTGCTACGGAATATGGTATTATCGGTATCATGTCTACACACAAGATACTAATAATGTCAGACAGTAACATTTATATCGAATTCAAAAAAGCACAATTTAGTGTCCTTGCACAAGCAATGAGCGCACCTCCAGGATGTTTTGGCATGGGAGCTGTGGGCAGATTCTTTAGAAGGCGACAATCCCATAGAAACAGCTCACGTATCAATCAATAATTAAACCGCAAATGTCTTTTTGAAAAAGTGATTTCCGCTGAATAGGTTAATTAAAAGATGCGCAAAAGTCAATCATGACGCCAGACTTTACTTCTTATTTGTAGTTTCGGAGTTAATTACATTCTGTGCAGGTTACGGTTTTAATCTTCATGTCACATCAGCGTACCTTATAGTGAACACTAATATACGACAGGACGTCGCACTTTCTGAGAACTCTTAACCGTATCAAATCGCCCGTTTTCTCAGGCATTTTCAGCATTTACTAACAGCTTTGCCATTGTACATTGGTGTGATATTGTTTTTGTTAATTCATGCAGTGTTATACTTAAATATTAATTGGCATGCTTTTGAGGTGATGCGTTCTCAAACATTCTATATTTGTATCCCTTGACAAAGTCGGGGGGTAGTATGGTCTAGGCACGGTCGCGCCGCCGCCGCCACCGGCCGCATAGATTTTTTTCAGGCGAGATAACTCAAAAGATATTTCACAGATCTTTACCAAACTTGGCATGTGCAAAGATATGGGTGATAGGACGAAGACTCTTTAAAATGGGGTCATGGCCTTTACAAGAGAGAAAATCACACAAATTCTTAAATATCTCATGAAATCTTGCATGGATTGATCCTAAAATCAAGTCGACAGAAGATCTTCGAAAGTGTTGTCTTGAACCGGAAACTAGTGGCGCCACCTACTATCCTTTTCTCGTTTTCGTGCCGTTTTTTTACATTACTGTGAGCATTATAAATCAAAAACTAATGGATAGATTTCTTTCATATTATGTTTATACATAGGTATGGGTTATAGAATGATGCATATTTAAATTGGGATCATGACCTTTCCTATGAGAATGAACTTGACCTTGAATATTGCCATATATGGCAAAAATTACACAAAATCATAAATATCTCAATTAGGTTGCATGGATTGGTCCAAAAATCAAATTAACCGAAGGTCTTGGATTGCTTTGTCTTCTTCTTAAGATAGGTTGCGCCACCTTATGTCCTTTTCTTGTTTTCGCGCCTTCTAATACCTCATGTATGCTAATGAATGTACTGTTAGCAATATAAGTGAAAAACTAATGGACAGATTGAGCTAAAATTATGCATGTTTATTGAATTTGGATACCTCCATCTTGTATTCAAGACTGGTAATGCCATCTGTAATCGTTTTCATGTGACTTCCATCCGTATATGTGCTTTGGATGAAAATTGCTTATATCTGATGAGTGGTTCAAGATATTTGTCCAAAATTTGGCATGAAAAATCCATCTTGGAGAGTTTTCTGTCCAACAAACAGATGTCACCACCTACCTTACCATTCTCATAGTATAAATTAATGCCCTTTTTTTCAGGAATATTTTTCCTTTTTGGCCTGAAATTGTGC